>LR738711.1:116386315-116419788 GCA_902687465.1 Secale cereale
GAGCCAGGAAAGAAATGGTGGGTGTGCACATCTAAAAAAATTCTACCTAATCCAAGTGTCCTACATGCAATAGTTGGCAAAAATATAATACAAATAGCCCAGTCAAGTCAGACAACATTATAGTTCCCAAATATCCCAAATTTGCAACGTTGCAAATACAAATAGTCTTACATGAAAGATACACATATGTAGGCATGTAGAAACCATAACACTAAGTAACTCTACGACGTTCCTTCGCCATGAAATCTTCAACTATGTCTTCCTCGCTTACTTTCAAGAAAACATCTCGCTCAATGAATGTTACTAAACAATTGTTCATGAGATCATCACTCATACTATTTCTCAACTTATTTTTCACCAGATTCATTGCCGAAAATACTCTTTCAACACTCGTTGTGGCCACGGGTAAGATCAATACCTATTTGATAAGCATGTAGACCAAATCATAGAGAACATGTTTGTTTGTACCAACAAGCATAACAGAGAGTTCACCAATATTACGCACAGATCTGAACCTATCATCTTGTCTCATATCATCAATAAAAGTATCAAGTTGGAATTCAAGCCTTACCAAATCCATGCTTGATATGTCCTGGGGGAAGAATTCAGCAAGTTTCATTACCTTGAGTGCATCATAAGAAGAAAATGAATTGGCGGGGTTCAAAGCACACATGCAAATAAGCAACTCCATATTAACCTCGTCAAACCTATTGTCAAGCTCTTGAATGATTTGATCAAGGATACCAAGATATACTTCTCTTCTATAACTATCATCATTTGTTTGCACTTGATAATACCGCGGTGATCTTCCATGAGGCACATAATTATCCTCCGGTGTAGGAACTTCAATGCCATGTTTGTTGCAAAACAATGTCACCTTTGCAAGAAATTGTTCCCAGCTATGAGACCTCATATGTCTGTTGGGGAACGTAGTATTTTAAAATTTTCCTACAATCACGCAAGATCTATCTACCAGATGCATAGCAACGAGGGGGAAGAGTGTGTCTACGTACCCTCGTAGACCGGAAGCGGAAGCGTCAAGTGACGCGGTTGATGTAGTCGAACTTCTTCGCGATCCAACCGATCAAGCACCGAACGTACGGCACCTCCGCGTTCAGCACACGTTCAGCTTGATGACGTCCCACGAGCTCTTGATCCAGTTGAGCTTCACGGGAGAGTTTCGTTAGCACGACGGCGTGGTGACGGATATGATGTATCTACCTGCGCAGGGTTTCGCCTAAGCACTGCGATGGTATGACCGAGGTGTGTTTCTGTGGAGGGGGCACCGCACACGGCTAGAACAATTCAACTTGTGTGTCTTTGGGTGCCCCCCTGCCCCCGTATATAAAGGAGCAAGGGGGGAAGGCCGGCCGGCCCTCTATGGTGCGGCTAGGGCTGCAATCCTACTAGGAATAGGATTGCAATCCTATTCCTAGTAGGAACTACCAAAGAAGGAAGAAGAGGGAAAGAAAGAGAGGGAGAGGGAGAGGGAAAGAGGGGCCGCGCCCCCTCCCCTTGTCCTATTCGGACTCCTCCTAGGGAGGGGGCGCGCCACCTCCTGGCTGCTGCCCTCTCTCTCCCCTATGGCCCACCAAGGCCCACCATTCCCCCGGGGTGTTCCGGTAACCCCTCCGGCACTCCGGTAAATTCCGAAACTTACCAGAACACTTCCGGTGTCCGAATATAGTCGTCCAATATATCAATCTTTATGTCTCGAACATTCCGAGACTCCTCGTCATGTCCGTGATCTCATCCAGGATTCCGAACTACCTTCGGTACATCAAAACTCATAAACTCATAATACCGATCGTCATCAAACGTTAAGCGTGCGGACCCTACGGGTTCGAGAACTATGTAGACATGACCGAGACTCATCTCTGGTCAATAACCAATAGCGGAACCTGGATTCTCATATTGGCTCCTACATATTCTACGAAGATCTTTATCGGTCAAACCGCATAACAACATACGTTGTTCCTTTTGTCATCGGTATGTTACTTGCCCGAGATTCGATCATCGGTATGTCTATACCTAGTTCAATCTCGTTACCGGCAAGTCTCTTTACTCGTTACGTAACACATCATCTCGTGACTAACTCATTAGTCTTTTGCTTGCAAGGCTTATTATGATGTGTGTTACCGAGAGGGCCCAGAGATACCTCTCCGACACTTCGGAGTGACAAATCCTAATCTTGATCTATGCCAACACCACGAATACTTTCGGAGACACCTGTAGAGCATCTTTATGATCACCCAGTTATGTTGTGACGTTTGATAGCACACAAGGTGTTCCTACGATATTCGGGAGTTGCATAATCTCATAGTCATAGGAACATGTATAAGTCCTGAAGAAAGCAATAGCAGTAAAACTAAACGATCATAGTGCTATGCTAACGGATGGGTCTAGTCCATCACATCATTCTCCTAATGATGTGATCCCGTTGATCAAATGACAACTCATGTCTATGGCTAGGAAACATAACCATCTTTGATCAATGAGCTAGTCTAGTAGAGGCATACTAGGGACATACTGTTTTGTCTAAGTATCCACACATGTATTAAGTTTCCGGTTAATACAATTCTAGCATGAATAAAAGACATTTATCATGATATAAGGAAATACAAATAACATCTGTATTATTGCCTCTAGGGCATATTTCCTTCAGTCACCCACTTGAACTAGAGTCAATAATCTAGATTACAAAGTGATGATCCTCACACCCATGGAGTCCTGGTGCTGATCATGTTTTGCTCGTGGAAGAGGCTTAGTCAACGGGTCTGCAACATTCAGATCCGTATGTATTTTGCAAATCTCTATGTCTCCCTCCTTGACTAGATCGCGGATGGAATTGAAGCGTCTTTTGATGTGCTTCGTTCTCTTGTGAAACCTGGATTCCTTCGCCAAGGCTATTGCTCCAGTGTTGTCACAAAAGATTTTCATTGGACCCGATGCACTAGGTATTACACCTAGATCGGATATGAACTCCTTCATCCAGACTCCTTCATTTGCTGCTTCCAAAGCAGCTATGTATTCCGCTTCACACGTAGATCCCGCCACGACGCTCTGCTTGGAACTGCACCAACTGACAGCTCCACCGTTCAATAAAAATACATATCCGGTTTGTGACTTAGAGTCATCCGGATCAGTGTCAAAGCTAGAATCGACGTAACCGTTTACGACGAGCTCTTTGTCACCTCCATATACGAGAAACATATCCTTTGTCCTTTTCAGGTACTTCAGGATGTTCTTGACCGCTGTCCAGTGATCCACTCCTGGATTACTTTGGTACCTCCCTGCTAGACTTATAGCAAGGCACACATCAGGTCTGGTACACAACATTGCATACATGATAGATCCTATGGCTGAGGCATAGGGAATGACTTTCATTTTCTCTCTATCTTCTGCAGTGGTCGGGCATTGAGTCTTACTCAACTTCATACCTTGTAATACAGGCAAGAACCCTTTCTTTGACTGATCCATTTTGAACTTCTTCCAAATCTTATCAAGGTATGTGCTTTGTGAAAGTCCAATTAAGCGTCTTGATCTATCTCTATAGATCTTGATGCCTAATATGTAAGCAGCTTCACCGAGGTCTTTCATTGAAAAACTCTTATTCAAGTATCCTTTTATGCTATCCAGAAATTCTATATCATTTCCAATCAATAATATGTCATCCACATACAATATTATAAATGCTACAGAGCTCCCACTCACTTTCTTGTAAATACAGGCTTCTCCAAAAGTCTGTATAAAACCATATGCTTTGATCACCTCATCAAAGCGTATATTCCAACTCCGAGATGCTTGCACCAGTCCATAGATGGATCGCTGGAGCTTGCACACTTTGTTTTCACCTTTTGGATCGACAAAACCTTCTGGTTGCATCATATACAACTCTTCTTTGAGATATCCATTCAGGAATGCAGTTTTGACATCCATTTGCCAGATTTCATAATCATAAAATGCGGCAATTGCTAACATGATTCGGACAGACTTAAGCATAGCTACTAGTGAGAAAGTCTCATCGTAGTCAACTCCTTGAACTTGTCGAAACCCTTTCGCAACAAGTCGAGCTTTGTAAACAGTAACATTACCGTCTGCGTCGGTCTTCCTCTTAAAGATCCATTTATTTTTGATGGCTTGCCGATCATCGGGCAAGTCAACCAAAGTCCACACTTTGTTCTCATACATGGATCCCATCTCAGATTTCATGGCCTCAAGCCATTTTGCGGAATCTGGGCTCATCATCGCTTCCTCATAGTTCGTAGGTTCATCATGGTCTAGTAACATGACTTCCAGAACTGGGTTGCCGTACCACTCTGGTGCGGAACGTACTCTGGTTGATCTACGACGTTCAGCAGAAACTTGATCCGAAGTTTCATGATCATCATCATCAACTTCCTCACTGATTGGTGTAGGAATCACTGGAACAATTTTCTGTGATGTACTACTTTCCAATTCGGGAGAAGGTACAATTACCTCATCAAGTTCTACTTTCCTCCCACTCACTTCTTTCGAGAGAAACTCCTTCTCTAGAAAGGATCCATTCTTAGCAACGAATATCTTGCCTTCGGATCTGTGATAGAAGGTGTACCCAACAGTCTCTTTTGGGTATCCTATGAAGTACATTTCTCCGACTTGGGTTCGAGCTTATCAGGTTGAAGCTTTTTCACATAAGCATCGCAGCCCCAAACTTTAAGAAACGACAACTTTGGTTTCTTGCCAAACCATAGTTCATAAGGTGTCGTATCAACGGATTTAGATGGTGCCCTATTTAACATGAATGCAGCTGTCTCTAAAGCATAGCCCCAAAACGATAGTGGTAAATTGGTAAGAGACATCATAGATCGCACCATATCTAATAAAGTACGGTTACGACGTTCGGACACACCATTACGTTGTGGTGTTCCGGGTGGCGTGAGTTGTGAAACTATTCCACATTGTTTCAAATGAAGACCAAACTCGTAACTCAAATATTCTCCTCCACGATCAGATCGTAGAAACTTTATTTTCTTGTTACGATGATTCTCTACTTCACTCTGAAATTCTTTGAACTTTTCAAATGTTTCAGACTTGTGCTTCATTAAGTAGATATACCCATATCTGCTCAAATCATCAGTGAAGGTCAGAAAATAACGATACCCGCCGCGAGCCTCAACACTCATTGGCCCACATACATCAGTATGTATGATTTCCAACAAATCTGTTGCTCGCTCCATAGTTCCGGAGAACGGAGTTTTAGTCATCTTGCCCATGAGGCATGGTTCGCAAGCACCAATTGATTCATAATCAAGTGATTCCAAAAGTCCATCACTATGGAGTTTCTTCATGCGCTTTACACCAATATGACCTAATCGGCAGTGCCACAAATAAGTTGCACTATCATTATTAACCTTGCATCTTTTGGTTTCAATATTATGAATATGTGTATCACTACAATCGAGATCCAATAAGAATAGACCACTCTTTAAGGGTGCATGACCATAAAAAGATATTATTCATAAAAATAGAACAACCATTATTCTCTGATTTAAATGAATAACCGTCTCGCAATAAACAAGATCCAGATATAATGTTCATGATCAACGCTGGCACCAAATAACAATTATTTAGGTCTAAAACTAATCCCGAAGATAGATGTAGAGGTAGCGTGCCGACGGCGATCACATCGACTTTGGAACCATTTCCCACGCGCATCGTCACCTCGTCCTTAGCCAATCTTCGTTTAATCCGTAGTCCCTGTTTCGAGTTACAAATATTAGCTACCGAACCGGTATCAAATACCCAGGTACTACTACGAGCATTAATAAGTTACACATCAATAACATGTATATCACTTATACCTTTGTTCACCTTGCCATCCTTCTTATCCGCCAAATACTTGGGGCAGTTCCGCTTCCAGTGTCCAGTCCCCTTGCAGTAGAAGCACTCAGTTTCAGGCTTGGCTCCAGACTTGGGTTTCTTCGTGGGAGTAGCAACTGTCTTGCTATTCTTCTTGAAGTTCCCCTTCTTTCCCTTGCCCTTTTTCTTGAAATTAGTGGTCTTGTTAACCATCAACACTTGATGCTCCTTTTTGATTTCTACCTCCGCAGCCTTGAGCATAGCGAAGAGCTCGGGAATTGTCTTTTGCATCCCTTGCATATTATAGTTCATCACGAAGCCTTTATAGCTTGGTGGCAGTGATTGAAGAACTCTATCAATAACACTATCCTCGTCAACTTTGCAACCAAGTTGAGTCATATGATTGTAGTACCCAGACATTCTGAGCAAGTGTTCACTGATAGAACTATTCTCGTCCATCTTGCAGCTATAGAACTTATTGGAAATCTCATATTTCTCAATCCGGGCATTTGCTTGAAATATTAACTTCAACTCCTGGAACATCTCATATGGTCCATGACGTTCAAAACGTCGTTGAAGTCCCGGTTCTAAGCCGTAAAGCATGGCACACTGAACTATCGTGTAGTCATCAGACCGCGATTGCCAGACGTTCAAAGCGTCTACATTAGCGGGAGGGGGCTTGTCACCTAGCGGTGCTTCAAGGACATAATTCTTCTGTGCAGCAATGAGGATAATCCTCAAGTTACGGACTCAGTCCGTGTAATTGCTACCATCATCTTTCAACTTAGCTTTCTCTAGGAATGCATTAAAATTCAAAGGAACGGTAGCACGGGCCATTGATCTACAACAACATAGATATGCAAAAACTATCAGGACTAAGTTCATGATAAATTAAAGTTCAATTTAACCATATTAATTAAAGAACTCCCACTTAGATAGACATCCCTCCGGTCATCTAAATGATCATGTGATCCAAATCAACTAAACCATGTCCGATCATCACGTGAGATGGAGTAGTTTCAATGGTGAACATCTTATGTTGATCATATCTACTATATGATTCACGCTCGACCTTTCGATCTCCAGTGTTCCGAGGCCATATCTGCATATGATAGGCTTAGCAAGTTTAACCCGAGTATTCTGCGTGTGCAAAACTGGCTTACACCCGTTGTATTTGAACGTAGAGCTTATCACACCCGATCATCACGTGGTGTCTCGGCACGACGAACTTTCGCAACGGTGCATACTTAGGGAGAACACTTATACCTTGAAATTTTAGTAAGGGATCAACTTATAATGCTACCGTCGTTCTAAGCAAAATAAGAAGCATAATAAGATAAACATCAAATGCAATCAGAATATGTGACATGATATGGCCATCATCATCTTGTGCTTTTGATCTCCATCTCCAAAGCACCGTCATGATCACCTTCGTCACCGGCGCGACACCTTGATCTCCATCGTAGCATCGTTGTCGTCTCGCCAACTATTGCTTCTACGACTATCGCTACCGCTTAGTGATAAAGTAAAGCAATTACATGGCGATTGCATTTCATCCAATAAAGCGACAACCATATGGCTCCTGCCAGTTGCCGATAACATTACAAAACATGATCATCTCATACAAAACCGTATAACTCATCATGTCTTGACCATATCACATCACAACCTGCCCTGCAAAAACAAGTTAGACGTCCTCTACTTTGTTGTTGCAAGTTTTACGTGGCTGCTACGGGCTTAGCAAGAACCATTCTTACCTACGCATACAAAACCACAACGATGTTTCGTCAAGTATGTGCTGTTTTAACCTTCACAAGGACCGGGCGTAACCACACTTGATTCAGCTAAAGTGAGAGTGACAGACACCCGCCAGTCACCTTTAAGCAACGAGTGCTCATAACGGTGAAACCAGTCTCGCGTAAGCGTACGCGTAATGTCGGTCCGGGCCGCTTCATCTCACAATACCGCCGAAGCAAAGTATGACATGCTGGTAAGCAGTATGACTAGTATCACCCACAACACATTGTGTTCTACTCGTGCATATCATCTACGCATAGACCTGGCTCATGATGCCACTATTGGGGAACGTAGTATTTTAAAATTTTCCTACGATCACGCAAGATCTATCTACCAGATGCCTAGTAACGAGAGGGAAGAGTGTGTCTACGTACCCGGAAGCGGAAGCGTCAAGTGACGCGGTTGATGTAGTCGAACTTCTTCGCGATCCAACTGATCAAGCAACGAACGTACGGCACCTCTGCGTTCAGCACACGTTCAGCTTGATGACGTCCCACGAGCTCTTGATCCAGTTGAGCTTCACGGGAGAGTTTCGTCAGCACGACGGCGTGGTGACGGATATGATGTATCTACCTGCGCAGGGCTTCGCCTAAGCACTGCGATGGTATGACCGAGGTGTGTTTCTGTGGAGGGGGGCACCGCACACTGCTAGAACAATTCAACTTGTGTGTCTTTGGGTGCCCCCTGCCCCCGTATATAAAGGAGCAAGGGGGGAGGCCGGCCGGCCCTCTATGGTGCGGCTAGGGCTACAATCCTACTAGGAATAGGATTGCAATCCTATTCCTAGTAGGAACTACCAAAGAAGGAAGAAGGGGGAAGGAAAGAGAGGGAGAGGGAGAGGGAAAGAGGGGCCGCGCCCCCCTCCCCTTGTCCTATTCGGACTCCTCCTAGGGAGGGGGCGCGCCACCTCCTGGCTGCTGCCCTCTCTCTCCCCTATGGCCCACCAGGGCCCACCATTCCCCCGGGGGGTTCCGGTAACCCCTCCGGCACTCCGGTAAATTCCGAAACTTTCCAGAACACTTCCGGTGTCCGAATATAGTCGTCCAATATATCAATCTTTATGTCTCGGACATTCCGAGACTCCTCGTCATGTCCGTGATCTCATCCGGGACTCCAAACTACCTTCGGTACATCAAAACTCATAAACTCATAATACCGATCGTCACCAAACGTTAAGCGTGCAGACCCTACGGGTTCGAGAACTATGTAGACATGACCGAGACTCATCTCTGGTCAATAACCAATAGCGGAACCTGGATGCTCATATTGGCTCCTACATATTCTACGAATATCTTTATCGGCCAAACCGCATAACAACATACGTTGTTCCTTTTGTCATCGGTATGTTACTTGCCCGAGATTCGATCGTCGGTATCTCTATACCTAGTTCAATCTCGTTACCGGCAAGTCTCTTTACTCGTTCCGTAACACATCATCTCGTGACTAACTCATTAGTCTTTTGCTTGCAAGGCTTATTATGATGTGTGTTACCGAGAGGGCCCAGAGATACCTCTCCGACACTTCGGAGTGACAAATCCTAATCTTGATCTATGCCAACACCACGAATACTTTCGGAGACACCTGTAGAGCATCTTTATGATCACCCAGTTACGTTGTGACGTTTGATAGCACACAAGGTGTTCCTACGGTATTTGGGAGTTGCATAATCTCAATGTCATAGGAACATGTATAAGTCATGAAGAAAGCAATAGCAGTAAAACTAAACGATCATAGTGCTATGCTAACGGATGGGTCTAGTCCATCACATCATTCTCCTAATGATGTGATCCCATTGATCAAATGACAACTCATGTCTATGGCTAGGAAACATAACCATCTTTGATCAATGAGCTAGTCTAGTAGAGGCATACTAGGGACATACTGTTTTGTCTAAGTATCCACACATGTATTAAGTTTCCGGTTAATACAATTCTAGCATGAATAAAAGACATTTATCATGATATAAGGAAATACAAATAACATCTTTATTATTGCCTCTAGGGCATATTTCCTTCAATGTCGCATTTTATTCTTTGCCAAACTAACAAGTGCCATTGCATTAACAATATCTTGATCTCTCTTTTGCAATGACTGAGACAACTCATTAGTGTGTCCAAGAATAACAAGCATCACATGAAGATTGAAAACAAAGTCATATGACTCCAAGGCAAAAGCCACTGCACGTATTCTTGTCCACTCACCACTTTGTGAAGGATCTTTTCCAATAGCATCAAGTACTTCTAGTATTGTGGGGTACATGGTAATAATGTGCAGAATGGTTCGGAGATGAGAACCCTACCGAGTATCACCGGGTCTAGCTAATCCCATCTCTTGATTTAACCCACTTCCACTTTCAATTTCACCCATTTCAAGTGCTTCCAGAACCTTTTGAGCTCTAACATCTCGAAGCATGTCATGACGCTTGCAAGAAACTCCAACAATATTCAGCAAGTAAGAAACATGATCAAAAAACCATTTACATGGTTCATTTCTCTTTGCCACGGCAATAAGAACCAATTGAAGTTGATGTGCAAAGCAATGAATGTAATAAGCAGAGGGCGACTCTTTCATGATCAATGTTTTTAACCCTTTAATCTCTCCTTTCATGTTGCTAGCGCCGTCATATCCTTGCCCATGGATTTGAGTAAGAGTCAAATGATGATCGGTAAGCAAAGACTCAATTGCAGCTTTAAGTGACAAGGAAGTTGTGTTGGCAACATGAACAACTCCAAGAAACCTCTCACACCCCTTTCCAACTTTATCAACATAACGTATGCAAATAGCAAGTTGCTCTTTATGAGATGCATCACTAGACTCATCAGCTAGGATTGCATAGTGCTCATCACCAAGATCTTCAATAATTTGTTTTGTAGTTAGCACAGCACAACATTCAATAATTTGTTTTTGTATCGTTGGACTAGTCAAGATGCAGTTTCCAGGAGCATTGTGCAAAACAATCTTATCAACTTCTTCATCATTTTCTGCAAGCCATTTTAGAAGTTCAAGAAAGTTCCCCCTATTGCTAGATTCTTCACTCTCATCATGTCCACGAAATGCCAATCCTTGGTTCAAAAGACACCTCAAACATCTTAGTGAATAAGTTAGCCTAGCCTTGTAAAGACGCAGATCATGTTTAGACACCCTCGCCATGGTATTATTGTTGGGGAACGTAGTATTTTAAAATTTTCCTACGATCACGCAAGATCTATCTACCAGATGCATAGCAACGAGAGGGAAGAGTGTGTCTACGTACCCTCGTAGACCGGGAGCGGAAGCGTCAAGTGACGCGGTTGATGTTGTCGAACTTCTTCGCGATCCAACCGATCAAGCACCGAACGTACGGCACCTCCGCGTTCAGCACACATTCAGCTTGATGACGTCCCACGAGCTCTTGATCCAGTTGAGCTTCACGGGAGAGTTTCGTCAGCACGACGGCGTGGTGACGGATATGATGTGTTCACCGGCGCAGGGCTTCGCCTAAGCTCCGCGACGGTATGACCGAGGTGTGATTCTGTGGAGGGGGGCACCGCACACGGCTAAAACAATTCAACTTGTGTGTCTTTGGGTGCCCCCCTGCCCCCGTATATAAAGGAGCAAGGGAGGGAGGCCGGCCAACTCCTCCTGGTGCGGCTAGGGAAGGAGTCCTACTAGGAATAGGATTGCAATCCTATTCCTAGTAGGATTCACCAAAAGGAAGAAGGGGGAAAGGAATAGGAGAGGTGGCGCCCCCCCTAATCCTAGTCCAACTAGGAACCCTAGGTGGGGGCGCCGGCCAGCCCTATGGGCTGCCTCTCTCTTTCCCTTTAGGCCCACTATGGACCATCCCCTCTCGTAGGGGGTTCCGGTAACCCCCTCCGGCATTCCCGATAAATCCGAAACTTTTCCGGTATACTTCCGGTGTCCGAATATAGCCGTCCAATATATCAATCTTTATGTCTCGGACATTCCGAGACTCGTCGTCATGTCCGTGATCTCATCCGGGACTCCGAACTACCTTCGGTACATCAATACTCATAAACTCATAATACCGATCGTCATCAAACGTTAAGCGTGCGGACCCTACGGGTTCGAGAACTATGTAGACATGACCGAGACTCATCTCCGGTCAATAACCAATAGCGGAACCTGGATGTTCATATTGGCTCCTACATATTTTACGAAGATCTTTTATCGGTCAGAACCGCATAACAACATACGTTGTTCCTTTTGTCATCGGTATGTTACTTGCCCGAGATTCGATCGTCGGTATCTCTATACCTAGTTCAATCTCGTTACCGGCAAGTCTCTTTACTCGTTCCGTAACACATCATCTCGTGACTAACTCATTAGTCTTTTGCTTGCAAGGCTTATTGTGATGTGTGTTACCGAGAGGGCCCAGAGATACTTCTCCGACACTCGGAGTGACAAATCCTAATCTTGATCTATGCCAACACCACGAATACTTTCGGAGACACCTGTAGAGCATCTTTATGATCACCCAGTTACGTTGTGACATTTGATAGCACACAAGGTGTTCCTACGGTATTCGGGAGTTGCATAATCTCATAGTCATAGGAACATGTATAAGTCATGAAGAAAGCAATAGCAGAAAACTAAACGATCATTGTGCTATGCTAACGGATGGGTCTTGTCCATCACATCATTCTCCTAATGATGTGATCCCGTTGATCAAATGACAACTCATGTCTATGGCTAGGAAACATAACCATCTTTGATCAATGAGCTAGTCTAGTAGAGGCATACTAGGGACATACTGTTTTGTCTATGTATCCACACATGTACTAAGTTTCCGGTTAATACAATTCTAGCATGAATAAAAGACATTTATCATGATATAAGGAAATACAAATAACATCTTTATTATTGCCTCTAGGGCATATTTCCTTCAGTCTCCCACTTGAACTAGAGTCAATAATCTAGATTACAAAGTGATGATCCTCACACCCATGGAGTCCTGGTGCTGATCATGTTTTGCCCGTGGAAGAGGCTTAGTCAACGGGTCTGCAACATTCAGATCCGTATGTATTTTGCAAATCTCTATGTCACCCTCCTTGACTAGATCACGGATGGAATTGAAGCGTCTTTTGATGTGCTTTGTTCTCTTGTGAAACCTGGATTCCTTCGCCAAGGCTATGGCTCCAGTGTTGTCACAAAAGATTTTCATTGGACCCGATGCTCTAGGTATTACACCTAGATCGGATATGAACTCCTTCATCCAGACTCCTTCATTTGCTGCTTCTGAAGCAGCTATGTATTCCGCTTCACACGTAGATCCCGCCACGACGCTCTGCTTGGAACTGCACCAACTGACAGCTCCACCGTTCAATAAAAATACATATCCGGTTTCTGACTTTGAGTCATCCGGATCAGTGTCAAAGCTAGAATCGACGTAACCGTTTACGACGAGCTCTTTGTCACCTCCATATACGAGAAACATATCCTTTGTTCTTTTCAGATACTTTAGGATGTTTTTGACCGCTGTCCAGTGATCCACTCCTGGATTACTTTGGTACCTCCCTGCTAGACTTATAGCAAGGCACACATCAGGTCTGGTACACAGCATTGCATACATGATAGATCCTATGGCTGAGGCATAGGGAATGACTTTCATTTTCTCTCTATCTTCTGCAGTGGTCGGGCATTGAGTCTTACTCAACTTCATACCTTGTAAAACAGGCAAGAACCCTTTCTTTGACTGATTCATTTTGAACTTCTTCAAAATCTTATCAAGGTATGTGCTTTGTGAAAGTCCAATTAAGCGTCTTGATCTATCTCTATAGATCTTGATGCCTAGTATGTAAGCAGCTTCACCGAGGTCTTTCATTGAAAAACTTTTATTCAAGTATCCTTTTATGCTATCCAGAAATTCTATATCATTTCCAATCAACAATATGTCATCTACATATAATATTAGAAATGCTACAGAGCTCCCACTCACTTTCTTGTAAATACAGGCTTCTCCAAAAGTCTGTATAAAACCATATGCTTTGATCACCTCATCAAAGCGTATATTCCAACTCCGAGATGCTTGTACCAGTCCATAGATGGATCGCTGGAGTTTGCATACTTTGTTAGCACCTTTTGGATCGACAAAACCTTCTGGTTGCATCATATACAACTCTTCTTTGAGATATCCATTTAGGAATGCAGTTTTGACATCCATTTGCCAGATTTCATAATCATAAAATGCGGCAATTGCTAACATGATTCGGACAGACTTAAGCATCGCTACAGGTGAGAAAGTCTCATCGTAGTCAACTCCTTGAACTTGTCGAAAACCTTTCGCAACAAGTCGAGCTTTGTAAACAGTAATATTACCGTCTGTGTCGGTCTTTCTCTTGAAGATCCATTTATTTTCGATGGCTTGCCGATCATCGGGCAAGTCAATCAAAGTCCACACTTTGTTCTCATACATGGATCCCATCTCAGATTTCATGGCTTCAAGCCATTTTGCGGAATCTGGGCTCATCATCGCTTCCTCATAGTTCGTAGGTTCATCATGGTCTAGTAACATGATTTCCAGAACTGGGTTGCCGTACCACTCTGGTGCGGAACGTACTCTGGTTGATCTACGACGTTCAGCAGAAACTTGATCCGAAGTTTCATGATCATTATCATTAACTTCCTCACTAATTGGTGTAGGAATCACTGGAACAATTTCCTGTGATGTACTACTTTCCAATCCGGGAGAAGGTACAATTACCTCATCAAGTTCTACTTTCCTCCCACTCACTTCTTTCGAGAGAAACTCTTTTTCTAGAAAGGATCCGTTCTTAGCAACGAATATTTTGCCTTCGGATCTGTGATAGAAGGTGTACCCAACAGTCTCTTTTGGGTATCCTATGAAGACACATTTTTCCGATTTGGGATCGAGCTTATCAGGTTGAAGTGTTTTCACATAAGCATCGCAACCCCAAATTTTAAGAAACGACAACTTTGGTTTCTTGCCAAACCATAGTTCATAAGGTGTCGTATCAACGGATTTAGATGGTGCCCTATTTAATGTGAATGCAGCTGTCTCTAAAGCATAACCCCAAAACGATAGTGGTAAATCGGTAAGAGACATCATAGATCACACCATATCTAATAAAGTACGGTTACGACGTTCGGACACACCATTACGCTGTGGTGTTCCAGGTGGCGTGAGTTGTGAAACTATTCCACATTGTTTCAAATGAAGACCAAACTCGTAACTCAATTATTCTCCTCCACGATCAGATCGTAGGAACTTTATTTTCTTGTTACGATGATTCTCTACTTCACTCTGAAATTCTTTGAACTTTTCAAATGTTTCAGACTTGTGCTTCATTAAGTAGATATACCCATATCTGCTCAAATCATCAGTGAAGGTCAGAAAATAACGATACCCGCCGCGAGCATCAACACTCATTGGTCCACATACATCAGTATGTATGATTTCCAACAAATCTATTGCTCGCTCCATAGTTCCGGAGAACGGAGTTTTAGTCATCTTGCCCATGAGGCATGGTTCGCAAGCACCAAGTGATTCATAATCAAGTGATTCCAAAAGTCCATCATTATGGAGTTTCTTCATGCGTTTTACACCAATATGACCTAAACGGCAGTGCCACAAATAAGTTGCACTATCATTATTAACCTTGCATCTTTTGGTTTCAATATTATGAATATGTGTATCACTACAATCGAGATCTAATAAGAATAGACCACTCTTTAAGGGTGCATGACCATAAAAGATATTATTCATTAAAATAGAACAACCATTATTCTCTGATTTAAATGAATAACCGTCTCGCAATAAACAAGATCCAGATATAATGTTCATGCTCAACGCTGGCACCAAATAACAATTATTTAGGTCTAAAACTAATCCCGAAGGTAGATGTAGAGGTAGCGTGCCGACGGCGATCACATCGACTTTGGAACCGTTTCCCACGCGCATCGTCACCTCGTCCTTAGCTAATCTTCGTTTAATCCGTAGTCCCTGTTTCGAGTTACAAATATTAGCAACTGAACCGGTATCAAATACCCAGGTACTACTACGAGCATTAGTAAGGTACACATCAATAACATGTATATCACATATACCTTTGTTCATCTTGCCATCCTTCTTATCCGCCAAATACTTGGGGCAGTTCCGCTTCCAGTGTGCAGTCCCCTTGCAGTAGAAGCACTCAGTTTCAGGCTTGGCTCCAGATTTGGGTTTCTTCGTGGAAGTAGCAACTGACTTGCTATTCTTTTTGAAGTTCCCTTTCTTTCCCTTGCCCTTTTTCTTGAAACTAGTGGTCTTGCTAACCATCAACACTTGATGCTCCTTTTTGATTTCTACCTCCGCAGCTTTGAGCATAGCGAACAGCTCGGGAATTGTCTTTTGCATCCCTTGCATGTTATAGTTCATCACGAAGCCTTTATAGCTTGGTGGCAGTGATTGAAGAACTCTATCAATAACACTATCCTCGTCAACTTTGCAACCAAGTTGAGTCATATGATTGTAGTACCCAGACATTCTGAGCAAGTGTTCACTGATAAAACTATTCTCCTCCATCTTGCAGCTATAGAACTTATTGGAAATCTCATATTTCTCAATTCGGGCATTTGCTTGAAATATTAACTTCAACTCCTGGAACATCTCATATGGTCCATGACGTTCAAAACGCCGTTGAAGTCCCGGTTCTAAGCCGTAAAGCATGGCACACTGAACTATCGTGTAGTCATCAGACCGCGACTGCCAGACGTTCAAAGCGTCTACATTAGCGGGAGGGGGCTTGTCACCTAGCGGTGCTTCAAGGACATAATTCTTCTGTGCAGCAATGAGGATAATCCTCAGGTTACGGACCCAGTCCGTGTAATTGCTACCATCATCTTTCAACTTAGCTTTCTCTAGGAATGCATTAAAATTCAAAGGAACGGTAGCACGGGCCATTGATCTAAAACAACATAGATATGCAAAAACTATCAGGACTAAGTTCATGATAAATTAAAGTTCGATTTAATCATATTAAATTAAAGAACTCCCACTTAGATAGACATCCCTCTGGTCATCTAAATGATCACGTGATCCAAATCAACTAAACCATGTCCGATCATCACGTGAGATGGAGTAGTTTCAATGGTAAACATCTTATGTTGATCATATCTACTATATGATTCACGCTCGACCTTTCGGTCTCCAGTGTTCCGAGGCCATATCTGCATATGCTAGGCTCGTCAAGTTTAACCCGAGTATTCTGCGTGTGCAAAACTGGCTTACACCCGTTGTATTTGAACGTAGAGCTTATCACACCCGATCATCACGTGGTGTCTCGGCACGACGAACTTTCACAACGGTGCATACTCAGGGAGAACACTTATACCTTGAAATTTAGTAAGGGATCATCTTATAATGCTACCGTCGTTCTAAGCAAAATAAGAAGCATAATAAGATAAACATCACATGCAATCAAAATATGTGACATGATATGGCCATCATCATCTTGTGCTTTTGATCTCCATCTTCAAAGCACCGTCATGATCATCTTCCTCACCGGCTTGACACCTTGATCTTTATCGTAGCATCATTGTCGTCTCGCCAACTATTGCTTCTCCGACTATCGCTACCGCTTAGTGATAAAGTAAAGCAATTACATGGCGATTGTATTTCATACAATAAAGCGACAACCATATGGCTCCTGCCAGTTGCCGATAACTTTACAAAACATGATCATCTCATACAAAACCGTATAACTCATCATGTCTTGACCATATCACATCACAACATGCCCTGCAAAAACAAGTTAGACGTCCTCTACTTTGTTTGTTGCAAGTTTTACGTGGCTGCTATGGGCTTTAGCAAGAACCGTTCTTACCTACGCATACAAAACCACAACGATGTTTCGTCAAGTATGTGCTGTTTTAACCTTCACAAGGACCGGGCGTAGCCACACCTGATTCAGCTAAAGTGAGAGAGACAGACACCCGCCAGTCACCTTTAAGCAACGAGTGCTCGTAACGGTGAAACCAGTCTCGCGTAAGCGTACGCGTAATGTCGGTCCGGGCCGCTTCATCTCACAATACCGCCGATGCAAAGTATGACATGCTGGTAAGCAGTATGACTAGTATCGCCCACAACTCATTGTGTTCTACTCGTGCATATCATCTACGCATAGACCTGGCTCATGATGCCACTGTTGGGGAACGTAGTATTTTAAAATTTTCCTACGATCACGCAAGATCTATCTACCAGATGCATAGCAACGAGAGGGAAGAGTGTGTCTACGTACCCTCGTAGACCGGGAGCGGAAGCGTCAAGTGACACGGTTGATGTTGTCGAACTTCTTCGCGATCCAACCGATCAAGCACCGAACGTACGGCACCTCCGCGTTCAGCACACGTTCAGCTTGATGACGTCCCACGAGCTCTTGATCCAGTTGAGCTTCACGGGAGAGTTTCGTCAGCACGACGGCGTGGTGACGGATATGATGTGTTCACCGGCGCAGGGCTTCTCCTAAGCTCCGCGACGGTACGACCGAGGGGTGATTCTGTGGAGGGGGGCACCGCACACGGCTAAAACAATTCAACTTGTGTGTCTTTGGGTGCCCCCCTGCCCCCGTATATAAAGGAGCAAGGGAGGAGGGGCCGGCCAACCTCTATGGTGCGGCTAGGGAGGGGACTCCTACTAGGAATAGGATTGCAATCCTATTCCTAGTAGGATTCACCGAAAGGAAGAAGGGGGGAAGGAATAGGAGAGGTGGCGCCCCCCCAATCCTAGTCCAACTAGGATTCCTAGGTGGGGGCGCCGGCCAGCCCTATGGGCTGCCTCTCTCTCACCCTTTAGGCCCACTATGGACCATCCCCTCTCGTAGGGGGTTCCGGTAACCCCCTCCGGCATTCCCGATAAATCCGAAACTTTTCCGGTATACTTCCGGTGTCCGAATATAGCCGTCCAATATATCAATCTTTATGTCTCGGCCATTCCGAGACTCCTCGTCATGTCCGTGATCTCATCCGGGACTCCGAACTACCTTCGGTACATCAATACTCAAAAACTCATAATACCGATCGTCATCAAACGTTAAGCGTGCGGACCCTACGGGTTCGAGAACTATGTAGACATGACCGAGACTCATCTCTGGTCAATAACCAATAGCGGAACCTGGATGTTCATATTGGCTCCTACATATTCTACGAAGATCTTTTATCGGTCAGAACCGCATAACAACATACGTTGTTCCTTTTGTCAAACGGTATGTTACTTGCCCGAGATTTGATCGTCGGTATCTCTATACCTAGTTCAATCTCGTTACCGGCAAGTCTCTTTACTCGTTCCGTAACACATCATCTCGTGACTAACTCATTAGTCTTTTGCTTGCAAGGCTTATTGTGATGTGTGTTACCGAGAGGGCCCAGAGATACCTCTCCGACACTCGGAGTGACAAATCCTAATCTTGATCTATGCCAACACCACGAATACTTTCGGAGACACCTGTAGAGCATCTTTATGATCACCCAGTTACGTTGTGACGTTTGATAGCACACAAGGTGTTCCTACGGTATTCGGGAGTTGCATAATCTCATAGTCATAGGAACATGTATAAGTCATGAAGAAAGCAATAACAGAAAACTAAACGATCATTGTGCTATGCTAACGGATGGGTCTTGTCCATCACATCATTCTCCTAATGATGTGATCCCGTTGATCAAATGACAACTCATGTCTATGGCTAGGAAACATAACCATCTTTGATCAATGAGCTAGTCTAGTAGAGGCATACTAGGGACATACTGTTTTGTCTATGTATCCACACATGTACTAAGTTTCCGGTTAATACAATTCTAGCCTGAATAAAAGACATTTATCATGATATAAGGAAATACAAATAACATCTTTATTATTGCCTCTAGGGCATATTTCCTTCAATTATAAATTGACGTTTGAGGTGTCACAAATAAATTGTACTTCTCTTGTGCTTGGTTGTGAATGCTACCAATACCGCCCATATGTTTGTCCAGTGCATCAAGTTTGTTCCAATTTCTCCAACCAGTTTTAACAAAGGCATCACCCCTAGGCCCCCCATTAGTTTTCCCTTTGAACAAATAGCACACAAAGCAATATGTTGCTTCCTTTGAGACACCATATTCTAGCCAACTGTACTTTTCAAACCAAACAAAACTAAAGTGTCGATTTTTACCATAGATTTTCCTGACTTGAAAAGCATGTGCATATGGTCGGCATGCAGTTTTTGCAATGTATCTCCTTCGAACACTATATTGATCATTAAAAGCATACTCTGAAATAGGAGTTCGTTTCCCTGGATCACCTGAAAAGACATGTCCACTTGGTTGTTGGGGTGATGGACGACTTGGCGTTGCATCTTCAATTTCAACATCGATCTCAGTATCTGTATCCATGTCCGTATCGGGATGGATTGGAGGTGGGGAATTAGGACACCGCGCATTTTCAATATCTTCAGTGTGAAGTTCAGTAGCAATCTTCCTCGCTTTCTCTTCATGTTTTTGAAAAAGGTCCAGAATGGCACCATTCCTCTTCATGTTCTGCTCTGCAATTATATCAAAATCAAAACATCATTGGTAGCAGCAGCATACCGAATCAGTTCTACACAATATAAGCATCAAGTATTGACCATTGCATATAAACCAGTACAAATATACGCTGGATTGGGCCACTGGACATCAACTACTAGCAATTCATGATTCATATACACTGGACTGGGGCTGGGCATCAATTTATTTGGAAGCAGGAAAACATCAATTTGGGGGGGGGGGAGCTTGAAATCTCACCTTGCTGATTTGTTCAAACAGAGGTTGGGGAAGATGATTTGAGGTCGTCCGGCGGTGGCGAGGGAGACACAGCTGGAGACAGGATCGATCCAGCCGCAGCCCGCAGGGGAGACACAGCCCTTGCTTAGTGAGTGCGCGTGCCCATATCCAGCCACAGCCCGCAGGGGAGACGAAGAGGATGCCCCTGTCTCGTCTCTCTTGGCCTGACGAGTGACGACGGCGATTCGGCGACTGTGGGCGGGGCGAGCGGCGAGAGAAGGGAGAGGAGGGGAGCGGCGAGAGGAGGGAGAGGAGGGGAGCAGTGAGAGGAGGGGAACCAGTCGCCGGAGCTCGGAGGAGAGACGAGTGAGGGATGAGCCGCTGAGGCGGCGTGGCTAAAGAGGAAACGGAGCACGAGTCACGCGAGAAGAAACCTAGATGGCTGGCGGCTGAGGCTGGGCTTTGGATCCTTTCACCTTTGGGCTAAATTAATACATGGTAGAAAAAAATATCTCGAAATTCTAGGTGGGCCACGGCCCACCGTGCCTACACGCTGCCTCCGCCACTGGGGGGGGGGGGGATACCACTTGTCTCATGCATGTGACTTCAATTTTCCGACAGCAGCAATATTCTTGGATTGCATTGTCATGCATTTTTTGAAATATACAAAGAGAAATGTCTGAGATGTGACTGTGGTCGATCACACAAAGTCGCAAAATAACGCACTCACTTGGATTCGAGAAGTCACCCCTCTTAATAATAAGTCATGAGAAATAAGTTCTCTTGCTATCTTAATTTTCAACCGGTGAGTGACTATGACTTAGTCGATTAATAAGTAACAAAATATTATTTCGATGCATGCCATATCAAGAAATTTTCGTCCCCTTATCAATTTACACGAGCCACGAGACCGAACTTCAATCATACAGATCTCAGCGTTTTTGCCGCTTCAATCATGTAACAAGGTGTCCCTTGCACTGCCCATATCTTGCAACCCAACGTGTGGTCTCCGGAGGTTAAGATGACAGACCAGTGCCCGTTCACTCACTTTCCGGGTATCTCACCTCCTCATGTATGTATATACATCTTTCTTTGGAGATTTGCTTTTTACCCTTTGCAGTTAACACGTCTACGTCCCACGGATGCAGCATGCGATAATTGTACAAAAAAGGGCGCCGATCGGTCGCTTTCCCCTCGGTCCTTATGCATGCATTTGGGTTGCCATACGTGGTTAATCAACAACCAAAGAGCACTAGCTAAAAAGGAGCCAACACAGCCGATTCCCCGGCTCCTAGCGTCCTACTACTAATATTTATTTACACCCAATCTAGCACGCATGAGATCATTCGAGATCACTTCGAACTCTTAATTAAATCTAGTTTAATTATGATGATAGGGAGGGGAGGTGCAGTAACGATTAGTAAGTGCCGGGCTTATCTCATCCGACTCTGAGGATCAAACACTGGCAAATTTGTCACTTTCATGGACGGACGAATCTACTTACACCAATCAAGCAGGGGGCCTACGCTACGCTGCCCACTAGAATGGCTGGCATTATTGGAAACGATGCCACTGTGACACTGTGTGTCACCAGTGCTCTTGGGATAAGCCATGGACATGACCCATGGGATTACTTTCGCTGCTGTTTGCTGGCGATACATGAGACTACGATTCCAAGACAGCTTTTATTTTACTGTTGTCATCCACAGCAACGCTAACAGTTATAAATACTTCCAAAAAAATCACTTGGAACGTGTTGCAACAGACGATTTTTAGGACACTGTGCACTGTCAAATTTTACCAGGACACTGTTCCAAGTATCCTAGTGTAAGTAGTATTTTAGTAACAAGAATGCACTCGAGAGTCGGGACGACAAGGCACGGCCGGAGGGTGCGCGTGTGGGTGAATGGAATTTGGCCCGCCGGGTGAGGCCGGGGTTGGGATATCAAGATATGTTTGCGCCCTAGAGGGAATCATGATGAAGCCATCAGATCACAAAAGAATAATGGAAACAGTGGGATCTCTTTTGGTTGTGGCTCCTTCCCTCCGTTGCGCTTTCCGCTTTTCCTCCCGTTTATAAGCGCAAGTGAGCCCCGACCCAACCCAACCCAACAACACTCGCTCCTTCCTTCTCCGGCTCTTCAAACCCGCAGCAAAGAGAGAGAGAGAGACGAGGTCGAGAGGGCGAGAGAGAGGTGGTAGCCTGGTGTAGGCAACCCAGCCGTTGCTTGCTGGCCTAGCTAGCTGCTGTGCTGCTCCGTGCTTGGCTCTGGTTTGGCCCTGGTGGGCATCTAGATGCTCTCATTTCCTTCCCTCCCTCTCATGGCCTAGATTCGTGCCAGTGCTGCTCGTAGCAATCAATCGAGAGCCGTTTCTTTCTTCTTTCCTCGCGCCTAGTACGTAGCGTAGCCTGCTCTGCCGCTCTGCTGCGGCCTGCTGGCTTTGAATACGCGCCCTCAAAACGCTCAAACCTTGTCCCTTTCCCGCAAACCCCTGCCGCCTTTTGGTCGCTCTAGCTCTAGCGCACAGTACTATACTCCCCTCCCCGGGCGCCGCGCCGGGCTCTTTCATCTCGTCTCGGTCTCAGGTGGGCGAGCGAGCGAGCGTCCAGCACCTGCACCGTGCCCTCCTTCCGCCTCTCTCTCTCTCTCTCTCTCTCTTCCGCCATATATTCCGCCCCCGCTTGTGAGTCGTGACTTGTCGGAGCCAGCTCCTCTGTCTCCATCACTTTCTTGATTTGTCTTCTGAGCTGGGAGCAGCGAGCAGCGAGCAGCGAGCAGCGCCGGCGAGGGACGGTCGACTCACTCATGGCGTGGAGTGGGTTCAGGGAGGAGGCGGCTGGGGAGAGCGGCCTGGAGCTTAGCCTCGGCCTCCCCGCCTACTTCACCATGCCGGAAGCACCGACAGCAGGTACTTTCTCCTTCTTGCTGCTCTGTAGGAGCACGTACCACTTGTTGATCATCCGAGTTTTGATGCATCTGTTTGTGCTTGTGGTGTCAGGTTTGGACGACCAGGAGTCGAGCGGCGCCGATGGCTCTGCTCTCCAACCTGAAGGAGGAAGCTGCAAGGCCAAGTAAGCAAAATCTTTCTTTTCAGTTGCAGCGTTGATCTGACCGTCTTTGTTCTCCTCGGTTAAACTAAACTCGCCGGCGTACGTGCAGGCCGTCCGCAGCAGCAGCTCCGGTCGTGGGGTGGCCGCCGGTGCGCTCGTTCCGTCGGAACCTGGCCGCCTCCAAGCCGTCGTCCTCCAAGGAGGACGGCAGAGCAAGCAAAGACCATGACGCCGCGGTGAAAGGCGCCGACGAGTGCGTGGCTGGCCGGAAGGGCCTGTTCGTGAAGGTCAACATGGACGGCGTCCCCATCGGGCGGAAGGTGGAGCTCAAGGAGCACGGCAGCTACGCCGACCTCTCCGCCACCGTCGACAACCTCTTCCGCAGCCTCCTCGCCGGTAAATACCCACACCACACACACCATGCATCATCGATCTTACGCTGTTACTGTTAGCCAGCCTTGTACTCGTGGTCTCACTCATGCGAGTGTTTCCTGTCTGTGCATGTAGCTCAAAGGGACGCCGCCGCCGCACCCGACGCGATCGCCGGCGGCGAGTACACGCTGGTGTACGAGGACGACGAGGGCGACAGGATGCTGGTCGGGGACGTCCCATGGCAGTAAGTTGAAAGGACAGTTACACTTGGACGACACCTGCCTGACCCGAGACAAGTTGTACTTGTAACCATGCTGAATCTGATGAACTAAACAGTCTCGTCTCTGCACGCGTGCAGGATGTTCATCGTCACGGCGAAGAGGCTGCGAGGGCTCAAGAGCTCCGACCTGCCGGCGTCGTCGGTGAGTCTCCCTGGAAACTCTGAATCCCGCACTCTATGACATGCGCCTGTCGAATCAGCACTGAACCAATTGCTGCATCGTGTGTGTGTTCTTCGCAGCTGACGGCGGCCGGGAGCAGGAAGAGGCCGGCGGCCGCGGCGGCCGACTGCTGATTCGAACTCGCCCGGCGTTGTAAAGGCCTTTTTTGACGAGGGTTAATCATGTTTTGCTGCTACGTACACATACGTACACGCACGTATGAGGATGAAATCACGGCTGTAATTAGAGTCGTGTGTGTGTGTGTATGATGCTACTGCTATTTTGAGGTGCCATCGTGGCGGTATTTTGGTGCTCTTTTCTACGTCTAACTAGCTGCGTTCTTCGGATGATCTAATCTAATACTAGTAGTACTACGGAGTAGTGTCTTCTTATAGTGGTATAATTGCACAAATACTTCATGTGAACTTGATCTTTGCCGGTTGTGTTTGTTTCTGTGGTGCTGCTGCACGAATGGTGTTGGTTCAGGTCCAACTTCTTCTGATTGGTCTCCGACCCAACAAAAAAAAAGGACAACCATGTAGGGCGCGTTTGGTTGCTCAGAAAATGGCAATAGGGCCCAGTTGGACCGTGAAATATGTGTTTGGTTGCTGACATTCTAGGCTGGTTCGTATGCGCACGAAACTTAAAGCAACACACGGAACTTAAAGCAACCATCGGCAGTTTCTAGCGAGTCAGGCTGAGCGCGGCGCAAGCTCGCACACGGGGAGCAGGGCGAAAGCAAGCGGGAGATGTAAATCGGGCGCCGCGGCACGGCGCCAAATCTAGGCTCATCCCCCCTACCCATTTCCTCGGTCACCGCTAGGACAGCCACCTCCTATAGCCTCACCACCATCGGCGACAGCGACTTAGATCTCCGCGGACGCGGTGGCGACGGCAGATCCGGCAGTAGGAGCTACTGCCGTTCTTCCATTTGGCCACCATCTGGTCGTCCTTGACTAAGCCATGGTGCCCCCTTCGTCGTCCTTGTCTCCGATGCCGGTAAGCAACACCGCCTGCTCCCTATGTTAGGTGTGCTGTTAGGATGTTAGGCAATGTGTAGGATCGATTTTCCCATTGCTCAACACACCGTCGATGTGGACTAGGTTATGGACGCACGGATGCGGCTGGTACTTTAGGTTGGAGCACTGATAGCTGTGGTTCAGGCATGGGTCATGTTCATGCACAAGAGAGTTGTTCGTCGTGCTGAGAGACCTGTCATCAGATATGGTCCAATGCTTATGCGGGAGCATGAGCGAATCTCCAATCTGAACTACATATACAACATCAACGACACAGAGGCTCTGTGGATGCTTAGAATGAAAAGAGCACCATTTGCCAGGCTTGTTCAGACCTTCAGGTCCACGGGGCTGCTAGAAGATAGCATCCACACCAGTGTGGATGAGCAAGTGGTCATGTTTCTTCATATTGTTGGCCATAACCAAAGGATCGGGGTTATCCACAACACGTTCAGGAGGTCAATGGAGACCATCTCAAGGTACTTCAAGGAAGTGTTGTATGTTGTTGGGGAGCTCATAGGAGAGATGATTAAGTCACCATCTGTCAGGACTCCTATCAAGATCCGCACAAGCCCAGGATGGTATCCATACTTCAAGGTGAGCACTGCAGTATGTAGTTCATTGCTTTATATGATTGGATAGTTTAAGGTGACCACTAACACAATCGTGTATTGCCATTTCAGGATTGCATTGGGGCAACAGATGGTACTCATGTCACTGCCAAAGTGCCGAGGTTACAAGCTGTAACATCCTGGGGAGGAAGCACCACACAAGCCAAAATGTGCTTGCTGCAGTTGACTTCGATCTGAAGTTCACCTATGTGTTGGCTTGCTGGGAAGGGTCACCACATGATGCTAACATACTCCGTGACATCATCAGTCGCCCTGATGGCATCAACATTTGTGATGGCAAGTTCTATCTAGGAGATGTTGGCTATGCATGTCGCTCAGGTGTTCTTCCACCCTTCGGGAAAACCAGTTACTATCTGAACGAGTTCTCTGGTAGGAACTACCCTAGGACTCCACATGAGCTGTGCAATCTCAAACACTCGAGCCTCAGAGTAATGGTTGAGAGGGCATTTGGATCTCTCAAGAACAGGTTCAAGATCCTGGATCAGAAGTCATTCCACCCTTACCCTACCCAGGTTATGAAGGAAATATGCCCTAGAGGCAATAATAAAGTTTTTATTTTATATTTCCTTATATCATGATAAATGTTTATTATTCATGCTAGAATTGTATTAAACGGAAACTTGATACATGTGTGGATACATAGACAAAATAATGTGTCCCTAGCAAGCCTCTACTAGACTAGCTCGCTAATCAAAGATAGTTAAGTTTCCTAACCATAGACATGTGTTGTCATTTGATGAACGGGATCACATCATTAGGAGAATGATGTGATGGACAAGACCCATCCATTAGCTTAGCACAATGATCGTTTAGTTTTATTGCTATTGCTTTCTTCATGACTTATACATGTTCCTCTGACTATGAGATTATGCAACTCCCGAATACCAGAGGAACACCTTGTGTGTTATCAAACGTCACAACGTAACTGGGTGATTATAAATATGCTCTACAGGTGTCTCCGAAGGTGTTTGTCGAGTTGGCACGGATCGAGAATAGGATTTGTCACTCCGAGTGTTTGAGAGGTATCTCTGGGCCCTCTCGGTAATACACATCATAATAAGCCTTGCAAGCAAATGACTAATGAGTTAGTCACGAGATGATGTATTACGGAAGGAGTAAAGAGACTTGCCGATAATGAGATTGAACTAGGTATGATGACACCGACGCTAGAATCTCGGGCAAGTAACATACCGATGACAAAGGGAACAATGTATGTTGTTATGCGGTTTGACCGAGAAAGATCTTCGTAGAATATGTAGGAGCCAATATGAGCATCCAGGTTGCGCTATTGGTTATTGACCGGAGATACGTCTCGGTCATGTCTACATAGTTCTCGAACCCGTAGGTTCCGCGCGCTTAACGTTCGATAACGATTTGTATTATGAGTTATGTGTTTTGGTAACCGAAGGTTGTTCGGAGTCCCGGATGAGATCACGAACATGATGAGGAGTCTCGAAATGGTCGAGAAATAAAGATTGATATATTGGACGAAGGTATTCGGACACCGGAAAGGTTTCAGGACGTTTCAGATATTTATCGAGGAACCGAGGGGTTACCGGAACCCCCGGGGAAGTTAAAGGCCTTAATGGGCCATATGGGAGTAGGATAGGGCAGGCCACAAGGTGGCGCGCGCCCCCCAAGGCAGTCAGAATTGGACTAGGGGGAGGGGGCGCGCCCCCCTCTTTCCTTTCCCTCTCCCTCTCCTTCCCTCCTTCCCCTCTTGGAATAGGAAAGGGAATCCAACTAGGATTGGGAATCCTAGTTGGACTCCCCTCTTGGCGCGCCTCCTAGGGCCGGCCGGCCTCCTCCTCCTCCTCCTCCTTTATATATGTGGGCAGGGGGCACCCCAAGGACACACAAGTTTCTCTTAGCCGTGTGCGGTGCCCCCCTCCACAGATTACACCTCAGATCATATTGTCGTGGTGCTTAGGCGAAGCCCTGCGTGGATCACATCACCAACACCGTTGCCACGCCGTCGTTCTGACAGAACTCTCCCTCGAGCCTCTGCTGGATCAAGAGCTCATGGGACGTCATCAAGCTGAACGTGTGCTAAACACGGAGGTACCGTACGTTCGGTACTTGGATCGGTTGGATCGTGAAGACGTTTGACTACCTTAACCGCGTTAACATAACGCTTCCGCTTTCGGTCTACGAGGGTACATGGACACACTCTCCCCGTCTCGTTGCTATGCATCTCCTAGATAGATCTTGCGTGAGCGTAGGATATTTTTTTTTGAAATTGCATGCTACATTTCCCAACAGTGGCATCAAGCCAGGTCTATGTGTAGATGTTATGCACGAGTAGATCACAAAGAGTTGTGGGTGATAATAGTTATCCTGCTACCACCAACATCTTACTTTGATTCGGTGGTATTGTTGGATGAAGCGGCCCGGACCGACATTACATGACCGCGTTCATGAGATTGGTTTTATCGACGTGCTTTGCACACAGGTGGTTGGCGGGTCCTTGTTGAAGGTTAAAACAACACATTTGACGAAAAATCGTTGTGGTTTTAATGCATAGGTAAGAACAGTTCTTGCTAGAAGCCCGTAGCAGCCACGTAAAACTTGCAACAACAAAGTAGAGGACGTCTAACTTGTTTTTGCAGGGCATGTTGTGATGCGATATGGTCAAGACGTGATGAGTTATACGATATTGTATGAGATGATCATGTTTTGTAAATTATCGACAACCGGCAGGAGCCTTATGGTTGTCTCATTATTGTATGAATTGCAAAAGCCATGCAATTGCTTTACTTTATCACTATGAGTTAGCGATAGTAGTAGAAGCATTAGTTGGCGAGATGACCACGACGCTACAATGTAGATCATGGTGTCAAGCCGGTGACGATGGAGATCATGACGATGCTTTGGAGATGGAGATCAAAAGCACAAGATGATGATGGACATATCATGTCACATATTTTGATTGCATGTGATGTTTATCTTATTATGCATCTTATTTTGCTTAGAACGACGGTAGCATTATAATATGCTCCCTTATATAATTTCAAGGTACAAGTGTTCTCCCTGAGTATGCACCGTTGCGACAGTTCGTCGTGCCGAGACACCACGTGATGATCGGGTGTGATAAGCTCTACGTTCATATACAACGGGTGTAAGAAAGTTTTGCACATGCAGAATACTCGGGTTAAACTTGACAATCCTAGCATGTACATACATGGCCTGTAAACACTGGAGACCGAAAGGTCGAGCGTGAATTATATAGTAGATATGATCAACATAAGATGTTCACCATTGAAAACTACTCCATCTCACGTGATGATCGGACATGGTTTAGTTGATTTGGATCACGTGATCATTCAGATAACTTGAGGGATGTCTATCTAAGTGGGAGTTCTTAAGTAATTTGATTAACTGAACTTTAATTTATCATGAACTTAGTCCTGATAGTATTTGCATATCTATGTTGTAGATCAATAGCTCGCGATATAGCTCCTATATATTGTTGATATGTTCCTAGAGAAAAATGGAAAGATGATAGTAGCAATGATGCGGACTGGGTCCGTGATCTGAGGATTATCCTCATTGCTGCATAGATGAATTATGTCCTTGATGCACCGCTAGGTGACAGACCTATTGCAGGAGCAGATGCAGACGTTATGAACGTTTGTCAAGCTTGGTATGATGACTACTTGATAATTTAGTGCACCATGCTTTACGGCTTAGAACCGGGACTTCAAAAATGTTTTGAACGCCACAAAGCATATGAGATGTTCCAAGAGTTGAAATTAGTATTTCAGACTCATGCCCGTGTCGAGAGGTATGAGACCTTTGACAAGTACTTTGCCTACAAGATGGAGGAGAACAGCTCAACCAGTGAGCATGTGCTCAGAATGTCTGAGTACTACAATCGCTTGAATCAAGTGGGAGTTAATATTCCAGATAAGATAGTGATTGACAGAGTTCTCTAGTCACTATCACTAAGTTACTGGATCTTTGTGATAAACTATAATATGCAAGGGATGACGAAAACAATTCCCGAGCTCTTTGTGATGCTGAAATCAACGAAGGTAGAAATCAAGAAAGAGCATTAATTGTTGATGGTTAACAAGACCACTAGTTTCAAGAAAAAGGGCAAAGGGGAATAAAGGGAACTTAAAAAAATGGCAAGCAAGTTGTCACTCCCGAGAAGAAGCCCAAAGCTAGACCCAAGCCTGAAACTAAGTGCTTCTAGTGCAAAGGAAATGGTCGCGGATAAGAAGGATCGCAAAGTGAACAAAGGTATATTTGATATACATGTTATTGATGTATGCCTCACTAGTGTTCATAGTAGTCCCTGGGTATTTGATACATGTTCGGTTGCTAATATTAGTAACTCAAAACAGGAGTTGCAGAATAAACGGAGACTAGTTGAGGAGGAGGTGACGATGTGTGTTGGAAGTAGTTCCAATATTGATATGATCATCATCGCACACTCCCTGTACTTTCGGGATTAGTGTTAAACCTAAATAAATGTTATTTGATGTTTGCGTTTGTCGGATCTTGGGTTCCGGCAAAACCCTTGTCGTTCGAACTCTGGGGTGCGCAATAAGATCTCTCCTTCCGCCCTAGCTCGTCTACTAGCCGATCCCTAGGCCTAGCTCATCAGATCCGAATAACAAGGGACACAAGGTTTATACTGGTTCGGGCCACCGTTGTGGTGTAATACCCTAATCCAGTGTGGTGTGGTGGATTGCCTTGTAGGCTGAGGAAGAACTAGTACATGGGGAGAGCAGCCTCCTGAGGAGAGGTGTTCTTGTGCTCGAGTGAGCCTGTGAGTGTGTGGCCTTCTATCTCCTCAACTCCAATCCAGCCCGATCAATGGTGGTGGCTAGTCCTATTTATAGAGGCCCGGGTCCTCTTCCCAAATATTGAGTGGGAAGGGATCCCACAATGGCCAAATTTGAAGGGGGGCAACTAGTACAAGCTATCCGGACAAAAGGTGGTCTTCGCTTGTCAAAGGCTCTAGTGGTGCCACCGCCGTGGGCTCCGTGATGACCTCTGCTCTGCCGTCCTGCTGGTCTTGGTCTCGTTGCACCGATGTGGAAACCTTTGCCTGACGCATCGGGACTCCTCGCCCGCGCCTGCTCCTTTAGCACCAAAGAGGAAACTGGCACTCTGCGCCCGCTGACGCCCGCCTCGCCTTGGTAGTCACTGCTCACGTCACGAGGACCTCGGGAGGTGCCCCTTGCCTTGATATCTGTGCTTCTCGGGAGCTGGCCTAGTGAGGCCGCCCCAGGGGAGGTCTTGCGTCATTCGCCTTGCGAGGCTCGGCCCCTTGCGAGGGTCTTGAGTGGTTGATGAAGAGGTTGGGCCATAGTAGGCCACCTGATGAGCCACGCCCTTGGCCGCAGGCAGGCAAGTTTGGGTACCCCCATTCCCAGAACGCCGACAGTAGCCCTCGGGCCCACCGTGCGCTCGGGCTTGGCTTCACAACAAAGCCAAGGGCCAAGTGCGGAGCACCGCGGGACCCAAAAGCCTGCGGCCTTGATTGACACAGGTCGATTGATGGGGCGTGGGCGTCTCCACTTCCCCACGCAGCCTCGGCGACTGCGCGACTTGACAAGTCCCTGCATTCACGAAAGATCATCATCACCTGCGATTATGGAGGCCGGTGGTTAGACTTCTCCTGGCTATAAATAAGGCGGCAGGCGGAGTCCTTGCTGTCCATCTTCTCCCTCCATTCCTTCCGCTTCTTCTTCTTCTTTGCCCTTCGCCTGGACGAGCCGCCCATGGCATGGACCAGGAAGTTTTCGTCTATGGAGAAGGGGAAGACCCGGCAGGAGGGGCCCGGCTCACCACCAGCCAAGAGGGGACAAGGCCGCCCCTGCAAGAGTGCCGTGACTCCCGTCGGGGCTGCTTGCAGGCGTGGGCAGACCTCCATAGCACTCGTAGCCGCCCCGGATAACCGTGGCAGCGGTTCCTCAGGTGGTGGGGATCGTCGTGGCCTTGGCGGTCCTGTGAATGAGGGGAGGCGCTCCAGGACCGTCAGGCCTCCCCGGCCACGCTCCCATTTGGCAGAGGTGACGCTAGGGTTCGTCGTGTGGTCAGAGAGCCCGGCCGGTACCCGGCTCCAGCTCCCGCGCTCCCTAGCCGGCGAATTCCTTGCCGCGAGCTCCGACGGCTTTTGGCTCCAAGCGGACGGTTGCAGCAGCAGGGCTTCGTGGGTTGTGGTGAAGGTCTCCGCCGCAGGTGTTGTGATTGTGGCCCACGGCTGGCAGACGTTTGCCCGCTTGCGTGGCTTGGGCAGGTGGTGCACCCTTCACTTCAGGTACGATGGCGACTCGACCCTCTTCGTGAGGGTGTTTGGGGAAGACGGGCGCCGTGTCGAGTGCTGCCCCGAGGACAAAGACGGCGGTGAGGTGCTTGGCCTGGGCGACGGCCATAGCTCATCCAGCTACGGCGGCTCCTCCCTCAGCGGCAGCTCCAGCTGCGGTGGCTACGACCAGCCGCCACGCTGCCGCGCCCGCTTTGAGGGTGGCGCCGGGTCGTCTTGTCGTCACGCTCGGGTGAAGCGTGAGGAGGGTTCCGACTGAGCTCGGGGAGCAGGTCCTCGTGAGTAGCCGTGCCTTGAGGGTCGTCACCGCCCGTTCTTGATCTTTCTTTCTTCCTAAATCGTTCAAGCAAACAAGTATGGAGCCCTGGAAGGGCATGTAATGAACCATGGTTTTTATAATGTTTAATGCCCCGGACCATCACTGCGTGATCTGTGCATTATGCACTCTTAGGGTGAGGAGACTTATCTCGACGCACTCAGAATAGCCCTCACCTCGTGACGTTTGACCCTTCGTGAGGTTGCAGAAAACCCGTTAGGTGGTTATTATCCTTTACCGCCCAAGGTCCCTGACGTGGGCCGAGCATGGTCGGACGCTCCGTGTCGCGGTACCCGTGGGGCACGGACATAAGGAGGGGGGTGCCCATCACAAGCCCCGACAGGGGCACCTCATGAGGGCTAAGGGAGGCGCGCTGGGAAGAACGTTGGGCAACTGCCGCTCTCCCTGGGCAAGGCCAAAAACCGCGAGAAGGACCACACAGGGAAATTAAACCAAGCAATTCATGGAACACCAGAGCCTTCAAAATCCATCAAAAAGAAGGAAGGGGCGAGCCAACTCTAGAAAGCAAATGAACAGCCGGATCCGGCACCTAATCTAGTCTTCTCACCAGCGCGGAGCTAAGTGCTACCACTAGGATGTGGGAGGGAGCTCCCGAGGCCCGAGGGCGGCTCTCCGGAGACTCCGGGGCGTGTACAGCCCCACTCATTATTACGTGTGAGTGTCACGAATGAAGACCTTCACAGGCGTGAGCCTTGCGTCACAGGCACTGGGCCTTGGCTTCTCAGGCGCAGGGCCTTGTTCCTCGCAGGCACGGAGCCTAGTCATCACAGGCGCAGGGCCTTGTTCCTCGCAGGCACGGAGCCTAGTCTTCACAGGCGCAGGGCCTTGTTCCTCGCAGGCACGGAGCCTAGTCTTCTGAGGCGCAGGGCCTTGTTCCTCGCAGGCACGGAGCCTAGTCTTCTCAGGCACAGGGCCTTGTTCCTCGCAGGCACGGAGCCTAGTCTTCTCAAGAGCAGGGCCTTGTTCCTCGC
>LR738711.1:116420081-116451715 GCA_902687465.1 Secale cereale
AGGCGCAGGGCCTTGTTCCTCGCAGGCACAGAGCCTAGTCTTCTCAGGCGCAGGGCCTTGTACCTTGCAGGCACGGAGCCTAGTCTTCTCAGGCGCAGGGCCTTGTTCCTCGCAGGCACGGATCCTAGTCTTCTCAGGCGCAAGGCCTTGTTCCTCGCAAGCACGGAGCCTAGTCTTCTCAGGCGCAGGGCCTTGTTCTTGGAGGCACGGAGCCTAGTCTTCTCAGGCGCAGGGCCTTGTTCCTCGCAGGCACGGAGCCTAGTCTTCTCAGGCGTAGGGCCTTCTTCCTCGTAGGCACGGAGCCTAGTCTTCTGAGGCGCAGGGCCTTGTTTCACGGGTAGAACTTCCGGAGGTGCTAGATGTTCCACACGTTCTGGACGGGGACGCCGTCCCCCCTTTCCAGGCGCACGGCGCCAGGCCTGGAGACGCGGGTGATCTTGAACGGGCCCTCCCACATGGGTGAGAGCTTGTGCAGCCCTTTCCTGGAGTGGACTCGCCTCAAAACGAGATCGCCTGCCTCGAGTGTCCTGGGGCGGATGCTGCGGCAATGGTACGGCCGCAACGCCTGCTGGTATCTTGCAGCTCGGAGTGAAGTGTCCCGCCGGCGTTCCTCCCCCAGCATGAGGTCCGTCCCTCGCACGGCGCCCTGCTGCACCTCGTCGAACGCTAGGACTCGCGTGGAGCGGTGCCTGACCTCGTGAGGGAGAACCGCTTCAGCTCCGTAGACGAGGAAGAATGGGGTCTCGCCTGTAGGCTTTGTGGCAGTGGTACGGATTGACCACAACACGGACGGGAGCTCGTCGTGCCAAACCCTTCCGCAAGCCTCGAGCTTCTTCTTGAAGGTCCTGGTCTTGAGGCCTCTCAGAACCTCTGCGTTGGCGCGCTCGGCCTCGCCATTGCCTCTGGGGTGTGCTACCAAAGCGTAGCAAATCTGCGTTCCAAGGTTAGCACAATATGTCCTGAAAAGGTTGCTAGTGAACTACGAGCCGTTGTCGGTGATGATGCGATTGGGGACCCCGAACTGGTGTACGAGACCCCTGATGAACTTGACTGTGGAGCCTGCTGGAATGGTTCGGACGGCTTCCACCTCCGCCCATTTGGTGAACTTGTCGACGGCGATGAAGAGGTATCGGTAGCCCCCAGGCGCTTGAGGGAAAGGGCCCAGGATGTCTAGACCCCAGACCGTGAATGGCCAGGAGAGCAGGATGGTTTGGAGGCCCTGAGCCGGTTGGTGGATCTGCTTGGCGTGTAACTGGCAAGCCTCACAAGATTTCACTAGCTCGGCGGCATCGTTGAGTGCCGTGGGCCAGTAGAAACCACTGCGGAACCCTTGCCGACCAAGATGCGCGATGATGGGTGATGCCCGTAGTCCCTAGCGTGGATGTCGGCCAACAACTCGCCTCCCTGCTTCCTGGAGATGCATCGCAATGAAACATCATTCGGTCATTTCCTGTAAAGCTCATCGTCTTGGATGCAGTATGCCGTAGCCTGCCGGGCCACGCGCTTGGCATCCTTCTCCTTTTTTGGAAGCGCTCCTCGCACTAGGTACGCCTTGAGCTCCTTGGTCCAGCATCCCTCCTGAGGCTTGATGTCTACTACACAACCTTCTTCTTGTAGACGTTGTTGGGCCTCCAAGTGCAGAGGTTTGTAGGACAGTAGCAAATTTCCCTCAAGTGGATGACCTAAGGTTTATCAATCCGTGGGAGGTGTAGGATGAAGATGGTCTCTCTCAAACAACCCTGCAACCAAATAACAAAGAGTCTCTTGTGTCCCCAACACACCCAATACAATGGTAAATTGTATAGGTGCACTAGTTCGGCGAAGAGATGGTGATACAAGTGCAATATGGATAGTAGATATAGGTTTTTGTAATAAGAAAATATAAAAACAGCAAGGTAGCAAGTGGTAAACATGAGCATAAACGGTGTTGCAATAATAGGAAACAAGGCCTAGGATTCATACTTTCACTAGTGGAAGTTCTCTCAACAAGGATAACATAATTGGATCATATTACTAGCCCTCAACATGGAACAAAGAGTCACTCCAAAGTAACTAATAGCGGAGAACAAACGAAGAGATTATGGTAGGGTACAAAACCACCTCAAAGTTATTCTTTCTGATCGATCTATTCAAGAGTCCGTAGTAACGTTCAATCTATCATGGAGTTCGTATTAGAATAACACATTAAGACACAAATCGACCAAAACCATAATGTCACCTAGATACTCCATTGTCACCTCAAGTATCCGTAGGCATGATTATACGATATGCATCACACAATCTCAGAAACATCTATTCAACCAACACATAAACTTCAAAGAGTGCCCCAAAGTTTCTACCGGAAAGTCAAGACGAAAACATGTGCCAACCCCTATGCATAGATTCCCAAGGTCACGAAACCCGCAAGTTGATCACCAAAACATACATCAAGTGGATCACATGATATCCCATTGTCACCACAGATAAACACGTGCAAGACATACATCAAGTGTTCTCAAATCCTTAAAGACTCAAGCCGATAAGATAACTTCAAAGGGAAAACTCAATCCATTACAAGAGAATAGAGGGGGAGAAGCATCATAAGATCCAACTAGAATAGCAAAGCTCACGATACATCAAGATCATGCCATCTCAAGAACAAGAGAGAGAGAAAGAGAGAGAGAGAGAGAGAGAGAGAGAGAGAGAGAGAGAGAGATCAAACACATAGCTACTGGTACATACCCTCAGCCCCGAGGGTGGACTACTCCCTCCTCGTCATGCAGAGCACCGGGATGATGAAGATGGCCACCGGTGAGGGTTCCCCCCTCTGGCAGGGTGCCGGAACAGGGTCTAGATTGGTTTTCGGTGGCTACACAGGCTTTCGGCGGCGGAACTCCCGATCTAGGTTAATTTCCGGAGGTTTCAGTATATATAGGACGTGTTGGAGTCGGGGCCAAGCAAAGGGGGGCTACGGGCTGTCCACGAGGCAGGGGGCGCGCCCAATAGGGGGGCGCCCCCCACCCTCGTGGGCAGCCCGTGGGTCCTCTCGTCCCCCTCCGGCCCTTCGTGGGCTTCTTCTGGTCCAAAAATGATCTCCGTTGATTTTCAGGTCAATTGGGCTCCATTTGATATTCCTTTTCTGCGAAACCCTAAAACAGGAGAAAAACATAAACTGGCACTAGGCTCTGGGTTAATAGGTTAGTCCCAAAAATAATATAATAGTGTATAATAAAGCCCATAAAACATCCTAGAAGGATAATATAATAGCATGGAATAACCAAAAATTATAGATACGTTGGAGACGTATCAGCATCCCCAAGCTTAATTCCTGCTCATCCTCGAGTAGGTAAATGATGAAAACAGAATTTTTGATGTGGAATGCTAACCAACATAGTTTTCAATGTAATTCTCTTAGTTGTGGCATGAATGTTCAGATCTGAAAGATTCAAGACAAAACTCTATATTGACATAAGAAATAATAATACTTCAAGCATACTAACAAAGCAACCATGTCTTCTCAAAATACCATGGCTAAAGAAAGTTATCCCTACAAAATCATATAGTTTGGCTATGCTCCCTCGCTATCACAAAAAAAATTCATATCATGCACAACCCCGGTTTCAGCCAAGCACTTGTTTTCATACTCTGTTCTTTCAAATCTTTCAACTTTCACGCAATACATGAGTGTGAGCCATGGACATAGCGCTATGGGTGGAATAGAGTGGTGGTTGTGGAGAAGACAAAAAGGAGGGACTAGTCTCACATCAACTAGGCGTATCAACGGGCTATGGAGATGCCGATCAATAGATATCAATGTGAGTGAGTAGGTATTGCCATGCAACGGATGCACTAGAGCTATAAGTGTATGAAAGCTCAACAAAAGAAACTAAGTGGGTGTGCATCCAACTTGCTTGCTCATGAAAACATAGGGCATTTGAGGAAGCCCATCGTTGGAATATACAAGCCAAGTTCTATAATGAAAATTCCCACTAGTATATGAAAGTGACTAAACATGAGACTCTCTATCATGAAGAACATGGTGCTACTTTGAAGCACAAGTGTGGAAAAAGATAGTAGCAATTGTCCCTTTTTTCTTTTCTTTTTCTTTTTTTGCTTCCCTTTTTTTTGGGCCTTTCTTTTTTTCTTTGGCCTTTCTTTTCTTTCTTTTCTTTTTTTGGAGGGTCTTTCTTGATTTAGCCTTTCCTCACATGGGACAATGCTCTAATAATGATGATCTTCACACTTTTATTGAATTACAACTCGATACTAGAACAAAGTATGACCTATATGAATGCCTCCGGCAGTGTACCGAGATATGCAATGAATCAAGAGTGACATGCATGAAAAATTAAGCATGGTGGCCTTGCCACAAATACGATGTCAACTACATGATCATGCATGGTAATATGACAATATGATGCGTGTCATATGAACGGAACGGTGGAAAGTTGCATGGCAATATATCTCGGAATGGCTATGGAAATGCCATGATAGGTAGGTATGGTGGCTGTTTTGAGGAAGATATATGGTGGCTGTTTTGAGGAAGGATATATAGTGGGTGTATGGTACTGGCGAAAGTTGCGCGGTACAAGAGAGGCTAGCAATAGTGGAAGGGTGAGAGTGCGTAATATCCATGGACTCAACATTAGTCATAAGAACTCATATACTTATTGCAAAAATTTACGAGTCATCAAAACAAAGCAATCAACGCATGCTCCTAGGGGGGAGGTTGGTAGGAGTTAACCATCGCGCGCCCCCGACCTCCACACAAAGGTTGACACTTTAAAAATACCTCATGCTCTAACTTCGTCATATAGCGGTTCACCATACGTGCATGCTACGGGAATCACTAACCTTAACACAAGTATTTCTCAATTTCATAATAACTCCAGTAGCATGACTCTAATATCACTATCCTCATATCTCAAAACAATTATCAAGCATCCAAATTCTCATCATATTCAATGCACTTAGCGTGAAAGTTTTTACTACATTGATCTTGGATGCTTATCATGTGAAGGCTAATTTTATAGCCAAAGCACATTACCATGCTGTTTTAATAGACTCTCAAAAGGATATAAGTGAAGCATGAGAGATCAACAATTTCTACAAAATATAATTACCACCGCCGTGCTCTAAAAGATATAAGTGAAGTACTAGAGCAAATGACAAACTACTCCAAAGGATATAAGTGAAGATCAATGAGTAGTTGAATAATTATGTAACTATGTGAAGACTCTCTAACATTTAATAATTTCAGATCTTGGGATATTATTCAAACAACAAGCAAAACAAAACAAACTAAATTGACGCTCCAAGCAAAACACATATCATGTGGTGAATAAAAATATAGCTCCGAGTATAGTTACCGATAGATGAAGACAAAAGAGGGGACGCCTTCCCGGGGCATCCCCAAGCTTAGGCTTTTGGTTGTCCTTGAATTTTACCTTGGGGTGCTTTGGGTATCCCCAAGCTTAGGCTCTTGCCACTCTTTGTTCCATAGTCCATCAAAGCAATACTCAAAACTTGAAAACTTCACAACACAAAACTTAGACAAAAATCTCGTGAGCTCCGTTAGTATAAGAAAACAAACCACTACTCAAAGGTACTGTAATGAATTCATTATTTGTTTATATTGGTGTTAAACCTACTGTATTACAACTTCTATATGATTCATATCCTCCAATACTACTCATAGATTCATTGAAATAAGAAAACAACACACGAAAAACAGAATCTGTCAAAAACAGAATAGTCTATAGTAATCTGTAGTTTTCACATACTTCTGTAACTCTAAAAAAATTGAAATAAATTGGCAACCGTGAGGAATTTTTCTATTAATCATTTGCAAAAAGAATCAACTAAATATCACACTCCAGTAAAATCTGGTGACCATTCTAGCGAGCGCTAACGATTCTGTTTTTCACAGCAAGATCATATAAACTTCACACAAGTCTTCCCAAAGGTTCTACTTGGCACAAACACTAATTAAAACACAAAACCACAGCTAAACAGAAGATAGATGCAATATTTATTCCTAAACAGAAGCAAAAGCAAAGAAAATAAAATAAAGTTGGGTTGCCTCCCAACAAGCACCATCGCTTAATGCCCCTAGCTAGGCATGATGATTTCAATGATGCTCGCATAAAAGATAAGAATTGAAACATAACGGGAGCATCATGAAGCATATGAATAGCACATTTAAGTCTAACCCACTTCCTATGCATAGGGATTTTGTGAGCAAACAACTTATGGAAACAATAATCAACTAGCATAGGAAGGGAAAACAAGCACAACTTCAAAATTTTAAGCACATAGAGAGAAAACTTGATATTATTGCAATTCCTACAAGCATATGTTCCTCCCTCATAATAATTTTCAGTAGCATCATGAATGAATTCAACCATATAACTAGCACATAAATCATTCTTGTCATGATCCCCAAGCATATAAATTTTATTACTCTCCACATAAGCAAAATTCTTCTCACTCGGAATAGTGGGAGTATCATAAGAGACTTGAATACTATAGATTGTCTCCACATTAAAAGAGTAATGTTCAGAGAAAGGGTAATCATAATCATGACAAGTTTTATAAGTATAATCATCACTACTTTTTATAGCATAAGTGTCATCACAATAATCATCGTAAATAGGAGGCATGCTATCATCATAATAGATTTGCATATCAAGACTTGGGAGGCTACAAATATCATCTTCATCAAGCGTAGCATCCCCAAGCTTGGGACAAACATTAATTGCAGCAAATAAATTCTCAAATATATCATTATCATCAAACATAGCACCCCAATCTCGGGCCTTTTCATATCATAGGCATAATCACTCTCATCATTAATAGTATGGATAGCACCGATAGCATAGCAATTATTATCATCACAATGAGTAATAGGAGCAACATCATTTGGGAGGGATACCTTTTTATCTTTGCCTCTCCGTCTTTTCTTTTTCTTCTTCACATTAGGTATGGGTTTAATCTTCTTTTGGGAGCTCCTTATTAATGAGATTGGTAGAATATAAGGCTCCTCCTCGTTACCTGATTCATCATAAGAAAGAATAGGAGGATATTGGGAAATCTCTTCCCTTTCATTAGTATTCTCTTCATCTCCTCTTTGTTTTCTTGACTTCATGTAATTGGCAATATAAGGATTTTCAATGCAATTCATAGCACAATACATATAAATTTCCTCCAAATCAAAATCAAGAACTTTATCAAGGACAAATTCTGGAAGATCCTTAGTTAAATGTTTTATTTCTTCATAACCCACAAGCAAACTAAGTTCATTATGACGTGCAAGGGATATCAAGTCATTACAATTTTTGGACACGATTCGATCATGGAACAATTCACATTGGGGATTTAAATGATCACGTTCATTGCAAAGTTCACAAGGATGGCAAAGATATTTTAAATTTTCAGCACAATCATCTATCCTATGTAACAACCTTTTAGTTTCTAAATACTTATGCCTCTTGCAAAATTTATCTTCCCTATTTGGTATGTACTTGCAAACTCAATGCACTCCACAGAAATCAACATGCTTATATGAGATATTTTCATCATGACTAGTGCAATCATCATTAGTACCATGGATATTCAAAGGATTCACACTAACAACATTGCAAGCATGCTCATCATTCAAGTCTTTAGTGCCAAGCATTCTATGTAATTCTTCTTCTAGTACTTGAGCACAATTTTCCTTCCCATCATTTTCACGAAAGATATTAAAAAGATGAAGCATATGAGGTAACCTTAATTCCATTTTTTTGTAGTTTTCTTTTATAAACTAAACTAGTGATAATCAAGAAACTATAAGATTTTATTGCAAGATCTAAAGATATACCATCAAGCACTCACCTCCCCGGCAACGGCGTCAGAAAAGAGCTTGATGTCTACTACACAACCTTCTTCTTGTAGATGTTGTTGGGCCTCCAAGTGCAGAGGTTTGTAGGACAGTAGCAAATTTCCCTCAAGTTGATGACCTAAGGTTTATCAATCCGCGACAAGCAAGGCCGCCAAGGGAGTGCCTCGTACTTCAGCGGCAACTGGAGCGGGATCTTCCCGGACTTGTGCCTCTGCTCCTGTCGCCCCTCGCGCTTCGGCGGCAACCGGAGCGGGGTCTTCTCAGACCACCGTCCCTGCTCCCGCCAAGCGGCCAAGGGAGCCCACCCCCCTGCTCCTCACGCCGGGACGCGCGAGCCGGACTTTGATTTCTCCGCGCTCAGTTCCGACGAGGAGGAAGAAGAGTAAGTCTTCGCAATTCTTGTCTTTCTTTGATTTTCTGTTGCTTTGTCTTGCATCTCTTTCGCCTAACTCTGAGCCTGTCCTTTTCATAACTCTGGCCCAGAGAGCAGCAAAAAGGGCCAAGGTCCCGGTGATATACCTCGAGGACGAGCCCGCCGCAACGGCAGGGGGTGCACCCGCGACAGGCTTGCCGGACCCGGCAGCTGTTCTCCAGAGCAGCCCCCAGCGCAGCCCCCAGCGTAAGTTTTATTGTCCACTTTCCTCTTGTCGGGCGCGCGTGGGTCTTCCATCCTTGCTGATATCTTGTTTGTTGACTCGTCTAGGAGCGGAGCAGCAGCACCAGGAGCACCAGGAGATCGTCCCCGACGAGCCGCACGCCTCGACCACACCGCCAAGGGGGAGCTCCCCGGCAAGGGAGAACACTCCGCCAAGGGCGAGCACCCCGCCAAGGGCGAGCACTCCGCCAAGCGCGAGTACTCCGCCAAGGGCGAGCGCTCTGCCAAGGGATGGCGCTAGCGACCCTCCGCCGGCGGGAGCTACCACCACGCCGCCGAGGGAGAGCTCCCCGGCAAGGAACCTCGACGAGGAGGAGGCCCACGCAGGTAAACCCTTGGACTTTTCTTCTTTCAAATCTTCTTTTTTTGGATATTTGCTTGACTGTTTTTCTTTCCTTTTCTTTTCTTCCGTCAGACCCGTCCGCAGCCGAGCCCATGGAGACGGAGGTCGTCGCCGACGACGCCGCCGTTGCTGAGGAAACGGTTGGCGCGGACGATCCCGCTGGCGCAGAGGCCGCCGAAGCTGCCACCGCGGCAGCTGGCGAAGAGGCTGGCGATCGCACTGACGGCACTGGGGCCGCAGGAGCGTCAGGCGCTACGCCGACCGCCGAGCCTTCCGCCGCAGCCGCAGCCCCCAGCTCCGACGAGCCTGAGCCAAGCGCTTATCTGAAGGCCGGCGACGACATCTTCATCCATCTCCCGTGGGCGTCCATGTCCAGGGCGCCGTTCGAGGGAGAGGTCTTCGACGAGGAGGTCCTCGCCTCCGCCGGACTGAAGCTCGTCGACGCGCCTAGCAGCAGTAGCGAGCCGGAGGAGGAGCGGCTGCTGCGCAAGCTTCTGTCTCTGTACCGTGCCCGGCAAGCCAAGCTGGAGTCTCGAGAGGCTCTGGCCGCCAAGGCGGGTGCTGACTTGGAGAAGCGCGCAGAAGAGCTCCGAGCCATCAACCAAGCAGATCTCCGATCCTTGGCGGAGGAGCGGGAGCAGCTTGCCGAGGCGCATCAGGCCTTCATCCTTGAGAAGGCGGAAGTGGAGGAGCAGCAAAGGCTTGCCGCCGAGGAGCTATCCAGGCGAGAAGGTGAGCTGACGCAGCGGAAGGTCGACCTCGACAGCCACGAGGACGAGCTTGCCGCGCGCGAGCGATCGCTTGGCGGAGCTTTGCAGGAGGCAAAGGATGCTGCCGCAGCTGCCGAGACCGCCAAGAGGGAGTTGGAGACGAGGGTGGCGCAGCTGGAGGCCAATCTGAAGACGAGCGGCGAGGAGGTCGCCGCACTCAAGCTCGAGAGGGGAAGGACGCACACAGCCACTCCGAGCTGCAGGTCCGCCTCTCCGAGAAGGGCAAGGAGCTCGCCGTCGCCAAGGACAGCATCGCCGACCTCGAGCTGAAGCTGGCCACCCTTAACTAGACACTGGACGGCGCCAGGGAGCGGGAGGCGACCCTGAAGGAGGAGATCAGGGCCGAGAAGGCGTTGCTGGACAGCGCCGCCATCTCCCAGAACAACTTTAGGCAGACCGTCGAGCTCTGGACGGAAGGTCTTGTCAACGCCGCCGCGGACATCGACAAGGAGCTGACGGAGCTGGGGGCGGAGCACGTCGGATACTCCACCGACGAGGGTCTCCCCCACATCGCCAAGCTAACTTTTTTCTTCAGGGATATGGCGATGACCCTCCAGCAGCTTCGGGAAAAGATCCCCAAGCAGCTGGCGGACGAGTCGCGCAGGCTCTGCGCGGGGGCCCTCCAAAAGGTGCTGATGAAGGTGGCCTATCGAAACCCAGGGCTCAACCTCACCAACGTCCTCAGGACTCTGCCGCCCAACGCCGACCAGGAGGCGCTCAAGGCCCTTGTCGCACCCATCGTGGACAAGGTGGGCGGGATCAAGAGAGTCGAGGGCGACCGCGCGGATTAGTCTTGTTCACTTTCTCCCTTCCTTGCCGCTGCCAACCATGTTATGAACAATAGTCTATTAGAATTGCGGCAAGTCATTTTGTAATATAACTCTATCTTAGGTGGTTAATGCAATTTTATTTCCTTTACTTGACTTCCTTGCTTTGTATGTTTTTGCCCTACGCTTTTAGGGAACTTGCCGGCATAGGCACCTTAGCCGCAAGCGCTGAGTGCGGAACTTCAGCAGCCTGCTGGCAGTGCCGCCGCTGGCAAGAAACCTTGTCGCAACCAGTCGCAGCACACTTAAGCTGTTGAGCGGGCTCGGAAACAAAGTAAGGGCGCGACACTAGTCGCAGCTCACTTAAGCTGTTGAGCAAACTCGAAATAAAGTAAGGGTGCAACTAGCTACGAGTTGGTTCCTCCGCGCACAGGTTTTCCATACAAAGCGCGGCCGTTCAAGGAGGATAACTTAGAAATTCGAAAATTTGATTGCTCAAACTTTGGCAACTTAGCTTTTGTGTTGTTTGCTTCCCGGCAAGGCAACGCTTTCTTGAACTTGTTTCCCGGCAAGGCCTAACTTTCTTGAACGGCACTTGGTCCATACCACCATCTCCTGAAAGTGCAACTAATCCCCGGGTGGTTTTGGTAATTAATAACAACATATATATCATTGAACTAATATTTACTTGAGAATCATTTCAGAAAAGTTCGATGATATGGGTATGGAAATGTCTGAAGAAGTGGACCCCTCAAAATGCTAAGACAAGCATTGGCAAAAGCTCAAGACTCTATTTTTGGTTTAGTGATCAAAGATCACATTGAGTCCATAGGAAAAGCCAATACTATTAAAAGGGGATGAGGTTGTGTTAATGATCTGGTTGCTCAAGTGCTTGGTGATCTAGCTCCCTCAACTATCAGCACTCTTCACTACTTAACACACTCATAAGTAATCTCGGACAAACCGATTCTGCAAACTCAGTCCCACCGAGATGAACCACCTCAGTTATTCTTCCAGACCCTAATTTCTCGGTCCATCCGATTTTGAGTTTCGGTCTCACCGAAAATGGACTGCCAACCTTCTGTAACCAATTGACATCACTTCGGAATATCCGAGTTGTTACTTTCGGTCCCACCGAGATGGCAAGCTCCAACCTTTGACTCACTTCGGACACACCGAGATGGTATTTTCGGTCCCACCGAAAATCCTAACGTTCACTACATTTGAACTTTCGGTCTGACCGAGTTTTCACTTCGGTCTCACCGAGATTGGTCAAATGTGTGTGTAACGGTTGGATTTTGTGTGGAGGCTATATATACCCCTCCACCCCCTCTTCATTCGTGAGGAGAGCCATCAGAAAGTCTACCACTCCTACCATACACTTTCTGAGAAGTGAACCACCTACCCTTGTGTTGAGATCAAGCCATTCCATTCCTACCATATGAAACTTGATTTCTAGCCTTCCCAAGTTGCTTTCCACTCAAACCTTTCTTCCACCACAGCCATATCAGTGAAGAGAGTTGAGTGTTGGGGAGATTATCATTTGAAGCACAAGAGCAAGGAGTTCATCATCATCAACACCGTCTATTACCTTTTGGAGGGTGGTGCCTCCTAGATTGGTTAGGTGTCGCTTGGGAGCCTCCGTCTTCGAGATGTGGAGTTGAACCAAGAAGTTTGTAAGGGCAAGGAGATCGCCTACTTCGTGAAGATCTACCCCGAGTAAGGCTAGTCCTCCGTGGGCGTAGGCCGTGATGGAATAGACAAGGTTGCTTCTTCGTGGACCCTTCGTGGGTGGAGCCCTCCGTGGACTCGCGCAGCCGTTACCCTCCGTGGGTTGAAGTCTCCATCAACGTGGATGTACGATAGCACCACCTATCGGAACCACGACAAAAATCTTCGTGTCTCCAAACTGCGTTTGATCTTCTCCACCTCTCTTTTACATGTGCAATTTACTTTCCGCTGCTATTACTCTAGAATTGCATGTGTAGGGTGATACTTGAATTGATCTTAATTGCAAAACTGCCAAAAACATTGCATGATCAAAAGGCAAATTTTTATAAAGTAAAGTAGTCTAATCCCCCCCCTCTAGACCTACTTTCGATCCTACAAGTGGTATCAGAGCTTTGGTCTCCATTGTTTTGGTTTCCATTGCATTGGACTCCATAAGCTTGGTTTCACAACCTAGGAGAGTATGGCGTCTAGTGAGGGTAATTATCGTAGAGGTCCTTACTTTGATGGTACAAATTTTGCTAGTTGGAAGCATAAAATGAAAATGCATATTCTTGGTCATAACCCAGCCGCATGGGGCATTATTTGTGTTGGTATGCAAGGTGATTTCTTCGAAGAAGGAAAAGTTCCGGATCGCGAAGCTACACCGGAAGAGTTGCGGATGTTGCAAAACAATGCTCAAGCCTGTGACATTCTCTTCAATGCTTTGTGTCCCGGGGAGTTCAACAAAATCAGCCGTCTTGAGAATGCTAAAGAGATTTGGGATACTTTGGTTGAAATGCACGAAGGTACTGAATCTGTGAAGGAATCAAAGCTAGATATTCTTCAAGGACAACTTGACAAGTTCAAGATGAAGGATGGTGAAGGAGTCGCTGAAATGTACTCTAGGCTTGCTCTCATCACAAATGAGATTGCCGGCTTAGGAAGCGAAGAAATGACCGACCGATTCATCATTAAGAAGATTCTCAGAGCTTTGGATGGAAAGTATGACACCGTGTGCACTTTGATCCAAATGATGCCAAACTACAAGACCCTCAAGCCAACTGAAGTCATTGGAAGAATTGTTGCTCATGAGATGACACTTAAGGATAAGGAAGAGCTTCACAACAAGTCAAGTGGTGCTTACAAAGCTACAAGTGATGCTCCTACTACCTCAAGTGACAAGCTAATTTCCAATGAAGAGATAAGCCTAATGGTCAAGAACTTCAACAAGTTCTACAAGAATAGAGGCAAAGAAAGAAGCTCAAAGTCTAGATCATATGATGAAAAGAGATCTTCTAGTCATGATCGAAAGTGCTACAATTGTGGAAGACCCGGACACTTCTCAAATGAGTGTATGGCTCCCCACAAGAGAAGAGAAGAATCTCCAAGAAGAAGAGCAAGAGATGAGTCACCTCGGAGAGAGAGAAGGAGTAGAGATGATCGTTATGAACGAAGACCCTCTCGGAGAAGCAAGGATTTGGAGAGGAAAGACAAGTCATCAAGGAGCTACACAAGAAGAAGACATCAAGCTCATGTAGGTGAATGGGTCTCCGGCTCCGACTCCGACAATCAATCCGATGGAAGCTATCACTCCGACTCCGACTATAGTCAAGATGAAGGTGTTGCCGGACTTGCACTCGTATCCTCCAACTCCAACTCCTACGACTTATTTGATTCACCAAATGAGGGAATTGGAAGATGCTTCATGGCTAAAGGCCCCAAGGTAACACACCCTGAATTCATTGACTTTGATAGTGATGAGGATGACTTGCTTGGTGAAGATGAGCTCTTGCATGATAAATCTAGTGAGCTTAGTAATGATGAAAATGCTAGTAGTCTTTATAGTCGAGAAGAGTCGAATGACAATGCTATGAAGGAGATTGAGCGTCTAACTAAAGAACTAAACACTCTTAAGTTAGCTCATGAAACAACTCAAGAAGATCATAGAGAGCTCCTAAGATCTCATGAGAAGCTACGCTTCGAGAAGCTCACTCTAGAGCAAGAACATGAGTTTCTAAAAGCGATCAATGACGATCTTCGAAAGAAGAGTTCGTCATATCTTGCCAAACGACTTCTCTTGTCTAATTTCTTGCCACCTATTAAGACTAAGCATGACAAGCATAAGAAAAATTCTTCCTCTAGTAGTAACAATAACAATGTTAAATCCAATATTGTTACTTCTAGTAGTTCTCTTGATTCCACTAACAATGTTTCAAGCCAAGTTACACTTGAGCAAGAAAATAGCTTATTGAAGGAAATCATAGAGAAAGGTGTCTACAAGAGTCTTGCCGGAAGCAAGAACTTTGAGGAGATTGTTCGCAAACAAGGAAGACACCGGAAGAATCAAGGGATTGGTTTTGAGCGAAAGTTCAACGCCGAAGGTGTTGAGTGGGAAGAAGGTCAATACCCTACTCCACAGTTTGTTTCACAAAAGGAGAAGTATGATCCTACTTCTTCCAATGTGGAACAAGCTCAAGATGACCTTCCACCACAAGACCATAAGCTAAAGGCCAAGGACAAGCTTCAAGAGGAGATTGATGCATTCATTGAAGCACCTCAAGCCATGGTCAAGTGGGTTCCCAAGGACACATCAAGTTCTACTTCGTCAAGCTCAACTACAACACCAAGGATTCCCATCAAGATGATGTGGATCCCAAAGAAGAAGAACTAGAAGGTTCTTGAGGGTGACTCCGCCAACAAACTTCACTCATATTCATTTTGGCAAGAACTTGTGCAATCAACTTCCACATCATGCACTAGTTCATGGAGTCACAAACCCTCTTGTTGGTAAGTCAAGGGACAAGGTAATCATTGCTTTCATGGACATCATCTTTTATGTACTTCACTCTATGTCTATGGATATTCTTGTTTGTTCCTTGTGGGACTAACCCATGTAGGTATTGAAAGTGCCCTAATCCAAAGGATTGCTCCCAACTCTTGATGATCTGCATCAACATTGAGCATCCACATCTTCAACATCTACATGAAGTCTTCTACGACAACCCAAGGTTAGTTTGACCCTTTAAAAGGGGTTCTCACATCTAGGGGGAGCTTTGCTCTAAAAAATTGAGCTAAAACATCTCCAAATGATGTGAACACATAAATGCTTTATGTAAAAGTGGTAACCCCACTTGTACTTAAACGATGAGTATGACCTATGATCAAATGTTCTCATTTGGCTCCTAAGTCAATATACTCATATATAGATGACCTAGTCATCGACAAATTGTGTGCTAGTAGCTAAAGTGTTGGTTGTGCATGTTTGACACATATTTCAGTTGCTATCTTATTGTGTGAGCATGTTGAATGCATGATTTTATCCATTCAAGGACATCCATTTGTGGTTTTGATTGTTTTGATTTTTTTTCTGGCCAAATGGATGGACAAGAATGCCTAAGCACCTTTCCCTAGCTATCTATGCTTTCTTGTCTCAAATTCTATTCATGCTCATATCACAACTTTGAACAAGTCTTTTTCGGACAGTCCGAGTGAGGAGCACTCGGAGCCACCGATTCGTCTAAGGCTGACTTCCAAAACCTTCTAAGTCCATTTCGGTCTGACCGGCTTCTCAATCTCGGTCCAACCGAAACGCTTAGACTGATCTAGGTTTCATCTCGGTGAAACCGAGTTCAAAATCTCGGTCTGACCGATATGCGTAACTGCACAGCAGTTATACATCTCGGTGACACCGAGTTTTTCAACTCGGTCCCACCGACAGCATGGGGTTATATATACCTGAGGGCTGCGCGCGATTTAATTCTTCTAACCGTTCGCCCCCAAGACCCCTGCTGCCGTCGCCCTGGTCTACGGATCGTCGCCGTCGTCGCCTGTGCGCCCTCGCCGCAGGTCTCCGCCGCCGTCAACGGTAATCATCTCCACCGTTGCCGCCGTAGAGGGATTCCACCAAGTTAGGGTGTATCCCGATCCCTTTCGTGCTCCCCATCCGATTCTTGCACGATAGGCTTGCCATGATTCAATCCACATTTGAGATATTCCCTATACATTAGTTCAGATCCTCTAGTTTCGAGCAAAATTCTTAGGTTTAGGTTTCCACGGAACGCATCTCGGTGAAGCCGATTTTGAAACTCGGAATGACCGATTTGGCCTCTGGCCATTGCACTGGATCATTCGGTTTAACCGAGTTGTGCCAATCGGAATGACCGAAACGTAGTTTCAGTGAAACCCTAAGTTATCGGTAGGACCGAAACCCATTTCGGTCTGACCGAAAGTGGTGTGTAGGTTTCTGTTGAACACTTCGGTTTCACCGAAACTTAAAATCGGTTTGACCGAAATACATTCTGTGAAAACTCAAAACTAAGTTTTGAACTCATTTTTTTTTGCAAAAACCTCTGCAGTTGTGATAACTCTTCTACTCTGCCTATACCTTAACTTTTCACAGGTTATCAGCCATGTCAGATGTCAGTGACAGCCAGAACAGGTCTGAGTCACCTTTTGCTGAGATTCCAGAGGCAGATACAAGTCCTGCTAGCAGCTCCAGTGATGATGGTGAGAGGAGCACCCCTAGTGGTTTGCCTCCTGCAGCCACCAGAACCAGGAAGAAGAGAACTTCTGATGATGAGGACTCTGACTTTGTTGCTGAGGAAGTTACCTCCAAGCCAAAGAGGAATGTGGTTGCCAAAGAGCACCAAGGGCAGCAGTCAAGGAAAGGCACAAGCAAAGTAAAGCAGTCAGCAGTTGCAAAGAAGCTCAACTTGGAAGAGCCTGCTCCAAGCAAGGTGAAGAAGACTTCCAAAAGGAAGAGGGTAGTATATGCTGAACCTCAAATTGATGCTGCAGAAGAAGAAGAAGAAGAAGATGCACCCCAGCCTCCTCCTCAGAAAGCTAAGTTCATGGGTGATGCTATTCGGGCTCAAGCCTCCTCTAAGCCCAAGAAGCCTTCTCAAGCCAAGGCAGCTCCAGCCAAGCCCAAGAGAACAACCAGAAGCATTCCAGCTTCTGAGAAGAACAATGGTGAGATGCCACCGTCTGAATCAGATGAAGAGCATGTGTTGCTTAAGCTCCGTCCCAAGTTGCCACTCCACAATGATGCTCATCCTCAAGCTAAGGACATGAAGGCAAGAAAGGACAAAGGTCTCAGGCTATGGAGACAGTCTGATCCATATGCTGTAAGGAGAAGGACTGCTGTGGACCCCAGATTCCACACCAGAGAGCAGCAAGATTTCTATGAGACCGTGCTGATGGATAAGAAGCCCATTGTTGCTGACACCAGGTATGTTGACTGGAAGTATATTGACAGTGAAGAGCACCGGGACTTCTTTCCCCATGTGCATGAGAGCTTTACTGCATGTGGAGTTGCTAATTTTGTGGGTCAAGAGCTGACAGCTTGGAATGACGAGATGATCATGCAGTTCTACGCCACAGCCCACTTTTATCCTGATGGCAAGATCACCTGGATGACTAAAGGTCAAAGGTTTTCTTCGACTGTTGAAGAATGGGCAGAACTTCTGAACGCTCCAGTGCAGAGAGAGGACGACATTGATGTCTATGGGATTCCTAAGAAAAGTCATGATTCCATGAAGAACATGTACAAGGAGATCCCGGCTGCTGATTTGGAAGGATGGAAGCTTGGCTCAGTGTACTATCTCCAGGCAGGTCTGACCACCACTAACACTATTCTGAGGCATACATTGATGCCTAAGTCTGGAGACCACCGCATGATTCGAGGCTATTCTATCAACATGCTGCACATTCTCGATGAGAAGGCACCTTTCAAGGTGATGGACTTGATGGTAGAGACCATTAAGAGGACTGCAGCTGACCAGAAGAGGTCGTGTGGGTTTGCTCCGCAGATATAGATGCTCATCAACGCCAAGTTTGGCACGGGCAAATTCATGTTGGATAGGAAGCACTTGCCACTGCAGCCAGAGCATGAGGACAACGTAGTTGTGATGGATGAAGAGGATCCAACCTCAGTTGAAGGACAGGCCAAAATCGAAGCTGCGAAGAAGGCTAAAGCTGACAAAGAGGCAGCAGCAGCAGCAGCTAAGCCAAAGAGCTTTGGAGAACAAATTCTTGAAGCTACCCAGAGGATTGAACAACGCCTGGCCAGCATTGAGCAATCTCAGGAGAGCCTAGAGAGGATTGTTGAGGACAAGATCCACGCTCTGGACGTGAAGCTGACTAAGATTCAGGTGTCTGTCAACAAGCTTGAGGCAGACATGGAGGAGACAAGGCAGGAGAGAGCAGAGCTTATGCAGGATGATCTAGTCCAGGACTCTCATCGCCAGACTGCTCCGGTTCCGAGAGGATCCAGATCTGCAGCTATCCCAGTGACTGACTCCAGGGCTACCACTTCAGCACCAGCTACAGCTCCAGCAGTTGCTCCAGCTCCAGCATCCACTCCTCCAGCGCAGACATCAGCAGAAGTCTTCGCCGATGCAGCTATCTCTACACCGACATCTACCCAGACGGGAGCCGCCAGCAGAGCCCGCAGTGACGCTTAGCTCTATACCTTTTCGAACTTTTTGGTAACTTGTTGCCAAAGGGGGAGAAATTGTTATAGATCATAGGGCTTCGAGAGAGAGAGTGCTCTTTCGTCTTTCGTTCTTTTGCCGGTTTCTTTGAGATACATTGGTTTCTTTTGGTCTTTCGAAACTTTAAGTGTGCTTGCTACTAAGTTTGATGCTACCTTAATGAGTGCTTAGTCATACTATGCTTTAATGTGTGCTTAATGCTTATCATATGCTATTCCTTATTGTATGGCTATTTACTCTTGTCTTGGTGATTAAGTGCATGTTATTCATTCTTATCATTTTGTGCGCTCCACCAAGATGTATGTGACATGGAAGAGTGACCCATAATCCTAATCGATTGTGCATTTGCATTCAAACGCAAATTTTAAATAATGCACAAATTTAGGGGGAGCTCTTGTTTATCACATACTTCTCAAAGCGACGATATTATTCATTGATTATATCCTCTGTCGAAGCTTTGATCTATATGTTGTCATCAATTACCAAAAAGGGGGAGATTGAAAGTGCAACTAATCCCCGGGTGGTTTTGGTAATTAATAACAACATATATATCATTGAACTAATATTTACTTGAGAATCATTTTAGAGAAGTTCGATGATATGGGTATGGAAATGTCTGAAGAAGTGGACCCCTCAAAATGCTAAGACAAGCATTGGCAAAAGCTCAAGACTCTATTTTTGGTTTAGTGATCAAAGATCACATTGAGTCCATAGGAAAAGCCAATACTATTAAAAGGGGATGAGGTTGTGTTAATGATCTGGTTGCTCAAGTGCTTGGTGATCTAGCTCCCTCAACTATCAGCACTCTTCACTACTTAACACACTCATAAGTAATCTCGGACAAACCGATTCTGCAAACTCAGTCCCACCGAGATGAACCACCTCAGTTATTCTTCCAAACCCTAATTTCTCGGTCCATCCGATTTTGAGTTTCGGTCTCACCGAAAATGGACTGCCAACCTTCTGTAACCAATTGACATCACTTCGGAATATCCGAATTGTTATTTTCGGTACCACCGAGATGGCAAGCTCCTACCTTTGACTCACTTCGGACACACCGAGATGGTATTTTCGGTCCCACCGAAAATCCCAACGTTCACTATATTTGAACTTTCGGTCTGACCGAGTTTTCACTTCGGTCTCACCGAGATTGGTCAAATGTGTGTGTAACGGTTGGATTTTGTGTGGAGGCTATATATACCCCTCCACCCCATCTTCATTCGTGGAGAGAGCCATCAGAAAGTCTACCACTCCTACCATACACTTTCTGAGAAGTGAACCACCTACCCTTGTGTTGAGATCAAGCCATTCCATTCCTACCATATGAAACTTGATTTCTAGCCTTCCCAAGTTGCTTTCCACTCAAACCTTTCTTCCACCACAGCCATATCAGTGAGGAGAGTTGAGTGTTGGGGAGATTATCATCTGAAGCACAAGAGCAAGGAGTTCATCATCATCAACACCATCTATTACCTTTTGGAGGGTGGTGCCTCCTAGATTGGTTAGGTGTCGCTTGGGAGCCTCCGTCTTTGAGATGTGGAGTTGAACCAAGAAGTTTGTAAGGGCAAGGAGATCGCCTACTTCATGAAGATCTACCCCGAGTAAGGCTAGTCCTCCGTGGGCGTAGGCCATGATGGAATAGACAAGGTTGCTTCTTCGTGGACCCTTCGTGGGTGGAGCCCTCCGTGGACTCGCGCAGCCGTTACCCTCCGTGGGTTGAAGTCTCCATCAACGTGGATGTACGATAGCACCACCTATCGGAACCACGACAAAAATCTTCGTGTCACCAAACTGCGTTTGATCTTCTCCACCTCTCTTTTACATGTGCAATTTACTTTCCGCTGCTATTACTCTAGAATTGCATGTGTAGGGTGATACTTGAATTGATCTTAATTGTAAAACTGCCAAAAACTTTGCTTAATCAAAAGGCAGATTTTTTATATTGTCAAGTAGTCTAATCACCCCCCCTCTAGACATACTTTCGATCCTACATCTCCTCCTTCCCCCCCGGCAAACTTGTGCGCGAGGGAACCTTGCTTTTCCTTGAGAAGAAAAGAAAGAAGAAAAAATGCAGATATGGAGCTTTCTGGCTCGTTATTGCTTACCGGGATTTGGTGCTGCACAAAGTGTCAAATAGTACATGCAACAAAAACAGATAGCATGAAATGACAAGATGTGCGGGGCACATAAACTTTACTGATGCATGGGGTCTGCGCCCGGCTTTGTACAAAGGATTACATGCAACAGCGGCAAGACTTGTACAAAAGGTGGTTGCCAGAACGGATCACGGCAACCGCGCCTTATGGGTTAAACTTACGAAGATGCTCGATGTTCCAGGAGTTGCTCACCGGCAAGCCATCTTCGGTCTCAAGGCGGACAGCGCCGAGCCTAGTGACTCGTTTTACCCGATAAGGGCCTTCCCACTTCGGCGTCAACTTGTTGGAATTCTTGGCGGACTGAACGCGCCGAAGAACAAGGTCGCCTTCCTCGAAACTTCTGGCTTTAACTTTGCGGCTATGGTAGCGACGCAAAGCTTGCTGGTAGCGAACAGCTCGCACAGCGGCCTGAAGACGGTCTTCCTCAAGGAGCAGCGCGTCATCTTGTCGCATCTTCTCTTGCTCGAGCTCATCGTAAGCGAGCACTCGAGGCGACCCGTATACAAGTTCCGTGGGGAGAACTGCTTCTGCTCCGTAGACTAGAGCAAAGGGTGTCTGTCCAGTGGCTCGATTTGGCGTCTTCCTGATCGACCAAAGAACCACCGGAAGCTCCTTGATCCAGTTTCTTCCGCACTTGTGCAGCCTGTCGAAAGTTCTTGTCTTGAGTCCGCGCAGCACTTCAGCGTTTGCCCTCTCCGCTTGACCATTGCTTCTCGGGTGAGCAACAGAAGCGAAGCAGACCTTGGCGCCAAGGTCTTGGACGTACTGCATGAAGGTGCGGCTGGTGAATTGTGTACCGTTGTCGGTGATGATCCTGTTAGGGATTCCGAAACGGCAAACAATCGACCTGAAGAACTTGACTGCTGACTGTGCGGTCACCTTTCTCACTGGTTCCACTTCTGGCCACTTTGTGAACTTGTCGATGGCGACGTACAAGAACTCAAAGCCCCTGGCTGCGCGGGGAAAGGGGCCGAGGATGTCGAGCCCCCAGACCGAAAATGGCCAGGACAAAGGGATCGTCTGGAGAGCTTGAGCTGGCTGGTGTATCTGTTTAGAATGGAACTGGCACGCTTCACACTTGGTTACTTGTGCAGTTGCATCCTAGAGGGCTTCTGGCCAAAAGAAACCTTGCCGTAACGCTTTGCCGGCAAGTGCCCTTGCGCCAATGTGGTGACCACATATGCCTCCATGTATCTCTGCCAACAACTTCTGTCCATCTTCCCGGGGAATACACTTCAATTTCACACCATTGAGTCTTGTTTTGTACAGTGTGTTGTAGACAAACTTGTACATACTTGACTGCCGGGTTACTCTTTCCGCTTCTTCTTGCTCTTCGGGAAGTTCTCCTGTCTGAAGGAAATGGACAATCTGCTGTGCCCATGCTGGAGCTTGTGGCTCGACAACAAGGACTAAAGGCATATCTGCTGCTGTGGGAACATCCGCTTCTACGGCGAGAACTTGTGTCTCAGCCGGAGCTTGATGTCCCCCAGCAAGCTTGCTGGAGCAAAACTTGTCGGGAGCGTCTGCTTCAACTGTACAAACCCTGGGGCTTGCAGGAGCAGACCGCTCCTTAACACTCTTAGTGTTGATCTTGGGGGCTTTGTTGGCGGCGGCTTCGGGAAGCTCTGCCGGAAGGTAGTCACCAGAGATCAACTTCCTCTTCTTGTTCTGTCCAGTTGATGGTGTTACGGATGGTTGAGTCAGCTTGAGCACAAAGATCCCTGGTTCCACAGGCAACTTCAGTGCAGCACACTTTGACAGGCCATCTGCGATGTCGTTCTGAGCTCTTGGAATGTGCTCCATCTGTAGGCCTTCAAAGTGTTCTTCTAGCTTTCTCACCTCATCAACGTAAGTTTCCATCAACGAACTCTGGTAGTTCTTGTTTACTTGGCGGACGACAAGCTACGAGTCTCCCCTTACAATCAGCTTCTTGATCCCAAGGTCTACTGCGATCCTGAGACCGGCAAGCAAACCTTCATACTCTGCAGTATTGTTTGTCGCTTGCTCCTTGGGAAAGTGCATCTAGACCACGTACTTGAGGTGCTCCCCGGTGGGCGCGACAAGCAGCACGCCGGCACCGGTGCCTTGCAGCGAGAAGGCACCATCAAAGTACATTATCCATTCCTTGCTCGCTTCTTTGACGGGAATGCTTGTCTCTGGAATCTCTTCGTCTGGCGTTGGCGTCCACTCTGCTATAAACTCTGCCAATGCTCTGCTTTGGATAGTTGAAGTGCTTTCAAACTTGAGGCCAAAGCTTGACAGTTCCAGTGCCCACTCGACGATCCTGCCTGTCGCTTCCGGATTTTGCAGTATCCTCTTCAGCGGAAAGCGAGTGACAACTGTTATCTCGTGTGCTTGGAAGTAATGGCGCAGCTTCCTCGAGGCCATGAGAAGGCCGAAAAGCAGTTTCTGCACGCCAGAGTACCTTGATCTAGCCCCCTACAGAAGGGAGCTGACAAAGTAGACTGGGCGCTGCACCATCTTCTTCCGTATCTCCTCTTGCATCTGCGCAGATCCATCCTTGTCGGGACCAGAGCTTGTCGGGGAAGCCCCCTGCTTGTCGTTGGATGTGCTTGCTGCGGCTGCTGGCTCATCATCCACCTCCCTCTCCTCTACTAACGCAGCACTAACCACTTGATTGGTTGCCGCTAAGTATAGCAGCAACTTCTCTTGTGGCCTAGGTGCGACAAGTATGGGAGTGGAGGACAGGTACCTCTTCAAGTCCTGCAGTGCTGCCTCCGCTTCCGGAGTCCATTTCATTGGACCTGCCTTTTTCAAAATTTTGAAAAATGGCAGGGCGCGTTCTGCAGACTTAGAGATAAACCTGCTGAGAGCAGCCACGCAGCCGGCAAGTCTTCGTACATCCTTGACGCGCTTTGGTGCTTCGATTTGCTCGATGGCCTTGATCTTGTCGGGATTGGCTTCAATCCCCCTCTGAGACACGAAGAACCCGAGAAGATTGCCGGAGGGGACTCCAAACACGCACTTCTCGGGGTTGAGCTTGAGTTGGATCTTGCGCAGATTCGCAAAAGTTTCATCTAAATCTTGGATCAGAGTATCCCTGTTCTTGCTCTTGACCACTATATCATCCATGTAAGCTTACACATTTCTATGTATCTGTGGCTCAAAAGCAGTGTGGACTACTCTTGCAAACGTTGAACCAGCATTCTTCATTCCAAAAGGCATGCGTATGAAGCAATAAGTTCCACATGGAGTAATGAATGCGGTTTTCTCCTCATCTTCTTCAGCCATAAAGATCTGGTGGTATCCTGAATATGCATCAAGAAACGAAAGCAAATCGCATCCGGCAGTGGAGTCAACAATCTGGTCAATGCGCGGCAAGGGAAATGGATCTTTGGGACGAGCTTTATTCACATCAGTGAAGTCTATACAAAGCCTCCACTTCCCATTCGCTTTACGCACGACAACAGGATTGGCCAACCACGTGGGATGGAGCACACCTCTGACAAGGCCTGCCGCTTCCAGCTTCTTGATTTCTTCGGCTATGAACTCTTGATTTCTTCGGCTATGAACTCTTGGCGCTCCACTGCTTGTTTCCTAACTTTTTGCTTGACGGGCCGCACGTGAGGACAAACAGCAAGATTGTGCTCGATCACTTTCCTGGGAACACCGGGGATGTCAGACGGTTGCCATGCAAACACGTCGACGTTCGCTCGCAGGAAAGCAACGAGCGCGCTTTCCTATTTAGGATCAAGCGTGGCACTGATGGTGAAAGTACCACCAGTGCCGTCCTCCTTGGCGGACACCTTCTTCGTCTCTGGTGGAGCTGCCATCGTCTTCTTACACTCACAGGTGGAGCTCGATGGTGCGTCCTCGACGGTAGCGCAACACTCCGAAGAGGTGCATTTGCCGGAGTGGGCCCCAGAGCTCTTGCCGGACTTCGTCTTCTTCCCCCCGGAAGCTTCAGCGGCAAGTGTCTTGCTGTCTGTTGCGGCTGCTGCATCCCGGTAAATCTTGTCGGCACAGATAAGGGCATCCTTCTTGTCGCCAGGGACAGAGATGACGCTTATCGGGCCTGGCATCTTGAGCATGTTGTAGGCGTAGTGAGAGGCTGCCATGAACTTGGCGAGCGCTGGACGGCCAAGTATCCCATTGTAGGGCAATGGGATATCGGCAACGTCAAAAGTGATCCTCTCAGTCCTGAAGTTCAGCTCTCCGCCAAATGTCACTGGCAATGTGATCTTCCCCTTCGGCTTGCTCCTTCCTGGGTTGATCCCTTGGAATGTGCCAGTTTCTTCGAGCTCGCTGTCGGGGATCTGGAGTTTCCGGACCACAGCGGAGGAGATCAAGTTCAAGCCGGCCCCGCCGTCTACTAACATCTTAGTGACCTTGAGGTTGCGGATAGTTGGGGAAACCAACATCGGCAAGCACCCAACCGCAGTTGTACGATCAGGGTGGTCCTCAATATCAAAGATGATAGGCGTGCTGGACCACTTCAGAAGTTTGCGCGACTCGACGGGCGGCTCTGCTGCATTAACTTCCCGCACCCACTGCTTGAGTTGGCGGTGGGAAGTATGCAGAGAGGCGCCACCGTCAATGCACAGAACCTCTGTGGATTTCTGAAACTCCTGCTCGCTGTTCTCTCCATCATCCATGTCTTCATCTTCGTCGTCGTCTTCGTCCTTGTCGCGGCCGCGAGGAGGTCTGTCTCCTTGTCGCTGCTTGGCTTTGCCGCGGCGTCCTCCCCGGCCGTTGAATGGCCTCTTCTTGCTGGACCCACCATCACCTCCTTGGGCCTTCTCCTTGTCGCGTCGCTCGTACTCAGCTTTTTGCTGCTCGACGAGGTACTCGACCCTCTTGCAGTTCTGGAGGTCGTGGCCCTTGGTGCGGTGGATCTTGCAGTATTGCTTGTCGGAGCCGTCCTTCTTGTCGGCGGCTGCCACAGTCTGGCAGTTGGTGCACGCGGCAGTCTCCTTGCCGGAGCTACCTGCCTGGGCTTTCTTGGCGCCAGCCTCTTTGCCGGACTGCTCAACGACTAGCACTTCCTTGTTCTTCTTCTTCCTGTTGCCCCGCCGCTGGCTTTTCTTTGCCGGGGCGGCATCCTCGCTGTCGGATCCCCCTGCTCCTGTATCCTCTCCGGGGAGTTTCCTCCCCTCCTCAGCGCGTGCACACTTGTCGGCCAGGGCATAAAGCTCACTGACGTCTCGGATCTTGCACATCGCCATCTCCTCCCTCATCCTGCGGTTACGCACGTTCTGATGGAACGCGCTGATAACCGCGGCGGGATGGACGTCCGGGATGTTGTGCTAGACACGGCTGAACCTCTGGATATACTTACGCAGGGGCTCTCCTTCCTTCCGGGCGAGTATGTGAAGGTCACTCTCCTGGCCATGGGGCTTGTGGCCACCTATGAAGGCGCCGACAAACTGATGGCACAGGTCGGCCCAAGAAGAGATGGAGTTCTCCGGCAAGTGCATGAGCCAAGATCTGACGTTTGGCTTGAGCACTAGCGGGAAGTAATTGGCGAGTATCTTCTCGTCTCGTCCCCCGGCAGCCTGCACCGTGATGGTGTAGATGCTGAGGAACTCTGACGGATGTGTCTTGCCATCGTACTTCTCGGGTACGTCGGGCTTGAAGTTCTCCATGCTGGGCCACTGGACTTGCCGCAGCTCACGAGTGAACGCAGGGCAACCTACCACGTACGGCAAGTCGCCTGGTCCTCCGGGCGCGTGCATGTCAACAGCGGGCCCAGCGCGCTGGTCTGATTGACACCGTGCTTCTATTCGGCGCTCGATGCGGGTTCGAGCGTCTTCTTGTTGTCGATCGTCGAGAACTTGGCGCTGATCGTGGCGAGCCCGCGGATCTGATGACGCAGTGGAGTCGTCGTCGATGTTGATCCGGCGAGCCGGCGATCTTGGCCTCCTTGGCGGGGAGTGCACGGTGGTTGCACCCTCGGCGGTCTTGTCGCCATCGGCCTGCGCCTGGCTGCCTTGCCGCAGCCGTGACGCGCTCGGCTGCTGCGGGGTGTCGCCGTTGGCGAAGGCGATGAGACTTTGGATGGTGGCCCTCCAGTCGTCGGCCTTGTCTGCCGCTGGAGGGAAGTCGAGGAGCAGTTGAGCTCGTGCTAGAGCTTCTGCTGGAGTGGCGGGTAGCGGTGGCGAGCGGTGCGAGGAGCGAGATATGCTCGGACTTCTAACTACGTTAGAAGGAGCAGCATCCCGTCCCGGCGACCGTGCCTTGCTCGTGCCAGCATGTTGATGTGCATGCTAGCCTTGAGCGTCCCGAGATCCGCCAGCTTGACCTTGGCCCAGCAAGCGTATGGTACCTTGAGTACCACGTCGCTGCCGGTCTTGCGCTTCCTGAGATGGGCGCGGTGCGTGTACGGACGCCGAGGCCTTGGAGTGCGCCCGGTCGTCCGTCTTGTCCTTGGACTTGGCGGCACCGTGAGTTTCCTCGCCGACGTCCGTCCTTCCGCCGGCGTCTACCCCACCAGCCGTTGGCTCCGACGGTGGCGGGATCGACGCGGACGGGCCTGCTACCTCCGAAGCCTTCTTCTTCGGCGGCATGTCGATGAGGATGTTGAAGATTTCGCTCGCGTGAACGCCGGATCAGGTTCACGCAACCTCGACGCACCCCCTACCTGGCGCGCCAAAGATGTCGGGGAAACTGATCACCCACGAACACCTATGGGACCGAAGCCCCTTTTACGGTACGGCAGGGGGCGGAGGATGCACAAAGAGCAGATCGAGGCGAGCACGCGAGCAGTTTACCCAGGTTCGGGCCGCACGAATGCGTAAAACCCTACTCCTGCTTTAGTTTGTATTGAGTTCTTAGCTCGAGAGCGAAGAATGCTACAGTGCGCACTCATCGCTAGCAGGACCGAGCGTGAGAGTGATCGAGGGTCGGAACCCCTTCTACGTTGCGCATGGGCCTCCTTTTATAGGTCAAAGGGGTCACCGACAGGTGGCAACTCAGATGGGGGTAAAAATGTAAAAAGAGTGGTAGTTGGAACAGTGTTTGTATAGTGCTCTATACCTAACTCTGACGGCAGGGGACAAGGGCATTGAATGCCCGTCGCCGTTGCCCCAAACAGTGCAAAAAGTGGCCGTCAGGGGCGCCACCGTTCGCCACGACGGTAGCCTCGTCATCGCAGCTTGCCACCGTGTTCCCCTGGCTGCACAGCCTTCCGCCGCGTGCGTCTAGGAGGGTCCCAGGGCGACATGTGGGTGGATGAGCTGGAGCGTGGGTACTGAGTGGAAGCTTGTCGCAGCAAGTGCCTTGCCGCGGTCGCTATCTTGTCGCGCCCGGGAGCTCGTCGCTCACCGGGCCTTGCCGGGACGCGTGGCGCGTCGCGGCAAGTTCTCTTGAGGTGCCTTTAGTTGGCCTTCCCGGCAAGCTCCTCTTGCCACGGTCTTGTACCTTGAGTGGTTTTGCGCCTTGAGTGGCCTTCCCGGCAAGCTCCTCTTGCCGGGGTCTTGTTTCTTTGACTTGAATACTTTGTTCTTGAATGGCCCCAAGGGGACCTCGGAGGATCTTGGCGGTCGCATGGCAAGCCTGGCCACGGGACGCTGCAACTGCCCGTGCACAAGTTCGGGATACTAAGGTACCCCTACTTTAGTACACCGACACCCTATGCATAGATTCCCAAGGTCACGAAACCCGCAAGTTGATCACCAAAACATACATCAAGTGGATCACATGATATCCCATTGTCACCACAGATAAACACGTGCAAGACATACATCAAGTGTTCTCAAATCCTTAAAGACTCAAGCCGATAAGATAACTTCAAAGGGAAAACTCAATCCATTACAAGAGAATAGAGGGGGAGAAGCATCATAAGATCCAACTAGAATAGCAAAGCTCACGATACATCAAGATCATGCCATCTCAAGAACGAGAGAGAGAGAGATCAAACACATAGCTACTGGTACATACCCTCAGCCCCGAGGGTGGACTACTCCCTCCTCGTCATGGAGAGCAACGGGATGATGAAGATGGCCACCGGTGAGGGTTCCCCCCTCCGGCAAGGTGCCGGAACAGGGTCTAGATTGGTTTTCGGTGGCTACATAGGCTTTCCGCGGCGGAACTCCCGATCTAGGTTAATTTCCGGAGGTTTCAGTATATATAGGAGGTGTTGGAGTCGGGGCCAAGCAAAGGGGGGCTACGGGCTGTCCACGAGGCAGGGGCCGCGCCCAATAGGGGGGCGCCCCCCATCCTCGTGGGCAGCCCGTGGGTCCTCTCGTCCCCCTCCGGCACTTCATGGGCTTCTTCTGGTCCCAAAATGATCTCCATTGATTTTCAGGTCAATTGGGCTCCGTTTGATATTCCTTTTCTGCGAAACCCTAAAACAGGAGAAAAACATAAACTGGCACTGGGCTCTGGGTTAATAGGTTAGTCCGAAAAATAATATAAAAGTGTATAATAAAGCCCATAAAACATCCTAGAAGGATAATATAATAGCATGGAATAACAAAAAATTATAGATACGTTGGAGACGTATCAGCATCCCCAAGCTTAATTCCTGCTCATCCTCGAGTAGGTAAATGATGAAAACAGAATTTTTGATGTGGAATGCTAACCAACATAGTTTTCAATGTAATTCTCTTAGTTGTGGCATCAATGTTCAGATCTGAAAGATTCAAGACAAAACTCTATATTGACATAAGAAATAATAATACTTCAAGCATACTAACAAAGCAACCATGTCTTCTCAAAATACCATGGCTAAAGAAAGTTATCCCAACAAAATCATATAGTTTGGCTATGCTCCCTCGTTATCAAAAAAAAAATTCATATCATGCACAACCCCGGTTTCAGCCAAGCACTTGTTTTCATACTCTGTTCTTTCAAACCTTTCAACTTTCACGCAATACATGAGTGTGAGCCATGGACATAGCGCTATGGGTGGAATAGAGTGGTGGTTGTGGAGAAGACAAAAAGGAGGGAGATAGTCTCACATCAACTAGGCGTATCAACGGGCTATGGAGATGCCGATCAATTGATATCAATGTGAGTGAGTAGGTATTGCCATGCAAGTGGTAAACGTGAGCATAAACGGTGTTGCAATGATAGGAAACAAGGCCTAGGGTTCATACTTTCACTCGTGCAAGTTCTGTCAACAAGGATAACATAACTGGATCATATTACTAGCCCTCAACATGCAACAAAGAGTCACTCCAAAGTAACTAATAGCGGAGAACAAACGAAGAGATTATGGTAGGGTACGAAACCACCTCAAAGTTATTTTTTCTGATTGATCTATTCAAGAGTCCGTAGTAACATTCAATCTATCATAGAGTTCGTGCTAGAATAACACCTTACGACACAAATCAACCAAAACCCTAATGTCACCTAGATACTCCATTGTCACCTCAAGTATCCGTGGGCATGATTATACGATATGCATCACACAATCTCAGAAACATCTATTCAACCAACACATAGAACTTCAAAGAGTGCCCCAAAATTTCTACCGGAAAGTCAAGACGAAAACGTGTGCCAACCCCTATGCGTAGATTCCCAAGGTCACGAAACCCGCAAGTTGATCACCAAAACATACATCAAGTGGATCACATGATATCCCATTGTCACCACAGATAAACACGTGCAAGACATACATCAAGTGTTCTCAAATCCTTAAAGACTCAATCCGATAAGATAACTTCAAAGGGAAAACTCAATCCATTACAAGAGAGTAGAGGGGGTGAAGCATCATAAGATCCAACTAGAATAGCAAAGCTCGCGATACATCAAGATCATGCCATCTCTAGAACACGAGAGAGAGAGAGAGATCAAACACATAGCTACTGGTACATACCCTCAGCCCCGAGGGTGGACTACTCCCTCCTCGTCATGGAGAGCGTCGGGATGATGAAGATGGCCACCGGTGAGGGTTCCCCCCCGGCAGGGTGCCGGAACAGGGTCTAGATTGGTTTTCGGTGGCTACACAGACTTTCGGCGGCGGAACTCCCGATCTAGGTTAATTACCGGAGGTTTCAGTATATATAGGAGGTGTTGGAGTCGGGGCCAAGCAAAGGGGGGCGACAGGCTGTCCACGAGGCAGGGGGGCGCGCCCAGTAGGGGGGGGGGGGCGCCCCCAACCTCGTGGGCAGCCTGTGGGTTCTCTCGTCCCCCTCCGGCACTTTGTGGGCTTCTTCTGGTCCAAAAATGATATGCGTTAATTTTCAGGTCAATTGGGCTCCGTTTGATATTCCCTTTCTGCGAATCCCTAAAACAGGAGAAAAACAGAAACTGGCACTGGGCTCTAGGTTAATAGGTTAGTCCCAAAAATAATATAAAAGTGTATAATAAAGCCCATAAAACATCCTAGAAGGATAATATAATAGCATGGAACTATCAAAAATTATAGATACGTTGGAGACGTATCAAGGCTCGAGCGCCAGGAGCAGGCGGGTTCCTGAGGCCGGGCCGTAGGCGGGGGCTCCCGAGGTCAGTGGTTGGGGGAGTTCCTCCTGAGGTTTCTCCGGCCCTTCTCGTGGGGGTGACGTCGAAGGCCTGAGGAGCCGCTCCTCGAAGACGCCTGACTCTTGAGGCAGGCTCCTGGACGCTTTCTTGGCAATGTCGTCTGCTTCCTTGTTGGTGTCGCGGGGCACGTGCTCCAGTGCCAGGCCCAAGAACTCCTTCTCCATTTTACGTACCTCCGTGAGGTATGCCTCCATATGCTCGTCCTTCGGCTCGTACACCTTGTTGGAGAAGTTGACGAGGAGCTTTGAGTCAACCCTGATGACGAGGCATTTCACCCCTAGGGCCACTGCAGCCTTGAGACCAGCAATGAGGCCCTCGTATTCCGTGATGTTGTTGGAGACCTTATCGCCCAGCTGAAAGCAGAGCTGCACGGCGTAGTAGAGCTTGTCTTGAGTGGGCGAGATGAGCACAGCCCCAACCCCCCCCCCC
>LR738711.1:116451777-116520175 GCA_902687465.1 Secale cereale
CCCCCCCCCGCCCTGGCGGGCAAACGCGCCGTCGAAGTACATGACCTAGCCATACGGTGCTTCGCTTCCCGGCGAGTGGGACCGGTCTTGGCTGGCTTCGGGCTCTGGGGCGTCAAGCCATTCCGCCACAAAGTCAGGAAGCGCAGCTCCTTTGATGACTCTGGTCATGCTGAATTCTAGCTGGAATGCCTGCAGCTCGAAATTCCATTATGCGACCCTTCCTACCGCGTTGGGGCTCCGGAGTACTCTCTCCAGAGGGTAGGCTGAGACGACCTTGATCGGGTGGCCTTGGAAGCAGTGGCATGATACGTCTCCAACGTATCTATAATTTTTTATTGTTCCATGCTATTATTTATGAAGTCTTGGATGTTTAATGGGCTTTATCATTCACTTTTATATCATTTTTGGGACTAACCTACTAACCCAAAGGCCCAGTCCAGATTGCTGTTTTTTGCCTATTTCGGCATTTTGCAGAAAAAGAATATCAAACGGAGTCCAAACGGAATGAAACCTTCACGAGAGATATTTTTGGAGAAAATCACGCCAAAGGAACTTGAGAACCACGTCAGGGGAGCATCGAGTGGCCCTCGAGGGTGAGGGGCGCGCCCCCCTTCCTAGGGCGCGCCCCCTGCCTCGAGGCCCACTCGAGCGTCCCCCGGTGCTCTCCTTCTTCCTATATAAGTCCACGTACCCCAGAATTTCCGTGAATAGAGAGAAAACCCTAATTCCACCTCAGTAGCTTCTGACCCATGGAGATCCCATCTTGGAGCCTGTTCCGGAGCTCCACCGGAGGGGGATCCATCACGGAGGCCTTCAACATCATCATCATCGCCCTCACCATGAGTTGTGAGTAGTTTACCATAGACCTTCGGGTCCATAGCTAGTATCTAGATGGCTTCTTCTCTCTCTCTGGATCTCAATACAAAGTTCTCCTCGGTCTTCGAGGAGATCTATTCGATGTAATCGCTTTTTGCGGTGTGTTTGCCGAGATACGATGAATTGTGAGTTTATGATCAAGGTTATCTATGAAAGATATTTGGTTCTTCTCTGAATTTTTTATGTGTGCTCGTAATATCCTTGCAATTCTCTTCGAATTATTGGTTTGGTTTGGCCTACTAGATATATAGTTCTTGCAATGGGAGAAGTGTTTGGCTTTGGGTTCAATCTTGCGATGTCCTTTCCCAGTGACAGTAGGGGCAGCAAGGCACGTATTGCATTGTTTCCATCGAGGATAAAAAGATAGGGTTTACATCATATTGCTTGAGTGTATCCCTCTACATCATGTCATCTTGCTTAAGGCGTTACTCTGTTCGTATGAACTCAATACACTAGATGCATGCTGTATAGCGGTCAATGTGTGGAGTAATAGTAGTAGATGCAGTCAGGAGTCGGTCTACTTGTCTCGGACGTGATGCCTATATACAATGATCATGCCTAGATAGTCTCATAATTATTCGCTTTTCTATCAATTGCTCGACAGTAATTTGTTTACCCGTCGTAGAATATCGCTATCATGAGAGAAGCCACTAGAGAAAACTATGGCCGCCGGATCTATTCTCAACATATCAATCTACATCTACTTTACTTATACCGCTTTTATTTGCTGTTTTATTAAACCAAAAATATCAACTATCATCTCTATCAGATCTCACTCTCGTAAGTGACCGTAAAGGGATTGACAACCCCTTATCGCGTTGGCTGCGAAGTTCTTATTTGTTTGTGTAGGTGCGAGGGACTGGCGCGTGGCCTCCTACTAGATTGATACCTTGGTTCTCAAAAACTGAGGGAAATACTTACGCTACTGTGCTGCATCTCCCTTTCCTCTTCGAGGGAATACAACGCAAGCTCAAGAGGTAGCATGGCGCAGCTTACGTGAAGCGACGAGGAGCGCAAGCAGAAGCTTCTGCGACATGGGATAGCGCGCCCGAGCATCACGGAGCACCGTGCTAACGAAGTATACCGGGTGCTCGATGAGGGTGAAGTCCTGGCTCGCCAGTGGCTGTGTAGTCTGACTGGGTAAAGGGGCTTCAGGAGCTTGGTCGCCAGATGGGGCAGCTGTGGCCTCAGGAGGGTCGTTTTGCAGGGCATGGTCGCTCGCTGGCCCTGCGGGGGCCTCGAGAGTATCACCCCGGGGCTGTAAGGTCTTGTCTTGGCGCTCCTCTTGTACAACCACAAACGCTGCACTGGCTGAATGTGGTGTAACGGCTAGGTAGAGCACCAATGGTTCTTGAGGTTTGTGTGCCACCATTACTGGTGGGATAGTGAGGTACCTCTTGAGGTATTCAAATGCCGCATCGGCTTCAGGGGTCCACTCGAACGAGCCCTTCCTTTTCATCAGCTTGAAGAAAGGGAAGGCTCTCTCCCCTAGCTTGGAGATGAAACGCCCGAGCGATGTTACACAGCTGGCCAGCTTTTGCATCTCCTTGAGGGTCTTGGGCGGACTCATCTTCTCTATGGCCTTGACCTTCTCTGGATTTGCCTCGATCCCTTGGTGCGACACCAGGAAGCCCAAAAGCTTGCCTGACGGGACACCGAACACTCACTTTTCCGGGTTGAGTCGCAGGTCTACCTTACGCAGGTTGGCGAAGGTTTCTTCCAGATCTTTGATGAGGGTTGTGGCCTCCTGAGACTTTACCACGATGTCATCAACGTACGCCTCAGCGTTCCTCCCGAGCTGTTTTCCCAGAGCGATATGCGTCAGTCCCTGAAAGGTTGCCCCTGCATTCCACAACCCGAACGGCATGCAGGTGTAGCAGTATACCCCGCACGGGGTGAGGAAGCAGGTTTCTCGACATCTTGCACAACCATCTTGATCTAGTGGTAGCCTGAGGAGGCATCCAGAAAGCACAATAGGTCGCACTCGGCAGTGGAGTCGACGATCTGGTCGATGCGGCGCAAAGTAAACGGGTCTTGTGGGCAAGCTTTGTTGAGGTTGGTGAAGTCGACACACATGCGCTCTTTTCCGCCTTTCTTGGGTATGACAACGGGGTTTGCCAGCCACTCCGGGTACCGGACCTCGCGGATGAAACCCGCCGCTTCTAGCTTATGAGTCTCTTGTACGATGAAGGACTGCTTCTCCATGGACTTGCGTCGGGCCTTCTGCTTCATGCTACTTCTCGAGCTTGTGTTGTATTCCCTCGAAGAGGAAAGGGTGATGTAGCACAATAGCGTAAGTATTTCCCTCAGTTTTTGAGAACCAAGGTATTAATCTAGTAGGAGACCACACGTGAGTCCCTCGCACTTGCACAAACAAATAAGAACTTCGCAGCCAATGAGATAAGGGGTTGTCAATCCCTTTACGGTCACTTACGAAAGTGAGATCTGATAGATATGATAGTTTGATATTTTTGGTATTTTTGGATATAAGAACAGAAAGTAAAAACAGTAAAGTAAAGTAGATTGTAGATTGATATGTTGAGATTAGATCCTGGGGCCATAGGTTTCACTAGTGGCTTCTCTCATGATAGCGGATTTCTACGGTGGGTGAACGAACTACTGTCGAGCAATTGATAGGAAAGCGAATAATTATGATAATATCTAGGCATGATCATTATGTATAGGCATCACGTCCGTGACAAGTAGACCGAAACGATTCTGCATCTACTACTATTACTCCACACATCTACCGCTATCTAGCATGCATCTAGAGTATTAAGTTCATAAGAATAGAGTAATGCCTTAAGCAAGATGACATGATGTAGAGGGATAAACTCAAGCAATATGATATAAACCCCATCTTTTTATCCTCGATGGCAACAATACAATATGTGCCTTGCTGCCCCTGCTGTCACTGGGAAAGGACACCGCAAGATTGAACCCAAAGCCAAGCACTTCTCCCATTGCAAGAACTATAGATCTAGTAGGCCAAACCAAACCAATAATTCACAGAGACTTGCAAGGATATTATAATCATACATAAAAGAATTCAGAAAAGAACCAAATATTGTTCATAGATAATCTTGATCATAAACCCATAATTCATCGGATCTCGACAAACACACCGCAAAAAGATTACATCGAATAGATCTCCTCGAAGACCGAGGAGAACTTGGTATTGAGATCCCAAAGAGAGAAGAAGCCATCTAGGTACTAACTATGGACCTGAAGGTCTGTGGTAAACTACTCACAACTCATGGTGAGGCGATGGTGTTGATGTAGAAGCACCCCGTGGAAGATCCCCCCTCCGGCGGAGGTCCGGAACAGGCCCCAAGATGGGATCTCACGGGAACAGAAGGTTGCGGCTGTGGAATTAGGGTTTTCTCTGTTGCTTCGATGTTTTCAGGTTACATGGGTATATATAGGAGGAAGGAGGGCATCGGGGGAGCAACGTGAGGCCCATGAGGCAGGGGGCGCGCCCCCGACCCTCGTGGACGCCACGTGTGCCCTATTATGTGGTTCTCTATTCTCCCATGAAGATATCGCTCCAAAAATATCTCTCCCGAAGGTTTCATTCCGTTTGGACTCCGTTCGATATTCCTTTTCTGCAAAACCCTGAAATAGGCAAAAAAACAACAATCTGGACTGGGCCTTTGGGTTAATATGTTAGTCCCAAAAATAATATAAAAGTGTATAATAAAGCCCATTAAGCATCCAAAACATCATATATAATAGCATGGAACAACAAAAAAATTTAGATACGTTGGAGACGTATCACTTCACGGGGCGCACATTGGGGCATACGTTCAGGTGATGCTCAATCACCCCCCCTTGGGACTCCCGCTAGGTCCTTGGGTTCCCATGCGAACACATCCTTGTTCACGTGCAGGAATCCAACCAGCGCCTCTTCTTAAGCTGGGGGAAGGTCGACACCTATGGTGAAGGCGACGCCTGACGGCTCATCTTCATCCACCGGCATCTGCTTCGTCTCAACTCGGTCTTGGGAGAAAAATTGCTTCTTTTTTGCCGGTGCAGCCCCCTCGGCTCCAGGCCGGCTTCACTAGACGGATGTGCTGCCGCAGCAGTCCGGAAGGCGCGCTTGAGGGCCGCCAGAGCTTCCTTGGTGTCCCCTGCCATGGTGAGGACACTACTGCTCCCCGGCATCTTCATGAGGTTATAGGCCGGATGGGTCGCGACCATGAACTGAGCCAGCGCGGGGTACTCGAGGATGGCGTTGTATGGGAGGCCGATACTGGCAATGTCGAAGTCGATTAGCTCGGTGCGGTAGTTGTCACGAGTGCCGAAGGTGACCGGGAGGCGGATCTGCCCCAGAGGGCTGGTGAAACCGCTGCTGACTCCGGAGAAGGGCTTGGTGGGGCGCCGCCGCTCGAGCGGCACGTGGAGCAAGATGAAAGCCTCCACTGAGAGCACGTTGAGGCCAGCCCCAATATCGATGAGGGTCTTGGTGACTGCCACATTGCAGATGGTGGGGGTGCAGAGCATCGGGAGAGCGCCTGAGCCCGTGGTGGAAGCGGGGTGGTCCCCTGAGTCAAAGGTGAGGTCAGTCTTGGGCGCTGCCCATCCAGGAGGAGCCCCCTGCCGTACGGAGGTGACGCCTGCCTGGCGGAAGAACTGCTTGATGAGGCGGCCGGAGGGCGGTGCTTGGGAGCCGCCAAGGAGGGCCGCGACGACGTGGGGTGCCGGCCCCCCGAAGCGTGCGGCGAAGAGGTCGCGTAACTCCTCCCAGGACGCCCGGGACGATTCTATAGGCTGAAATACGAGGTGCGCGGTATGCTGGTGAGCGCCATGGGGAGCCAGCTAGCCATGACCTTGTTGCCGCCACCGGCCACCGAGATGGCCTCTTCGTAAGCTTGGAGTAAGACGGTCGGGTCTGTCGCCCCGTTGTAACGGGGCGGTAGATCTGGCCTCAACCTGGGTAGCCACTGCACCCGCCGCAAGGCGGGGGTGAAAGCTCGGGGGCCCGTAGCACCGGCGCGCGCGCCCACCAGGCCGGTCGGAGGAGGGATGCTTGCCATGGGAACCTGGCGGGTGGAGAGCTGGATGGACGGGGAGGCGGAGTCTTTGCGCACCCCTACCTGGCGCGACAAATGTCAGATCTCGGGTTCCGGTAAAACCCTTGTGGTTCGAACTCTAGGGTGCGCACGAAGATCTCTCCTTCCGCCCTAGCTCGTCTACTCACCGATCCCTAGTCCTAGCTTGTCAGATCCGTAGAACAAGGGACACATGGTTTATACTGGTTCGGGCCACCGTTGTGGTGTAATACCCTAATCCAGTGTGGTGTGGTGGATTGCCTTATAGGCAGAGGAAAAACTAGTACATGGGGAGAACAGCCTCGTGAGGAGAGGTGTTCTTGTGCTCGAGTGAGCCTGTGAGTGTGTGGCCTTCTATCTCCTCAACTCAAGTCCATCCCAATCAATTGTGGTGGCTAGTCCTATTTATAGAGCCCCGGGTCCTCTTCCCAAATATTGAGCGGGAAGGGATCCCACAACGGCCAAATTTGAAGGGGGGCAGCTAGTACAAGCTATCCTGACAAAAAGTGGTCTTCGCCTGTCAAAGGCTCTGGTGGTGACGCCGCCGTGGGCTCCGCGATGAACTCCGCTCTGCCGTCTTGCTAGTCTTGGTCTCGTTGCACTGATGTGGAAACCTTTGCCTGACGCCTCGGGACTCCTCGCCTGCGCGTGCTCCTTTAGCACCAAAGAGGAAACTGGCACCCTGCGCCCGCTGGCGCCCGCCTGGCCTTGGTCGTCACTGCTCATGTCACGAGGACATCGCGAGGTGCCCCTTTCCTTGATATCTCCGCTTCTCGGGAGCTAGCCTAGTGAGGCCGCCCTGATACGTCTCCAACGTATCTATAATTATTTATTGTTCCATGCTATTATTTATGATGTTTTGGATGTTTAATGGGCTTTGTCATACGCTTTTATATTATTTTTGGGACTAACCTACTAACCCAAAGGCCCAGTCTAGATTGCTGTTTTTTTTTGCGTGTTTTAGGGTTTTGCAGAAAAGGAATATCAAACGGAGTCCAAACGGAATGAAACCTTCGGGAGAGATATTTTTGGAGAAAATCACGCACGGGAGACTTGAGAACCACGGAGTAGGGGCCACGAGGTGCCCACGAGGGTGGGGGGCGCGCCCCCTGCCTCGTGGGTCCCTCGTGAGTCCCCCGGTGTGCTCCTTCCTCCTATATAAGCCAACGTACCCTGAAACCATCAGAAGAAGAGAGAAACCCCTAGTTCCACCGCCGTAGCCTTCTGTTCCCGTAAGATCCCATCTTGGAGCCTGTTCCGAAGCTCCGCCGGAGGGGGGATCCCTCACGGAGTGCTTCTACATCATCATCATCACCTCACCATGAGTTGTGAGTAGTTTACCACAGACCTTCGGGTCCATAGCTAGAATCTAGATGGCTTCTTCTCTCTCTTTGGATCTCAATACAAAGTTCTCCTCGGTCTTCGAGGAGATCTATTCGATGTAATCCCTTTTTGCGGTGTGTTTGTCGAGATCCGATGAATTGTGGGTTTATGATCAAGATTATCTATGAGAAATATTTGGTTCTTTTCTGAACTCTGTATGTGTGCTCATAATATCCTTGCAAGTCTCTTCGAATTATTGGTTTGGTTTGGCCTACTAGATCTATAGTTCTTGCAATGGGAGAAGTGCTTGGCTTTGGGTTCAATCTTGCGGTGTCCTTTCCGAGTGACAGTAGGGGCAGCAAGGCACGTATTGTATTGTTGCCATCGAGGATAAAAAGATGGGGTTTATATCATATTGCTTGAGTTTATCCCTCTACATCATGTCATCTTGCTTAAGGCGTTACTCTGTTCTTATGAACTCAGTACACTAGATGCATGCTGGATAGCGGTCGATGTGTGAAGTAATAGTAGTAGATGCAGGCAGGAGTCGGTCTACTTGTCTCGTACGTGATGCCTATATACAATGATCATGCCTAGATAGTCCCATAATTATTCGTTTTTCTATCAATCGCTCGACAGTAATTTGTTTACTCCCCGGGTCTATTCTCAACATATCAATCTACATCTACTTTACTTTTTCCGCTTTTACTTTCTGTTCTTATAAACAAAAATACCAAAAATATAAACTATCATCTCTATCAGATCTCACTTTCGTAAGTGATCGTAAAGGGATTGACAACCCCTTCTCGCGTTGACTGCGAAGTTCTTATTTGTTTGTGCAGGTGCAAGGGACTCGTGCGTGGTCTCCTACTGGATTGATACCTTGGTTCTCAAAAACTGAGGGAAATACTTACGCTACTGTGCTGCATCTCCCTTTCCTCTTCGAGGGAATACAACGCAAGCTCGAGAAGAAGCAAGAAGAATTTCTGGCGCCATTGCCGGGGAGGCTTACGCAAAAGTCATATACCAAGTACCTATCACAAACCCTTATCCTTCGCATTACATTTTTTGCCTCTCGTTTTCCTCTCCCCCACTTCACCCTTGCCGTTTTATTTGTCCATCTTCCGCCGTGTGTTTATCTTTCTCTTGCTTATTGTTTGCTTGTGTGTGTTGCTTGCTTGCTTGTCACTATGGCTCTCTGAAAGTGCAGTATATCGACTAGAGGGGGGGTGAATAGGCGTTTTTTATGAAATGCTTCAAAACATGGTGGTTTCGAAGACAAACGATAAGCTCAAGCCTATTAGTATGCAGCGGAAAGTGGACTACACTAGATAAGCCATAGTCATGTATTCAATGAAGTGAAAGCATGAAGACTAATAGCAACTAGGCAGTAGTGATCATAAAGGAAGAAGGAATGAAGCCAATCACAACAAGTAGATACTTAGTGAAGACAATCAGATAAGGCAAGCATGCAATGACTTCACAACGTATAGCAGTAAGTAAAAGGAAGGGAAGGATAGAACCAGTAGCTCGGGGAAGACAGTGATTTGTTAGACCAGTTCCAGTTGCTGTGACAACTGTACGTCTGGTTAGGGAGGCTGAGATTTAACTCTGAAGACCGCGTCTTCACCTTGTTCCCCTTGAGCAAAGGACACCTAGTCCTCGCCCAATCACTCTGGTAAGTCTTCAAGGTAGACTTCCAAACCTTCACAGACTTCCTTCACCGGCGATACACAATGACTCTTGGATGCTCAGAACGCGACGCCTAACCGACTGGAGGAAACACAGTCCTCAAGTGTAATAAGTCTTCAGGTCACACAGACAGAAAGACTTCAGTGATGCCTAACACTCTTTGGCTCTGGGTGTTTGGGCTTTGTCCTCGCAAGGATTTCTCTCTCAAATTCTTCAGAGGTGGGTTGCTCTCAAATGACAAAAGCCGTGCAATAACTCTGAGCAGCCACCAATTTATCGTGTAAGGGGTGGGCTATTTACAACCACTGGGCAACCCTACCTGATTTGTCCGAAGTGACCCTGGGTCACTAAGGAACTGACACGTGTTTCGACGCTCAGATTTCAAACACACACGGCAACTTTACTTGAGCTCCAAGTAAAGCTGACTCATCTGCCTTTGGATAAGATTTGCTCTCATAGTCTTCGCTCGAAGACATAGGATTTGGTTGAGCATCACTTCAGTCACTCTGACTTAGTTCACTTGGACCCCACTTAACAGTACGGTGGTTCCTCTGACTCAACAAAGAAGAAAAGGAAACAACGAAACATCTACGTCTTCGCTCTCCATAGTCTTCACACAATGTCTTCTCATGTTAAAGTCTTCAATATGATTATCTTCATATACCACCACTGATATCAATGTCTTCATACATTTTTAGGGGTCATCTCCGGAAGGTTAACCGAATCAATGAGGGACTACTACCTGTGTTATCCTGCAATTCTTGCAAACACATTAGTCCCTCAACCAGGTTTGTCATCAATACTCCAAAACCAACTAGGGGTGGCACTAGATGCACTTACAATCTCCCCCTTTTTGGTGATTGATGACAAACTGGTTGAAGTTTTCAACGGGGATAAAGATATGTGAAATTGTAAAGGATAAAGGTATTGTCTTCGTAAGTAGTAAAAGGCTCCCCCTTAAGATGTGCATATAGTTGATATGCCTTTGAATGCAAATGCACATGGCAGGTTGTACTTGTGGAGATCCTCTTCAACTTATGAAGACAATTCATCATGCATAATTGATATGTCGAAGATAATGACATGCATAATGAAAGATGGACGTCTGCAATAATGACTAAGTGCGGAATATAAGATAGCAGATGCGGAATTTATCATCGCATTACAGAGTGGCATAAAAACGTAGCAGACGACCATCAGTTTAAGTGTTACAACTCAAAGAACCAAATGTAGCAAAACGAGAGTTGTAAACACTAGGCAAATTATAAAGCACCCGCCCATATGGACCCTCTTGAAGACTATCAACTCATATGCTTCTCCCCCTTTTGTCAGTAAGGACTAAAAAGGTTTGAAGACATAGAGCTTCTACTCGTTCCCAGTTGGAGCAGAAGAGGATGCAGGGTCGGTGTTGTTGTTTGGCGGTGCAGAAGTGGTTGGTGCAGTGTCGATGCGCGCTGAAGTAGGAGGCGGTGAAGTAGCATCATCTTGATCGTCGATCACCCTGGCGTCAATTGTTGCAGCGGAGGAGGAGTATTCAGAATCTTCAAGAGATGGAGTTTCGACGCATAACAACAGTCCTGGGAGGAGTGTTGTCAAACTTGAATCTCTCTGTGAAGCCATCGTCTTGAAGATCTGCTTCAGCACTCAGCAAGGTCAAACTCTTCCAATACCTCCGACATGTTTCATGAGCAACAAAGGCATTCTTGGTGGCAAGATTGCGAATGCGATTGACATCCACCAAGAGGCTTTGCATCTGACGCTTTAACCAGAGGTGATGCTTGTCCTGTTTCAGATGAAAGGCTACCAGAAGCTCTCGGTTATTCAGGACACGAGATCGCTTCTGAGGCCTTTGAGCGATGGTGCTATCAGTGGCTTCGGTTTCAGCGTGTCGAGGTAGACGAGTACGGCCAGCCAGAGGATAAACGCGTGAGACTGCTGGAACTCCTTCAATCTGCTGAGTGAAGCTCTGGTGATCAGCGTTGTGAAGACTAACAGGCTATTTAGCAGGCTCTTGGTAGATGGCTTCAGCCGACATATCAACCTCAGGCAAGAAAATCTGATGGTTGCGAGTAGAGGGCTGATAGGTGACAGCTGAATGCAACTTGATGAGGCGCATTATCCAAGGGGCATAAAATTTCAGACCAAATAGATCAGCTCCAGACATAGCCATTTGCCTAATGAAGAAATCTTGAGCATTGAGGCTGATGGCATTGAAGATGTAGAAGACCAAAGTCTTCATAGTGCCTTCAAGCTTGGCTGATGAAGAATGTCCTTTGATTGGCCATAGAGTACGCCTTATGATGTGATAGATAGTGCGTGGCAGGTACTCTAGGTCTTCAACAAAGAATTCCTTAGGATATTCAGCATCACTTGGCAGAGGCTTCATCATGCTGAGCATTTGGCTCATGTTGGGCTGGCGCTTCTGAAATATACTCTCCAAAGCTTCAGTGTGCAATTGACAGCCAGGTTCATATAGATCTCCTGGAGTGGGCAGGCCAGTAAGCTCAATGAGATCAAAGGCTTTAGCTTCATGATGCACATTGCCTGTCATCCACTCAAGGACCCATGTCTTCGGATCCCTGCTGTAGCCTCGGATGTGGAGGGTTGCATAGAATTGCAGAAGCAGCTCTTCATTCCAATGCTCTTTATCAGTTACAAAATTGAGCAGGCCAGCATCACGGAAGCAGTCAAGAGCTTCCTCCAGGCAAGGCAGACCAGCAATAGCTTCAGTGTCAAGACGCATGTGAGGGAAAATGCGCCCTTGATCATAGAGTACTCTTGAGTAGTAGCTGCGCTGCTGATGGCTCCAGAACCTATCTGATGATATTTTTGGCTTGGAATATGGGTTCTTGGCGCTGTCAAAGAAGGTGTTGTGCGCAATGAAGCTATTGGCATTGAATGACCCTGAAGAGGTTGCAATACCTGGAGACCTTGGCAGTCTTGGCTTAGGCTTCTGAACTTGGGGCATGTGAGCAACATGATGATCAAACTGAGGACCAGCAACACGCGGTTCAGTTGTAGGTGGCGGAATCAGAATGGGCCACCGGACAGTAACAAGTTGATCATCCTTGTTGTATGCTTGCTCAATGGTGTGGGGCCATGAAGGCGGAACAGGAGAAGAGGCATTATCTTCAAGATGCAGATTTGCTTCAGGTGCAGCATTGGCATCAGGCGCAGCACTGGATTCAGGCACAGTACTGGCTTCAGGCGTAGTCACTTCAGGCGCCATTGTGTCTTCAGGTGCCACATTAGCTTTAGCCATGACCACGTCATTGGCTTCAGTGTTGTTGGTGGCAGCCTCTGAATTTGTAGCCTCCACTTCAGGAGCTGGAGGGTCGGACACATTCTCCTCGAGAACAGGGGGTGTGGCAGTACATTCTTCTTCAACTTGGGGTTGTTCTTCTCCTTGGGGTGGTTCTCCTTCAGCTGATGCAGCCAGAATATCTTCAGCCGCTTTGGCTTCAGATTCTGAGAGGTTCATAGTAGGAGCAGCATCAGGTGTAGATGGTTGCTCTACTCCTTCTGGAACACTTGGGGCGACGACTTGAGGCGTTGGTCCTTCGCGAAGCCTGCGAAAAGCTGGCGACGCCTGAGGGGATGAAGGTTGTTGGGCCTTAAAGTCTTCATCTTCAAGCACCATACTGGTGTCTTGAGTTTGCTGGGGTGTGGCTTGTGTATCCTATGTGTGATCAGCCCACGAGTCATCCTGAGCAATTGGCATCAATGGACGACCAATGCTGATGCGTTCGCTGTTCGTGAGAACATGCGAGGATTCAATGTTGTATTCGATCTGAGGAAGGACTTCATCATCTTCAACATTGTCTTGAGGACCAATGTCTTCACCCGCGGTGGGGTCAACAGCTGGAATGTCTTCAGCCTCTGTGGGAGCAGGCTCATGAACAGTCATTCTTCGTTCTTTCTGGGCAGATGTAGGGCGAGCAACTGAGATAGGCTCGACAAAGATAGGCTCTTTGGAAGCAGCCTTATCCTTCTTGGTCTTGCGCTTCTTGGTGGTGGAGCTTCATCAGTAGATTGCTTACGCTTGCGAGCTTCAGCTTCAGCCACCTTAGTCTTCTTGAGCTTTGAAGTGGTTGGGGTTGCCTTAGGCTTCATGCCAGTCATGCTAGCAGGGAAGACTATGCGAGGCAGTTCCTGCCCAGATTCTGCGGCTTCGGGCACAAGTTGCTTCTTCTTCTTCTTGGCAGCCATCCGTGGATCAATGCCAGGACGCCCAAGAGCCTTGCACTTTTCAGCTTCATTGAACGCTTGAACGCATTTGGCAGCCAAGTCCTTGATTCGCTCATGAGAACCTTTGGCTTCATCACGCCGCTGGCGAAAGGCTTCCTTGAGCTCGTGCATCATAACCTTGAAGTTTTGAATTTCTTGCACGCTGAGCTTGTCCACATGCTTCTTGAACTGAGCCTTTTCATAGTTTATCTTTTGCTTCAGCTCAACAATTCTCTGAGCCAGAGCCGGCTCAGAAGCAATGGCGCCATGGAAGGAGACGCTGAGGCCAACTGGAAGTTGAAGGTCATCAAAGCTCAAGTTGGGTGTGTCAAACCATTCATCAATGAAGTTATTGAGCACTTCAACATCAAAGAGCGGCAAATCATTGAAGATTTCAGCATCTTGCTTGCTCTTGATCAATAGCTCCAGAGCATCATCACCAAGATCTTCATCACTTGAGAGATCAAGGGTATCATGGGCAGTCTTCAGAATAGCATCAGGAGTGAGAGCTGGAATGGGGTTGCGTGCTGGCTTCTTCTTCAGCTGTCTACTCTTGGAGATACAAGAGTGTTCCTCAGATTGCACACTTGGTGTAGGTGGAGCAGTGGCCAAAGGCTTCACTCTAGAAGCCCTTGGTGGAGTAGTCTTTGAAGCCTTTGATTTCTTCTTCTGGGGCTTCGGTGTTGCAGGTGCTTCTTCAGAATCAGCATCTGCTTCAGGCTGATCCACATCCGCCCCTTGAACCCTTATGTGACTGATGAGGCCTTCTATGTTGTAGAAGGGCCCAACCAGATTCGGTTCAACTTCACGTGTGCCATCAGCGCGGGGCGCAGAGGGGCCAGGATTGAAGTCTAATCCCCAAAGCTTCTTGTTCTCTTTGGCCGAGTTCTTGGCGAATTGAAGATTTCGCTTGAACAGATTGTCGTCGCGACACCAGAGCAGAGAGCTTGGATCAGCATCAGCAGGCTGAGGCCCTCTGACCATGCAAGGATAGAAGCCTTGAGCAATGGCTTCAGCACGAGTCTTGGGGGGGAAGATTTTTATAAGTGATATCTCCCCATGGATGCTTGATGGCGTTCTTCTCAGCATACTCTTGGGTCACGAACCTGTACTTAAACCACTGTTCAGCCCAGTATCTTCGAATCCATTGGATTCGAGTCTTCATCTGATTATAATCCTCCTCGGGATCAGTCTTGTATATCTCACTGAGATCAGGAGGCAAATCAATGGAGGTGTTGCCACGGCGCTGTCTGCCACCCTTTCTTACTGTCTTGTTAGTTGCCATTTGCTTCAACCTGAAGGGCTTCAAACTGAATGGCTTCAAAACAGGCAAATGCTTCGGTCTGCTGGTCAGATAGGAACTGTCTTCAGGGGAGTGAATGTGACGCTGCAAAAACTCTGCCAACGAATGCAGACTATGAGAACCAAGGGATTCTCCCACGGACATGTACCCGTGACAGCATTAGAGATGCGAGGGAAGGGGAGGAGGTCATATGCATTCTCAGAAGTTTTGAAGATTAAAACAGTTTTGAAGACTTTGACCTCATAGTGCGAAGACATTCACTCATGGGAGTTGGTTCCAGATTTGTACGAATCCACGAATAGGTACAAGTGAGGAATTTAACTATGGTTGAAGCATATGTGAATGTACTAGGCAAGATACGAGATGCAGAAAGGATAGATCTATATATCTAAGTAGGCAGAAACTTCTGGTGGTAAAATAGATGAATCTTTATGGATCTAGAAGATGGTAAAAAGCAAGTTTAATTTACCACACGATGAACTGCTTAGACGGAGAGGAGTTGGATGCCCAGCAGTTCGGTCTTCCATGCCCTAACTTAGCGACGGAGGACAGCTACGGCGACGGCGGAGTAGAAGATGTCCGCGGCCGGCGTGAGGACAGCGTCGACAAAGTTGCGGCAGCGAAGCGCTTCGTCGCCGGCATCGTCAAAAGCTAGCGGAGGCGCTAGGGTTGGTCGAGGTGGAGAAGTGGTAGAAGAGCTTTTGACCGTGATGGGATGTGCATTTATAGGCATGGGAGACGGCACAGTGTAATTCCTCAGGTGCCCCTGACGGTTCACGTACGAGTGACACGTGGCGGTCATGTAATACATTGGGAGTTGTCCCACGATCCCACGTACACCACGACTGTCGGAGTGGTCGTCCCGGCTTCTCCGGGTTTCAGGCATAATGGATGGAGCATTAAAATCAGATTTAAAGTTTGTCTCCGTATCTTCTGCTGATAAGGACGCGGAGAAGATATTCGACAGTTTCAACAAAATGCATATGATTTGGACAGACAGAGTGTGAGATGAGAAAGCATAGAGAGGTTAGGGTCCGTTCACATTTACTTAGTCCAAAAGATTCAAATACGAAGACATAGCTATAAGTGAATGTTGTTGAGGACAGAACACAATTTTATATTTATTTATATATATATATATATATATATATATATATATATATATATATATATATATATATATATATATATATATATGTCCTATATGAAGACAAACCAAGTGCGAAGACTTTGCAAATGTAACGCCACTAGAAACACTTCAAACAAGAATTTGGTGGTGGCGTTACCCACCGTATAGGAAGTATTAGATCCAGACACGGCGCACAATTATCGTGGCGCTCCGAAGTCAAACTCCATGTTAATGTATTCACACTTAGAATGTAAGTCTTCATTGATTGAAGATATACTTTACTTCGTGTGTTGCACATCTAAGTCATCAATATGCATAAGTGTTAGGATGTGTGTCTGATTACACGACATTTGAGGATTCTAAGATATTTAGCTCACACCGCAACTTGCAAAACCTTTTCTCATCCAAGGGCTTTGTGAAGATATCTGCCAGTTGCTCTTCAGTGTTGACGTGTATGATGTCAATATCTTCTTTCATAACATGATCTCTGAGAAAGTGATGACGAATTTCAATGTGCTTTGTCTTCGAGTGCTAAACTGGGTTGTTGGCAATCTTGATGGTGCTTTCATTATCACAGTAGAGTGGCACATGCTTCAGATGAACTCCATAGTCCTTGAGTGTTTGCTTCATCCAGAGAAGCTGAGCGCAGCAAGATCCAACAGCAATGTATTCAGATTCAGCAGTGGAGAGTGATACACAGTTCTGCTTCTTTGAAGACCAACAGACAAGTGATCGTCCTAGAAAGTGACATGTGCCTGATGTGGACATGCCATCAACTTTGTCACCAGCATAATCAGCATCTGAAAATCCTACTAGATCAAACTCTGAGCCCTTTGGATACCATAATCCTAGTGTTGGGGTGTAAGCCAAATATCGAAGTATTCGCTTCACAGCTAAGTGATGCGACTCCTTTGGTGCCGCTTGATATCGAGCACACATGCAAACACTAAGCAAAATATCTGGCCTAGATGCACATAAATAAAGTAAAGAACCAATCATGGAGCGGTATACCTGTTGATCAAACTCTTTACCAATGGCGTCGGGACCCAGATGATGTTTAGCAGGCATTGGCATCGAGTACCCTTTGCAGTCTTGCATTCCAAACTTCTTCAGGAAATCTTTAAGGTACTTTTCTTGAGATATGAAGATGCCATTACTTTGCTGACGAATGTGAAGACCAAGGAAGAATTTCAGCTCGCCCATCATGGACATTTGATATTGCTCTTGCATCATGTGACCAAACTCATCACTGTATTTCTTGTCCGTGGAGCCGAAGATAATGTCATCCACATAGATTTGGCAGACAAATAGCTCATCATCATATGTCTTCGTGAAGAGTGTGGGGTCTAGGGATCCAGGTTTGAAGCTTATGCTCTTCAGGAAGTCTTTGAGTGTGTCATACCAAGCACGAGGCGCTTGTTTGAGGCCATACAGCGCCTTGTTGAGCTTGTATACCATATCAGGACGTTTTGGGTCTTCAAAGCCAGGTGGTTGTGCAACATACACTTCTTCTTCAATTCTTCCATTGAGAAAGGCACTCTTTACATCCATTTGATATAGAAGTATGTTGTGATGATTTGCATAGGCTAGCAGTATACGAATAGCTTCAAGCCTAGCCATAGGAGCAAATGTTTCATCGAAGTCAATCCCTTCAACTTGAGTGTATCCTTGAGCAACGAGACGAGCTTTGTTTCTGACCACTTGACCATGCTCATCTTGCTTCTTGCGATAGATCCATTTTGTGCCTATTATGTTGTGCTTTCGAGGATCAGGACGCTTGACAAGTTCCCACACATTGTTCAGCTCAAACTGTTGAAGCTCTTCTTGCATTGCTTGAATCCATTCAGGCTCCATAAAAGCTTCAGCAACTTTCTTGGGTTCAGATATTGAGACGAAAGCAAAGTGCCCACAGAAATTTGCAAGCTGTGTTGCTCTTGAGCGAGTGAGTGGACCAGGAGCATTTATGCTATCAATTATCTTTTCAACTTGTAGTTCATTTGCAACACGAGGATGAGCTGGACGAAGATTTTGCTCTTGTTGTACATTGTCTTCATCAGGAGTGTTGTCTTCAGGCTGAGCATTGTCGTCAGGTTGATTTGGAGCAGAGATGATGACTTCCTCATCAGGTTGTGCTTCAGAAGGCATGATCTCACCAGTTCCCATTAGCTTGATGGATTCATTTGGTGAAGCTTCATCTAGCACATTTGGTAGGGACTCTCTTTGTGAACTATTTGTCTCATCAAACCACACATCCACAGTTTCAACAGTTTTATAGAGAAAAATGTAAGACTCTGTAGGAGTGTGAGTCCTTTCCATATCCGAGCATGAATCCTTCATGAGCTTTGGGTGCAAATTTTGACTTATGATGAGGATCCTTGATCCAACACTTAGCTCCAAATACTCTGAAGTAGCTTACATTTGGCTTCTTTCCATTGAGGAGTTCATATGATGTTTTCTTCAGAAGCTTGTGAAGATAAACACGGTTGATGATATGGCATGCAGTATCAATAGCTTCGGGCCAGAACCTTCTTGGTGTTTTGTATTCATCGAGCATCGTTCGAGCCATCTCAATTAGAGTTCTGTTCTTGCACTCAACGATCCCATTTTGCTGAGGTGTATACGGGGCTGAGAATTCATGAGTGATTCCCATCTCATCCAGATAAAGATCGAGGCCAGTGTTCTTGAATTCAGTGCCATTGTCACTTCTAATATGCTTGATCTTGATGTCATAGTTGTTCATGGCACGGTTGGCGAAGCGTCTGAAGACATCTTGCATTTCAGTCTTGTAGAGTATTATGTGCACCCATGTGTATCTTGAATAATCATCAACAATGACGAAGCCATAGAGACAGGCTATGGTAGAGAATGTGGAGTAGTGAGTAGGGCCAAATAATTCCATGTGAAGCAGCTCGAAGGGTTTTGATGTCATCATGATTGTCTTCGAGGGGTGCTTGGCTCTAGTCATCTTCCCAGCTTCACAGGCACCGCATAGATGATCTTTCTTGAACTTAACTTCCTCGATGCCTATGACATGCTTCTTCTTTGCGAGAGTGTGCAAGTTCCTCATGCCAGCATGTCCTAGCCTCCGATGCCAGAGCCAGCACTCTAAAGCTTTTGCTAGAAGACATACGGCCATTTGCGGTCCACCTGAGAAATCTACCATATATAGATCACCTTTTCTGTATCCTTCAAATACTAAAGACTTGTCAGATTCCATCACTACAAGGCAACGAAATTTACCAAAGATCACAATCATGTTTAAGTCACAAAGCATTGAGACAGACATTAAGTTGAAGCCAAGAGATTCAACAAGCATGACTTTATCCATGTGCTGATCTCTTGAGATTGCAACTCTACCTAGACCCAACACTTTGCTTTTACCAGTATCAGCAAATGTGATGCGACTCTTGTTAGATGGACGTAAAGTTGAGTCCATGAGAAGATTTCGATCACCAGTCATATGATTTGTGCATCCGCTATCCATAATCCATACTGAAGACTTTGGTGTCACTCCCTACAATGCAGTTAGGAGGATAGGCTTCACCAAAAGCCATTATGAAGCATAAACATTTGATGCATAAGTGGAATATGAAAGCTTTAGATGAACATCAGGAATGATAAGATGTTCAGCAAGTGATTTATGAATAGTATGAGCAGTAAGTCATTTTGGGCATTTGATCTTGTGCCCTACAAGTGTTTTAGGTCCCCAGCAATAGCATCAGAAGCCTTTGATTATAGGCTGGAGACCTTTCCCTGCAAGAGAAAGTTAGTTCTTCTTAACCACCCACATTTTCAGGGGTGGCTTAGAAGCAATGAGTCTAAGAGCAACATCTGAGAATTTTGGCTTTGGAGCCCTAGCAAACAGTCTCGCAGGAGGAGAATAATACTCATAAGAATAGGCAAAAAAATTCTCTGATTTATGAATATAGCGGTTTGAAGAAACACGCTCATATTCATGGGTCTGAGTATGATTTCTCTGCAAAACATCTGCGTTAGGGTGACTCAGATGAGTCCTTTGTCTATATGAAGCCTTAGGACCATATGAAGCCTTTGGTCTGGGGTTTGTCTTCATCCCAGGAGGTGTCATGATAGTATTTGCTGGAAGCTTCTCAAGACAACCTTTGGGTACCCAGATCTTCTTCATAGGTGGTCCATTCCTGCAGTTAGTGCCAATATACCTGGCAAACACTTCACCATTTTGATTCTTAAACAGTTTATAGTTTGCATCAAAGGATTCATCAATGATAACAGGATTAGCACAAGTGAAGCCAGATAAGGTAGATGGATCCACTGTAGGTTCCTTTGCAGCAACCCATGTGGTTTTGGGATACTGCTCAGGCTTCCAGTATGAACCATCAACATTCATTTTCCTGTCGAACCCAACACCCTCTTTCCTAGGGTTTCGGTTCAGTATCTGCTTTTTGAGGACATCACATAGAGTCTGATGCCCTTTCAGGCTTTTGTACATCCCTGTTTCAAGCAAAGTCTTCAACCTAGCATTTTCATCAGCAATAGTAGTGGTTTCCTCAGCAGAGGGGTTAGTTACCACATCAGCAGTTGAAGATATTGCAACAGTAGCAACAGTAGAACATTCAGCAACAGATGTTGCATTATCACGTTCAATGCATTTTAGACATGGTGGTTCAAACTCTTCGTGAGTGGAGCTGATCAGTTGTGCGCGGAGTGACTCATTCTCCTTTTGAAGATCTTCATGAGCCGCTTTCAATTTCTCAAGTTCTCGTTTCCATTGAATGTAATCGTGGGAAATCTTTTCATGAGTTTTTGAGAGCGATTCATAAAGACCTTCAAGTTCCTTGTACTTAACATGAAGATTTCTTATGTCTTCAATTAAGGACTAAGAATGGGTCATTTCCGCGTCCAATAGGTCATCGCTTTTATCTAACAGTTTTTGAATATGTTCCATGGCTTTCTGCTGTTTAGTGGCAATTTTAGCAAGTGTTTTGTAGCTAGGTTTCGATTCACAATCAGAGCCATCTTCACTAGATGTTTGAAAGTAAGCATGTCACATCCCTAGATCAACCCCTATGGTCCTTGCCTGTTCATCATGTCTTCATGTTTAAAATTTAAATGAATTTGCAATGGGGATGTTCAAACCCTAGCACTAAATGAATTTAACTAGGGCCAAATTAAAATCCTTTTCAATGAACCCAAAATGCCCCTTGGAAAAGTTCATCATTTTTGGATTGATTGAAAACCCCTGCCAAAAATGTTGCACTTATTTCTAGGACCATTCTGGATTTTGAATTAAATCATATCTTATTTGCATTTGGGCATTTAAATTTTATATATTATTTAAAATGCTCAAATAATCATAAACTAAAATGTTTACTGTTGGATTTATTCTAAACAGTAGCCATGCTTGGTTTCATGATTTATGAATATGTTCTGGCATTTTTATTAAATCAAAACAAAAGCAGAAAATAGAAAACAGAAACTAAATTAGAAAAGAGAGAGAGAGAGAGTGGAACCTCACCTGGGCCTTACCTGGCAGAAGAGGCCCAGCCCACCACCGCCGTCGTCCTCCTGGCGCCAATCGGCCAGGCGTGTGGCCGGCGCGCGCGCACGGCCGTGCCTCCACGCCACCTGCCTGCCTGGCCCTCCCCTCGCCAGCACGACGCCGCCAAGGACACGCCGCAGACGTCTGGAATCCCCCTGACCTCCTCACTCTTTCCCTTCGTCTCTCCCTCGCCTCTCGATGTCATGGCCGACGCACCCGTGAGCACGCCGCCGCCGCAACTGCGTCCACCGCCACCCCCGAGCCTCTCTGACGCGTCCCTGAGCTCCGCCGTGCCTCCCTCATCCTCTCTGTCGACTCATGCGACTGCGGGAGCCCTATAGCGTCGTCCCCGACCTCTTCTTCCTCCTTCGGCCACCGAGATCACCGGCGACCAGGCGCCGTCCCTGATGCCTCCCCGAGCTTGCTGAGCTCTGCCTCGACTCCGCTGTGAGCACCTCATCGTTTCCCCTCTCCTATCTTCCTCGTTTGCGTGCCGTAGCCTTGTTAGCAGCTGAACACGTCACCGTGTTCGCTGAACTCCCAGGAGCACGTAGCAGCCACCAGCTCCTCCCCTTGTGCACCGTAGCCTTGTTTCCATCAACGTCCGAACGCCGGCCGCCGCGGCGAGCTTGTTTTCGGCGAGCCCGGTCGACGTCAGCTCCTCCCGATGGCATAAATGGATGCGGGCGAGTCCCAGCTCCACGTAGAGCCCCTTCGCCGCTCGTTTGGTCGCCTGAGGGCGAAATCCGACGCGCCCCGCCGTCTCGGCACCCGCCGGCGACGAGCCGCCGGCCAGTTGACCCGCCTGACCAGGGGTTTGACTCCCCCTGAGTCACTGACTTGTGGGGCCAGCCCCGACTAGTTTTAGTTTAAAGTTTTAATTAAGTTTTAATTGCTGTCATTAACTTAAGTAGACACTGACATGTGGGCCCCATCCGGCTATTTAACTAGGTTAGTGTTAAATAAGTTAGTTTAGTTAGTTGTGTCACTGACCAGTGGGACCCACTGGTCAGGTTTGACCTAGACCCGCCTGTTGACTTGCTGATGTCAGCATGACCTAGTGCTGACGCAGTAACTGTTTTCTGTGATTTAAAATAAATCAGAAATGATTTATTTATTTCAGAAAATAGCCAAAACTTCTAAAAATCACAGAAAATAATCTATAATTCAGATGGAAATAATTTATATATGAAAATTGATCAGAAAAATTCAAGGAATTTGTTTATGGCATTTTCATGCATGTTTGAGCAAGTTAAACCTGCTGATCAGGTCAAATCAATTAAATGACAATTAAATAATCACATATGGAGTTTGAATTTGAATCTTTGGTTCAAACCAACTTCATTTAATTGTGTTACTAGTAGCATTAGCTCAAATCATAACATAATGCCATGTCATGATCATGCATCATATTGTGCATTGCATTGAATGTGTTTCTTTCTCTGTTGCCGGTGTTGTTCCCTTTCAGTAGACGTGTTCCGACGATGTGATCGATGACACCGATGAAGACTCAATGTTATCTTCAGAAGTGCGAGGCAAGCAAACCTCCATTGAGCATTCAAATACAATCCCACTCTCTCGATCTTGCTCTCTTTACTGCATTAGGACCACAACGCTTCAACTGTTACCTGCTGCGGTAGTTGAACCCCTTTCCACTGCATGACATGTCATTGTCACAGTAAATAGTTGAAACCCACTAGTATGAGTAGGAGTTGTTTGAGCCATGTTGTGCCTACTCATTCATGCTATCTAGTTATGCCTGCTATTGCTTAGAGTTTTGTCAGGTCTGATTCATCGGGGATGAATTGGAAGGGTGATGAACATGTCCTACTCTGTGTGAGCTAAGCGTGTGAACACGATTTGGTTAAGGTAGCAATGAGAGGCCATGTAGGAGTACATGGTGGGTTGTCTCATTGAAGCCGTCCTCAGGAACTGAGTTCTGTATTGGTTGATCCATGAACAGCTACTACCACACGTTGGGCCCTGAAATATGACCCCGCTCGACTTATTGACTGCCCTTGTTCTCTGTCCAGGAGTTGCAATTAGTTTCTGGTGTTTGTAGTTTATTGGAGGTCGTGCGCAGTGCTGACCCTCGGGGTGGGCTGTGACACGGCAGGTACGTGGCACGGTGTACCGGTCGCCCGTTTGGTGACGCGGGAACCCTGTACACATCGTTTGGGGCCGTGAGCGACACCCCGGCCGGATCTCCCCACGGATGGAACCCAAATAGGCGATAAACCTGGACGAGAGACTTGAGTGGTTGGTTAGGTCGTGGTCTACACCCACGTCGGCTTTCGCTTGAAGTCTGCCGAACACATGTCGTGTGCAGACGCTAAGTGGTGGAAACATGTGTGAAGAAGTACACCCCTGCAGGGTTATATATGATCTATTCGAATAGCCGTGTCCGCGGAAATGGACTTCTGGGTTGCCTATTACAGTTCATAGACAAGTGAAAGTGGATACTCTAAAACACGCAAGATAAGCGTGAGTGCTATGGATGGCCTTCTCGTAGGGAGACGGGAGCGGATTCATAGTGGTGTATTGATTGGTGAATATGTGGACTCGTGTGCGCCACCTCAAAAGAGTTACTTGCAGTCGTAGTTTAGGATAGCCACCGAGTCAAAGCTGGCTTGCTGCAGTCAAACTCCACCATCCCTTTATTGATACTAATGCATATGTAGCTAGTTCTGATGTAAGTCTTGCTGAGTACCTTTGTACTCACGTTTGCTTAATTTATGTTTTGCAGAGAGACTTCAGTCTCGCTAGTGGTTCCGCATGGACTTCGACGTTTAGCTTGTTACCTCAGCTACGATCTTGTACCATTGGGAGGGTCTTGTAGATAGTCAGGCTTCTCAGCCTTTTTCATTTGTAGTTGTCTGTACTCAGACATGTTATGCTTCCATTGCCTGTATGCTCTGTATGTTGGGTCATGTGACCTCTGTTTGTAATAAATGCTATGATGGATCTTCTGGGCCTTTATCTATATGAGTTGTTGAGTTATGTTGTGATGCCATGTTGTACAGCACATACTTGCATGTTATGCGTACGTGTAATGTGTATTGGTATGTGTGGGATCCGACACCTAGTTGTTTACCCTTGGTAGCCTATCTTACAGGGAAATGTCTCCTAGTGCTTCCACTGAGCCATGGTAGCTTGCTGCTGCTCCGGAACACTTAGGCTGGCCGGCGTGTGTCCTTCTTCGTTCCTATGTCTGTCCCTTAGGGGAAATGTCACGCGTTGATCCTTTAAGTCCTTGTAGCTTGCTACGACTTGGGTTCATACGTTGATGACCGACACGTTCGTTGCTGGGTCATGTATGCCTGTCTCTGTACTTTAGTGCCACTTTTGGTTTATAACTAGTCATGTCGGCCCGGGTTCTCTGTCATATGGATGCTAGCGACACTATCATATACGTGTGCCAAAATGCGCAAACGGTCCCGGGCCAGGTAAGGTGGCACCCGTGGGGATACCGTGCGTGAGGCCGCAAAGTGATATAATGTGTTCCAGGCTAGACCTGTGTGACTTAGGATCAGGGTCCTGACAGCTTTGGTATCAGAGCCTGACTGCCTGTAGGATTACCAAGCCAAACTGGTCGAAGTTGTGTCTAGAAATTCTTTAGTTATAATAAGGGAATTGATTGTGGAAGGGAACGTAAGGCTCTTTTTACTCCTTTACCTTATGACCTTCTGATCTGAGTCACCTTCTTCTTTCTACGGGGATTAAGAACTAGGAATCTCATTCCATTTATCAGGATCACGTTAATGGTGTATTCAACCCTCAGTTCAGCTTCTACTACTTCTGTGTGTTCAACTGTTGATCTTAGAACCTTGACATTATGATGTTGAGTGGTTATGCTATCTTTGTGCATGAGTCTCAACAGTATTTTTGAGCATTTACAGTCGTTATGCTGTCCGAGTCATCCCAGGTCTCTAAACAATCTGATGCATTTGCAAATCATTCCTACCTGTTATTAATGTCCTTTTAGGCGAGATTAACCACACTAGTCGGTGTGTTGAGGCACTCTGTTACCTCGACATATATGTTGGACTTATTATTATGACCCTAGGTGTCTTAGAAGATCACCAGTAATCTAGCAATGCTTTATATTCCCAGTGTGATGATTCTGGCCATCGTTCTCGAAAGCATCCTGTGATGCCATTTAGTTAGTAGGCATTCTACTCCTAGGTTCTTGAACCCAAGAATCACTCCACGTACCTCCTGTTGGTAGAATTTGCTCGTCCCTTTAGGATATTAGTAACCTTGTGATAGTCCTCGTGGTCCGTGGTATATCATTCTTCCAAATATCATGAACCATCCTTGGCAGAAGTTCTCCCGAACAAAAAGATCACAACCAGAGTGCTCCTGAGTAGTACTCCATTCATATTGTGACTCTGCCAATTCTATTTTCTGCATGGGTTATCCGGAAGAAATATGTTGAACTCGTTCGACATGTTAATCTATGCATCCACAACTCAGAAGTTATATGTTCCTTGAGTTGTCTCCTTTTAGTTGTATTATGACCCTCGTCTATCAGTTGGTAGTCAGGAGTAGTTGTGCATTCGTGTTCATCGATGCCTTTTACTTTTGTGGTCCGTCAAGCCATTCTATTCTGGAATGACTAGGAGAAACAAACTCCAGTACCTTATCCATATCCAGGATTGGGTCAAAGAAGTTGTACTTCGCAGATGGAGAATGCTAATACAGCTTCTATTCTGTTCTATCTTGGAGTATTACCATCCTTATGTCAAGAATGTCATGGGAATTGCACCACCTCCTATGAACTTTTGATAAGGTGATACTTCTCGCCATCATCGTTTATTCCTCGGCCTCTGTGTTATTGTAACCGGAATGCTGACAAGTGAATTGTGATGTGTGAAATCAATACTCCTAGCAACTTCGTTGCTTGGTAGTTAAAGGACAACAATCTCATTCTTAGCGTGTTGGCTATTGAATCACCATTCTAAGATTGATCGTGCTACCTAATCCATCTTACTTGGTGCACTCTTCGATCAATGAGTTAGGATTGTGTCAATCCCTCGCTCATTTCATCATATCGTTTTCCCCTGAAAAGCAAGATTGTTCTCGAGCTTAGCAACATATCGGTGGTTCGTGATTTTCTGAATATCTTCTCGAAAGTATTACCAGGTCGTCACCTGACCGCTATGTTGAGTTCGTGATCAAGCTGGTTTCTCTTTAAACCACCCTTTCTCCAAGAATCTGTGTTGGATACCCTGAACTAGTTGGTTAAGCTAAACAACAACTTGAAGAGTTGGAAGATAAGAGCTTGCCTGACTTAGTTCCTTCTAAGGGATATCTTTTGTGTGTGTGTGTTGAAGAAAGATGATATCTTCATCGATTGATCTTCGTGACCAGTTGTTGGATCCATTGTCTTGACAAAACTTTGACTTGAGAGTGGGCTGTCATTAAGTCAAATCAGAACCAACGATATTCATAATGTTGTCTTACTCGTGGTTGATCCCTCGAGCATACATCATTACATCTATTGGTCTGACCAATGCTATCACCTTGTTCACATAGTTATGGAATTCCATTTTTATGAAAGCCTCGATGAATTGTTGTCGAGCCCATCGGCGACATGGTTATCCTCTCCATGATTCATGTTGAACATTTGAGCTAACATTGGAAACTTTCATAAGCATCATCTTTGTGTTAGCTCATGAAGTAGATGTCTTAATGTAACAAGTGGCTTCCCCTAATTCACGAGTACTTGATGTAAGTTGCCGCCGTGAATTTGAGAAAGCTTGTTTTACTTCCCCTGGAGTCAACCCAAGTCAGTCATGCATACGTGCGAAGTATTCTATGGTCTGATAGACTGATCATCTTCATTTTGTATGTATCCCTAGCACACCAAGCCACTGATTGATTTGTTAAGGATAAGAAGTTCAAATGCTATTTCCGACGGGCCCGGACGGACATGCACAAGACTTCGTTATCTCCAATGATGATTCCCAATCTGAACTCGATAGTATTTTATTATAAGACTACTATGTGGTCACGTTTGTTTGGGACAACGTGTTCACCGGTACGTAGCAGAACTAGCTCATGTTTTGGAGCTGCTATCGTAGTTCATTCCCGAGAATCTCGCAACGCCGTCTCGTCAAATTGTGTTGCAAACATTCATTCTTTCTAGACTCGATAAGTCTGGAATATCCTGACCCCAACCAGAACTGAATCTCAGGCAGAAATGATGGTTGGAGCCTTTCCCAAGAACTATAATATTGGTCTCTCGATAACCGGTAAAGTGGATGTCGTGGCCAACACACCCAGCCGGAAGACCTATTGTTGTAGAATCTTGATTGAAGAAGTTGGCCACCTCCCCATAAGGATTTCGTAGGATTTACTCCCTAGTTGTTCCTTATGGATTTTTGTGCTCCTGAAGTCCGACCTTTTACTTGACGTTCTAGGTACCAAACCATTATAATAAATAGGTTGTGCTAGCACATCAAGGAGAACATTAGAAGCGGAGTGCTAAATGTCTCTCGGTCGATCATCCAGATTTTGCCCTTTGACTCCGCTAAGGTGAAATCCGAAAAGGTGTTATCTTCCTTTGCATCTGCATCGTCCATCATTATTCATCATGGTAGTATGTGATGTTGCCAGGATCCTTGACACGGATATTGGTAAAACCTTGATGAATATGGGAATGCTCAAGTTCTTGAGAGCACGCACAAGCACTAGGTGTTATCCTCGACACTACCCGGGATTGCTCCCAGTGTTCTTGGTTATGCTATAACCTCTCAAAGAGTAGATTCACTCTCTACTGTTGGGATTCACCCCAGTTACCAGAATCATTCCCAGCATTTGCATTTTGTTCCCAGCTTGCCCCGCCAATGTGCCAATTATCCATGGGTTACCTTTCTCAATCACTGTTGTTCAGGATTATCTTCAAAAGTGGTCCTACCATGGGTCCCATCCATTCCCGATGATAAGCAAAATCAACCTTGGCATTGTCTTTTGCAAGGCAGTCCACATCATCCATTCTAGATGGAGATTGTCATTCTTTCGGACTCCGTCAAACGATCGTTTGTGATTTGCCTTAGGCTGGTATAGAGAATTTCAATGATCTCTATATCAAAAGTAATTCTTTTTGCCACTCAAGGGAATAACTCTACGAGTCACCTTCTCTAAAGGTACCCCGTCTGGTGGTATCGATCACCATCTTCTTAGGTGTGGAATTATTGCCACTAGGTGAACCTTCATCGTTTATTTCACTCCATCCCCCTGGAGGTGTACTCCGTGTCTCAGCTCAAGAGATGTTTCAATGTCTCACTCCATGAGTTGATCTTGAGTCGCTTGATCTTTCGGAAGATCGTTTTTGTAGAGTTTCTTTCTTCGTCACTGTCTTGGACAAAGATCTCGAAAGCAAGGATGCCAGGATCAACATGATGCAAACAGTCAACATTCTTATGAAGCACACTTGGTTCATGAAGATTGTGTTAGTTAGTGTCCCCCTCTGATTTCTTATCTCACGTCTTGAATCTCGGGACGAGATTCTTGTTTGGTAGGGGTGAGTTGTCACATCCCTAGATCAACCACTGTGGTCCTTTCCTGTTCATCATGTCTTCATGTTTAAAATTTAAATGAATTTGAAATGGGGATGTTCAAACCCTAGCACTAAATGAATTTAACTAGGGTCAAATTAAAATCATTTTCAATGAACCCAAAATGCCCCATGGAAAAGTTCATCATTTTGGATTGATTGAAAACCCCTGCCAAAAATGTTGCACTTATTTCTAGGACCATTCTGGATTTTTGAATTAAATCATATCTTATTTGCATTTGGGCATTTAAATTTTATATATTATTTAAAATGCTCAAATAATCATAAACTAAAATGTTTACTGTTGGATTTATTCTAAACAGTATCCATGCTTGGTTTCATGATTTATGAATATGTTCTGGCATTTTTATTAAATCAAAACAAAAGCAGAAAATAGAAAACAGAAACTAAATTAGAAAAGAGAGAGAGAGTGGAACCTCACCTGGGCCTTACCTGGCAGAAGAGGCCCAGCCCACCACCGCCGTCGTCCTCCTCGCGCCAGTCGGCCAGGCGTGTGGCCGGCGCGCGCGCACAGCCGTGCCTCCACGCCACCTGCCTGCCTGGCCCTCCCCTCGCCAGCGCGCCGCCGCCAAGGACACGCCGCAGACGTCTGGAACCCCCCTGACCTCCTCACTCTTTCCCTTCGTCTCTCCATCGCCTCTCGACGCCATGGCCGACGCACCCGTGAGCACGCCGCCGCCGCAGCTGCGTCCACCGCCACCCCCGAGCCTCTCCGACGCGTCCCTGAGCTCCGCCGTGCCTCCCTCATCCTCTCTGTCAACTCATGCGACCGCGAGAGCCCTATAGCGTCGTCCCCGACCTCTTCTTCCTCCTTCGGCCGCCGAGATCGCCGGCGACCATGCGCCGTCCCTGATGCCTCCCCGAGCTTGCTGAGCTCTGCCTCGACTCCGCTGTGAGCACCTCATCGTTTCCCCTCTCTTATCTTCCTCGTTTGCGTGCCGTAGCCCCACTAACCACCGGACCCGAGAGCTCACCGCCGCGGCCAGGGCCACCCCAGTTAGCAGCTGAACGCGTCACCGTGTTCGCTGAACTCCCAGGAGCACGTAGCAGCCACCAGCTCCTCCCCTTGTGCACCGTAGCCTTGTTTCCATCAACGTCCGAACGCCGGCCGCCGCCGTGAGCTTGTTTCCGGCGAGCCCGGTCGACGTCAGCTCCTCCCGATGGCATAAATGGATGCGGGCGAGTACCAGCACCACGTAGAGCCCCTCCGCCGCTCGTTTGGTCGCCTGAGGGCGAAATCCGACGCGCCCCGCCGTCTCGGCACCCGCCGGCGACGAGCCGCCGGCCAGTTGACCCGCCTGACCAGGGGTTTGACTCCCCCTGAGTCACTGACTTGTGGGGCCAGCCCCGACAAGTTTTAGTTTAAGGTTTTAATTAAGTTTTAATTGCTGTCATTAACTTAAGTAGACACTGACATGTGGGCCCCGTCCGGCTATTTAACTAGGTTAGTGTTAAATAAGTTAGTTTAGTTAGTTGTGTCACTGACCAGTGGGACCCACTGGTCAGGTTTGACCTGGACCCGCCTGTTGACTTGCTGATGTCAGCATGACCTAGTGCTGATGCAGTAACTGTTTTATGTGATTTAAAATAAATCAGAAATGATTTATTTATTTCAGAAAATAGCCAAAACATCTAAAAATCACAGAAAATAATCTATAACTCAGATGGAAATAATTTATATATGAAAATTGATCAGAAAAATTCAAGGAATCTGTTTATGGCATTTTCATGCATGTTTGAGCAAGTTAAACCTGCTGATCAGGTCAAATCAATTAAATGACAATTAAATAATCACATATGGAGTTTGAATTTGAATCTTTGGTTCAAACCAACTTCATTTAATTGTGTTACTAGTTGCATTAGCTCAAATCATAACATAATGCCATGTCATGATCATTCATCATATTGTGCATTGCATTGAATGTGTTTCTTTCTGTGTTGCCGGTGTTGTTCCCTTTCAGTAGACGTGTTCCGACGATGTGATCGATGACACCGATGAAGACTCAATGTTATCTTCAGAAGTGCCAGGCAAGCAAACCTCCATTGAGCATTCCGATACAATCCCACTCTCTCGCTCTTGCTCTCTTTACTGCATTAGGACAACAACGCTTCAACTGTTACCTGCTGCGGTAGTTGAACCCCTTTCCACTGCATGACATGTCATTGTCACAGTAAATAGTTGGAACCCACTAGTATGAGTAGGAGTTGTGTGAGCCATGTTGTGCCTACTCATTCATGCTATCTGGTTATGCCTGCTATTGCTTAGAGTTGTGTCAGGTCTGATTCATCGGGGATGAATTGGAAGGGTGATGAACATGTCCTACTCTGTGTGAGCTAAGCGTGTGAACACGATTTGGTAAAGGTAGCGATGAGAGGCCATGTAGGAGTACATGGTGGGTTGTCTCATTGAAGCCGTCCTCAGGAACTGAGTTCTGTATTGGTTGATCCATGAACAGCTACTACCACACGTTGGGCCCTGAAATATGACCCCGCTCGACTTATTGACTGCCCTTGTTCTCTGTCCAGGAGTTGCAATTAGTTTCTGGTGTTTGTAGTTTACTGGAGGTCGTGCGCAGCGCTGACCCTCGGGGTGGGCTGTGACATGGCAGGTACGTGGCACGGTGTACCGGTCGCCCGTTTGGTGACGCGGGAACCCTGTACACATCGTTTGGGGCCGTGAGCGACACCCCGGCCGGATCTCCCCACGGATGGAACCCAAATAGGCGATAAACCTGGACGAGAGACTTGAGTGGTTGGTTAGGTCGTGGTCTACACCCATGTCGGCTTTCGCTTGAAGTCTACCGAACACATGTCGTGTGCAGACGCTAAGTGGTGGAAACATGTGTGAAGAAGTACACCCCTGCAGGGTTATATATGATCTATTCGAATAGCCGTGTCCGCGGAAATGGACTTCTGGGTTGCCTATTACAGTTCATAGACAAGTGAAAGTGGATACTCTAAAACACGCAAGATAAGCGTTGAGTGCTATGGATGGCCTTCTCGTAGGGAGACGGGAGCGGATCCATAGTGGTGTATTGATTGGTGAATATGTGGACTCATGTGCGCCACCTCAAAAGAGTTACTTGCAGTCGTAGTTTAGGATAGCCACCGAGTCAAAGCTGGCTTGCTGCAGTCAAACTCCACCACCCCTTTGTTGATACTAATGCATATGTAGCTAGTTCTGATGTAAGTCTTGCTGAGTACCTTTGTACTCACGTTTGCTTAATTTATGTTTTGCAGAGAGACTTCAGTATCACTAGTGGTTCCGCGTGGACTTCGACGTTTAGCTTGTTACCTCAACTATGATCTTGTACCCTTGGGAGGGTCTTGTAGATAGTCAGGCTTCTCAGCCTTTTTCATTTGTAGTTGTCTGTACTCAGGCAAGTTATGCTTCCGTTGCCTGTATGCTCTGTATGTTGGGTCATGTGACCTCTGTTTGTAATAAATGCTATGATGGCTCTTCTGGGCCTATATCTATATGAGTTGTTGAGTTGTGTTGTGATGCCATGTTGTACAGCACATACTTGCATGTTATGCGTACGTGTAATGTGTATTGTTATGTGTGGGATCCGACACCTAGTTGTTTACCCTTGGTAGCCTATCTTACAGGGAAATGTCTCCTAGTGCTTCCACTGAGCCTTGGTAGCTTGCTGCTGCTCCGGAACACTTAGGCTGGCCGGCGTGTGTCCTTCTTCGTTCCTGTGTCTGTCCCTTAGGGGAAATGTCACGTGTTGATCCTTTAAGTCCTTGTAGCTTGCTACGACTTGGGTTCATACGCTGATGACCGACACGTTCGTTGCTGGGTCATGTATGCATGTCTCTGTACTTTAGTGCCACTTTTGGTTTATAACTAGTCATGTCGGCCCAGGTTCTCTGTCATATGGATGCTAGCGACACTATCATATACGTGTGCCAAAATGCGCAAATGGTCCCGGGCCAGGTAAGGTGGCACCCGTTGGGATACCGTGCGTGAGGCCGCAAAGTGATATAATGTGTTCCAGGCTAGACCTGTGTGACTTAGGATCGGGGTCCTGACAAAGCATTGCGTGATTTTACCTTGGCACCGCGTGCCATGAAGCAGAAGGTGGGAGCAGAGTCGTCGTCCTCATCATCATTGTTGGGGACGGGGCCATTGTCTTCAGTGTTGAAGATGGACTTGCCCACGTAGGCAGTGGCTAAAGCCAGACTTGCAGCACCAGAATCAGACTCCTCCGCAGACTCCACCTTTGCCTCTTCAGAAGCAGACTCTTCCTCAGAATCCATCTCCTTGCCAACAAATGCGTGAGCCTTGCCAAATGAATTCTTCTTGTGTGATGAATACTTTGATGAAGACTTTGAAGAAGACTTTGAGTATTTCTTCTTTTTCTTGTCATCAGAATCATATTCCTTGTTCTTCTTCTTCTTCTTCTTCTCATTGTCCCACTGAGGACACTCGGAGATGTAGTGACCAGGTTTCTTGCACTTATGACATGCTCTCTTCTTGTAGTCATGAGTAGAAGCTTCATCATTTCTTGAGCTGGATCGTGAAGACTTTCTGAAGCCTTTCTTCCTAGTGAATTTCTGGAACTTCTTCACAAGCATGGAAAGCTCCTTTCCAATGTCTTCAGGATCATCAGAACTGCAGTCAGATTCTTCTTCAGATGAAGAAACAGCTTTTTCCTTTAAGGCGCGAGATCGTCCATAGTTGGGACCACAGATGTTACGTTTCTCAGATAGCTGGAACTCATGTGTGTTGAGCCTCTCAAGTATATCAGACGGATCGAGAGTCTTGAAGTCACGGTGTTCTTGAATCATCAGGGCAAGGATATCAAATGAGTTGTCGAGTGATCTCAGGAGGGTCTTGACGATTTCATGCTTGGTAATCTCAGTGGCGCCAAGTGCTTGAAGCTCATTTGTGATGTCAGTGAGACGATCAAAAGTGTGCTGGACATTCTCATTGTCATGTCTCTTGAAGCGATTGAAGAGATTGCGAAGGACGCTGATCCTTTGATCTCTCTGGGTAGAGACTCCTTCATTGACCTTTGAGAGCCAGTCCCAAACTTCCTTTGACGTGTCCAGAGCACTTACGCGACCATATTGTCCTTTGGTCAGATGACCACAGATGATGTTCTTGGCCGTTGAATCCAATTGAACGAGCCTCTTGACATCAGCAGGGGTGATAGCTTCACCAGTCTTGGGAACGTCGTTCTTGACGACAAACCAGAGGTCCACGTCAATGGCTTCAAGGTGCATGCGCATCTTGTTCTTCCAGTAGGGATATTCGGTGCCATCGAAGACAGGGCACGCAACGAAGACTTTGATTATCCCTGCAGTCGACATAGCTAAAACTCCAGGTGGTTAAACCGAATCACACAGAACAAGGGAGTACCTCGCTCTGATACCAATTGAAAGTGCAGTATATCGACTAGAGGGGGGGTGAATAGGCGATTTTTATGAAATGCTTCAAAACATGGTGGTTTCGAAGACAAACGATAAGCTCAAGCCTATTAGTGGATATAGCACTATGGGTGGAATAGATGAGCGTGAGCCATGGATATAGCACTATGGGTGGAATAGAAGTGGTTGTGGAGAAGACAAAAATGAGGGAGATAGTCTCACATCGACTAGGCGTATCAACGGGCTATGGAGATGCCCATCAATAGATATCAATGTGAGTGAGTAGGGATTGCCATGCAACGGATGCACTAGAGCTAAACCTGAATGAAAGCTCAACAAAAGAAACTAGTGGGTGTGCATCCAACTTGCTTGCTCACGAAGACCTAGGGCATTTGAGGAAGCCCATTGTTGGAATGTACAAGCCAAGTTCTATAATGAAAATTCCCACTAGTATATGAAAGTGACTAAGCATGAGACTCTCTACAATGAAGAACATGGTGCTACTTTGAAGCACAAGTGTGGAAAAAGATAGTAGCAATTGTCCCTTCTCTCTTTTCTCTTTTTTTTGGAGGGGCACTCTCTCTCTTTTTTATTAGCCCCTCTCTCTTTTTTTTGGCCTTTTCTTTTTTTATTGGCCTTTCCTCACATGGGACAATGCTCTGATAATGATGATCATCACAATTTTTGTTACAACTCGAAATAACAACTCGATACTACAACAAGTATGACTCTACATGAATGCCTCCGGCGGTGTAACGACATGAGCAATGAATCAAGAGTGACATATATGATTTTTTTTGCATGGTGGCTTTGCCACAACTACGATGTCAACTACATGATCATGCAGGGCACTATGACAATATGATGCGTGTCATATAAGCGGAACAGTGGAAAGTTGCATGGCAATATATCTCGGAATGGCTATGGAAATGCCATGATAGGTAGGTATGGTGGCTTTTTTGAGGAACAATATGGTGGCTGTTTTGAGGAAGGATATATAGTGGGTTTATGGTACCGGCGAAAGTTGCGCGGTACAAGAGAGGCTAGCGATGGTGGAAGGGTGAGAGTGCGTATAATCCATGGACTCAACATTAGTCATAAGAACTCATATACTTATTACAAAAATCTATGAGTCATCAAAACAAAGCAATCAACGCATGCTCCTAGGGGGGTGGTTGGTAGGAGTTAACCACCGCGCGCCCCCGACCTCCACACAAAGGTTGGCACTTTACAAATACCTCATGCTCTAACTTCGTCACATAGCGGTTCACCATACGTGCATGATACGGGAATCACTAACCTTAACACAAGTATTTCTCAATATCATAATAAATCCACTATCATGACTCTAATATCACTATCCTCATGTCTCAAAACAATTATCAAGCATCCAACATCTCATTCCATTCAATGCACTTGATGTGAATTTTTTTACTACATTGGCATTGGATGTTTATCATGTGAAGACTAGTTTATTTAGCTTAAACACATTACCATGCTGTTCTAATAGACTCTCAAATATATATAAGTGAAGCATGAGAGTTCAACAATTTCTACGAAATATTACCACCACCATGCTCCAAAAGATATAAGTGAAGCACTAGAGCAAAAGCTATTCAACTCAAAAGATATTAGTGAAGCACATAGAGTGTTCTAATAATTTCTAGGGCATATTTAACTCTCTAAAATAGGTGTGTCCAGCAAGGATGATTGTGGCAAACTAACAAGCAAAGACTCAAATTATACAAGACGCTCCAAGCAAAACACATATCATGTTGCGAATAAAAATATAGCTCCAAGTATAGTTACCGATGGATGAAGACGAAAGAGGGGATGCCTTCCCGGGGCATCCCCAAGCTTAGGCTTTTGATTATCTTGAATTTAATTGGGGTGCCATGGGCATCCCCAAGCTTAGGCCTTTGCTACTCCTTGTTCCATAGTCCATCAAAGCAATACTCAAAACTTGAAAACTTCACAACACAAAACTTAGACAAAAATTCTCGTGAGCTCCGTTAGTATGAGAAAGCAAACCACTACTCAAATGTACAGAAATGAATTCATTCTTTGTTTATATTGGTGTTAAACCTACTGTATTCCAACTTCTCTATGGTTCATATCCTCCAATATTACCCATAGATGCATCGGAATAAGCAAACAACACACGAAAAACAGAATCTGTCAAAGACAGAACAGTCTGTAGTAATCTGCAAGGTTGACCTACTTCTGGAACTCCGAAAAATTCAAACTAAATTGGTAAATTTGCGCAATTTGTCTACCAATAAGAATCAAAAATAATCAACTAAAAATCACGCTCCAGTAAAATCCCACGACTACTTTAGCGAGCGCTAACGATTCTGTTTTTCACAGCAAGATCAAATAAACTTCACACAAGACTTCCCAAAGGTTCTACTTGGCACAAACACTAAACAAAACATGAAACCACATCTAATAATAGTATAGATGCAATATTTATTTCCTAACAGCAACAAAGAAACATAAAATTGGGTTGCCTTCCGACAAGCGCTATCGTTTTACGCCCCTAGCTAGGCACGATACAAGATAGATCTGGGTATTGCCATCCTTGGAAGGCAATTCTTTAATTAAGCACTTGTGATTCTTGGGCACTTCTTTGTCCCTATGAATAATCAAACTCTTGGGCAAGAAATCAAGAAATTCTAAAGTGTCAAAAGGGTCTCTTGCAAAAGTAAGAAAATTAGGATGAACGCTTATGGATTTGAGATCAGCAAGTCTAGAAGTTTCACCCTTGTCTTTAGGGACGTACATGAACTTAGATAATTTAGTGGAGGTATTTGGGGTGGTTTTTACAGCGGAAAGAGCGGAAGCCACATTAGTGATAACATCATCAAGCTTATTGATTCTATTGGAATCCCGATCTAGCTTTTCTTTAACTATGGGCTCTTTTTCCTTAAGATTTTTCAAAAAAACTCCTACCTTTGATCCATATTGGGTGATTTCATTATGATTTTTTATTTTCAAGTTTTCTACCAATTCTACCGTAGCAACTTTGTTTTCAATGATTTCCAACCTTTGCATAACATGCTCCAAAGTTAAAACGGTCCCATTAACCATAAGAGGTGGTGAGCCAAATAATTCAGTCATAGCCTTATAAGAATCAACGGTGTGGCTACCCAAGAAATTCCCTCCGGTAATGGTATCTAAGATAAATCTATTCCCCGGAGTTACGCCAACATAGAAATTGCGAAGAAGCACGGAAGTAGAAAGCTTCCTATTAGATCTATTTTGAGCATTGCAAATTCTATACCAGGCATCTTTAAAGTTTTCTTCCTCCCTTTGTTTAAAGTTGAGGACCTCACTCTCGGGAGTGGTGATAATGTTAGGTGTGCTAGCCATGATGACAAGCAAGCAAGCATCACATGAAAGCAAACAAGAAGCAAGCGAACGATAAACACACGGCGGAAGAAGGGCTAATAAAACGGCAAGGGTGAAGTGGGGGAGAGGAAAACGAGAGGCAAATAAATGTAATGCGAAGGATAATGGTTTGTGATAGGTACTTGGTATATGACTTTTGCGTAAGCCTCCCCGGCAACGGCGCCAGAAATTCTTCTTGCTATCTCTTGAGCTTGCGTTGTATTCCCTCAAAGAGGAAAGGGCGATGCAGCACAGTAGCGTAAGTATTTCCCTCAGTTTTTGAGAACCAAGGTATCAATCCAGTAGGAGACCACGCGCGAGTCCCTCGCACCTGCACAAACAAATAAGAACTTTGCATCCAACGCGATAAGGGGTTGTCAATCCCTTTATGGTCACTTACGAGAGTGAGATCTGATAGAGATGATAGTTTATATTTTTGGTGTTTTTAGTTTAATAAAACAGCAAATAAAAGCAAGAAAAGTAAAGTAGATGTAGATTGATATGTTGAGAATAGACCCGAGGGGCATAGTGTTCTCTAGTGGCTTCTCTCATGATAGCGATATTCTATGGCGGGTAAACAAATTACTGTTGAGCAATTGATAGAAAAGCGAATAATTATGAGACTATCTAGGCATGATCATTGTATATAGGCATCACGTCCGAGACAAGTAGACCGAAATGATTCTGCATCTACTACTATTACTCCACACATCGATCGCTATCCAGCATGCATCTAGTGTATTGAGTTCATACGAACAGAGTAACGCCTTAAGCAAGATGACATGATGTAGAGGGATAAACTCAAGCAATATGATGTAAACCCCATCTTTTTATCCTCGATGGCAACAATACAACACGTGCCTTGCTGCCCCTACTGTCACTGGGAAAGGACACCGCAAGATTGAACCCAAAGCCAAGCACTTCTCCCATTACAAGAACTATAGATCTAGTAGGCCAAACCAAACCAATAATTCGAAGAGACTTGCAAGGATATTATGAGCACACATAAAAAGTTCAGAGAAGAACCAAATACCTTTCATAGATAACCTTGATCATAAACTCACAATTATTCGGATCTCGACAAACACACCGCAAAAAGAGATTACATCGAATAGATCTCCTCGAAGACCGAGGAGAACTTTGTATTGAGATCCAAAGAGAGAGCAGAAGACATCTAGATACTAGCTATGGACCTGAAGGTCTGTGGTAAACTACTCACAACTCATGGTGAGGGCGATGATGATGATGATGAAGGCCTTCGTGATGGATCCCCCTCCCGGAACAGGCTCCAAGATGGGATCTCGACGGGAACAGAAGCTACGGCGGTGGAATTAGGGTTTTCTCTCTGCGTATGGAGTTTCTGGGGTACGTAGGTATATATAGGAAGAAGGAGGGCATTGGGGGCCACACGGGCCAGCCTCGAGGCAGGGGGCGCGCCCTGGGAAGGGTGGCACGCCCCCCACTCTTGAGGGCAGGCCTTCTGTCCCCTGACTTGGTCCTGAAGTTTCCCGTGCGCGATTTTCTCCAAAAATATCTCTCGCGAAGGTTTCATTTCGTTTGGACTCCGTTTGATATTCCTTTTCTGCAAAACCCTGAAAGAGGCAAAAAAAACAGCAATCTGGACTGGGCCTTTGGGTTTGTAGGTTAGTCCCAAAAATGATATAAAAGGGAATGATAAAGCCCATTAAACATCCAAGACTTCATAATTAATAGCATGGAACAATAAAAAATTATAGATACGTTGCAGACGTATCAACACACACCAGGGGAGAAGCAACCTAAGCCTTGGCCCGTCTTTCTCCTTCCTCCATACAGCTCAAGGAGCAACCCTGTACTGATATACATCAACTACACTCGCTAGGACTAGGGGTGTTATCTCTCCGGAGAGCCCCGAACCTGGGTATGTCTTGCGTCTCGCGCTCGCTCATGCTGACCTCGCCTCTGGAGCCCACCAGTGCCCTAGAGCCTCCTCCTCCTATCTTTAGCCATCCCTTGGCATCTGTCGTGCGCCCATCACGACTATTGGGGCCCACCATGGGGCAGCTCGAGGTCCTGGCCGGGAGAATGCTTCAGACGGGGCTCCCCTCCGACTCCGACGAGCCAGTCGTGCTGGCGGGCGACGTCATCGGCGCCCTTGCCGCGTCCTTGACCGCACTACCCATCTCCGATGCGCCAACGGCCGACAAGTATCCCAGCGAGGTACTTGAATTTTTCGACTCCCCCATCTCCCTCGGTGGCAGCGCCCCTGACCGGGCGATGGACCTCTGCGTGGAGGTTTTCGTCACCGACACCGATGCCTCCTCCTCGACAAGCGCGGCATGAAAGGCCGCGGAAGTTAAGGCCGCGGCGGATCGGGCCGGCTCGCCCAACCCGTTGTGTGCCACGATGCAGAGCCTCAGTGTTCCCATCGGCACCGACATCAATGTTGTGCATGGCCTCCGGCTGACCAAGGAACTCGGCATCCGATGCATCATGTGCTACGGTGACTCGGACCTGGTGGTGCGGCAGTGCTTCGGCGAGTCGGACGCCCGCGACCCCAACATGGCGAGCTACCGCTTCCTCGTTCAGAAGCTGTCCGGATTCTTCGCGGGCTACGAGTTCCTCCACGTCCCGTGCACGGAGAACGAAGCGGCCGACACGCTAGCCAAGATCGCCTCGTCCCGACAGTCCATCCCGTACGACGTCTCCCTCGAGCACCTGCGCAAGCCATCCGTTAAGCCGTCTCCGGACTCCAAGTCCATCTACGTCCCGGACGACCCGGTCGTGCCTCAACCCAGACCGAGGACTGTCGGACCCTGCCCGGGGAGTGTCGAACCAGGCGGGGGGCTGCCGGACCCGACCCGGGGGCTACTCAGCCCGGCCCAGAGGCCGCAGCCATCAATCCGGCCGCCTCCGCTCATGTCCCAAGGACTGCTGAACCCGGCTCGGGGGATGCCGCCCCTAAACCCACAGTGGTGGCCGTTCTCACCATGGTGACGGCGCCATAATGGGTCGTGTCCATCTCGGACTTTCTGGAGAGCAGGGTCCTCCCCGTGGACGAGACCGAAGCTCGGCAAGTGCAGCGTCGGGCATCCGCCTACAGCATCATCAACAACGAGCTCGTCAAGCGCAGCATCACTGACATGTTCCAGCGCTGCGTCGAGCAAGACAAGGGCGTGGAGATCCTCCTCGACATACACCAGGGCGAGTACGGGCATCATGCCGCCTCACGAGTTCGAGGCGGCATGACGCATTTAGTGGTGGCGGTGGACAAGTTAACCAAATCGATCGAAGCAAGGCCGATCAAGAAGCTAGATGGGCCAACGACCGTCCGATTCATCAAGGACATCGCGGTGCGCTACGACATGCCGAACAACATCATCACGGACAACGTCACCAACTTCTCCAAGGGCACGCTCGCACAGTACTGCTCCGTCTTCGGCATCCGCCTCGACCTAGCCTCCGTTGCACACCCGCAGTCCAACGGCTAGGTCGAGTGGGCCAACGGCCTCATCCTATCCGGCATCAAGCCGCGGCTCGTCAAGCCGCTCGTCCGCTCACCCGGCAGTTGGCTCGACAAACTGCTGGCCGTCCTCTAGAGCCTCCGAACAACGCCAAATCGGTCGACCGGGTTCTCCCTGTTCTTCCTCGTCTATGGAGCAGAACCCTTCATCCCGACCGACGTCGAGTTCGACTCGCCGCGTGTCACGTTGTACACGGAGGCCGAAGCCAAAGAAGCCCGTGAGGATGGCGTCGACCTACTCGAAGAAGCATGTCTCCTAGCGCTCGGCCGCTCAGCCATCTACCAGCAAGGCCTGAGGCACAACCACAACAAGAAGATCAAGCCCGTCGCTTTCCGAGAGGGAGACCTCGTCCTCCGACTCGTCCAGCAGTAGGCCGGCCAACACAAGTTGTCCTTCCCATGGGAGGGCCCCTTCATCATCAGCAAAGCCTTGTGCGACCGCAACACTTACTACCTCATGGACGCCGACAATTCGAACAAGCGCAAGAGGTACACTGCCGGCGAAGAAACAACCCGGCCGTGGAACGTGAAACTTCTCCGCTCGTTTACAGTTAGTCGTGTACGTGTATGTATCACTGTCTTTTGTGCTCATTTGAAAACTATGGGGTCCTCGAACGACGCTTAGGAGCTGCCCTTTCCGACCAAAGTATGTCTTCGTCAAAACCCGGCCACCAGTCCGACTCGCTCGACCCGGGGGCTCGGGGGCTGGTCGGCTTGGCCACTACCCGCCACCTTACTTAGCGGTTCCTGACGCGTTGGGATCGCCGCGGCCTCCAGCTCCGCCCTAAGCCATAGAACTGGCTTCGGCTGTCGGCCGGCAAGCGCGCAAAGGCCAGAACACCAGCATGCCATGAACACTAAGTCAAGGACCGCCGGGTCGCCCGACCCGGCAACGCCACGAATGGTTAAGTCACCATACCGCCGGCTGCTCGCCAACCGGCTTCACCGGATCGCCGCCAGCCGGCCCAGTGGGTGCTTCGCTCGCGCTCAACGTTTCGAACACCTATGTACTGCACGCTCCTCTCAAAGACCAAACCCCTTGTCACAGACCGGAGCCTCGGCCGTCAGACTCGTGGGGGGGAGCCCGAGGGGGGGAAATCGCAAGAAAACGGCTCAACAAACGAAAAGCAAAAGCGCTGGCATCCACAAATTTCATACATGGCACCGGGTTGATCAACTCGGCCCCACCACTTGTAAACACTGCAGCAAGACCGGCAGTTCGCCAACCGGCTCCGCCGGATTGCCACCAGCTGGCCCAGTGGGTGTTTCGCTCGCGCTCAATGTTTCGATAGCTCAAGTACTGCGCGCTCCTCTCAAAAGCCAAACCCCTTGTCACGGACCGGAGCCTCGGTCGTCAGACTTGCGGGGGAAGCCTGAGAGGGGAAACACACGAAAACGGCTCAAAAGACAAAAAAGCAAGAGCGCAAACATTCACGAAATTTATACACTACGAGTTCAAATTCAAACAGGCCTGAGGCCAGAGTTCATTACACCCAGATACCCCAAGTGGGTGGGGTGGACCTGCTACCTAACAGAAAATTTTACAAAGTTAAAAACAGGCAACCTCAGGCATCCTCCTCGGCGACCTCCGGGCACGCCGAGGTGTTGGTGTCTCCCTCCTCGATGCCCGTGTCATGGTAGATGCCCGTCTCCTCGGAGCTGCCCTCCGGGTCGTCCAGAAGCAGCCCGTAGTCGTCAACAGGCACAACTACGCCATCTTCCGTCCGTTCCGGCCGGAACTCATCCTGGAAGGCAAACCCAGTGATGTAGCTGGCCCGAGCAGCGATCCGGCCGGCCTCCGCCTGCAGCTGGCTCTCCGAGACGGCTCGGTGGCCCATCAATGTGTCTAGCGACAAGTCCGGATGCCAAGACATCGCGAACCTAAGCGCCATCTTGGGGCCAGCACAAGCGGTGGAAACGCGCCAGTCATGGAGCCGATCCGACCCCGCCTCCAGCCACCGCGCCAGCCGCGAGAAGCTGTTCGGTGCAATGGAACCTGGCCAGAGGGCCGCCGTCATCGTCGTGCCGGCCTCATAAAGCCACGCCATCTGCCCGCCCAAGACTCGCAGACGAGTCCCGGCGGTGGCCACGACCTCCGGGAAGGTCCAGGCCACCTGCAGGTCAGTCCCGGAGTCGACTATGCCCTTCGGGTCGCGCTGAAAGTGGACTGCCTCCTCCGCCAGCTGCTGCGTCTCCGTGAAGTCCCCTGTCAAGAAGAGAGGCAAATCAGAAGAAAGTAACTAAGGAAGAGAAGCCGGAGCCCCAGCCCGATGAAAGACCCAAGAAAAGCACTTACTGGAGAAGGACTCTTCGAAGTGCTGCGCTTCGAGCAACGTACCGTGCCACTCCCAGTCGATGGTACAGTCACGATCCTCGACCGTCTCCTCCAATTTGGAGACCTTGGCAAGGGCCGCCTTTACCTCGACATCCTTGTCCTCGGACGCCTTCTCGGCCTCCTCGCGGCGCCGGGTTTCCCCATGTCGGGTCTCCTCCACCACGGCCACCAGCACCTTCAGGCGCTCCACCTCGGCCTAGAGCTGCCCCTTGTCGTCGGCCAGCTTGTCGCGCTGCTGGTCCGCCTCGGCAAGGGCCTGCTGCGTCTCCTCGACTTTGGCAGCTTCCGCCCTGAGGCGATCCACCTCGGCCTCAAGACGACCCTTGTCGCCCGCCAGCTGCTCCCGCATCGACTAGGCGTATCAATGGGCTCTGGAGATGCCCATCAATAGATATCAATGTGAGTGAGTAGGGATTGCCATGCAGCGGATGCACTAGAGCTATAAATGTATGAAAGCTCAACAAAAGAAACTAAGCGGATGTGCATCCAACTTGCTTGCTCATGAAGACCTAGGGCATTTGAGGAAGCCCATCGTTGGAATATACAAGCCAAGTTCTATAATGAAAATTCCCACTAGTATATGAAAGTGACTAAACAAGAGACTCTCTATCATGAAGATCATGGTGCTACTTTGAAGCACAAGTGTGGAAAAAGATACTAGCATTGTCCCTTTTTCTTTTCTTTTTCTTTGTTTCCTTTTAGTTTTTTTCTTTTTTTTTGGGCCTTTCTTTTTTCTTTGGCATTTCCTTTTTTTCCTTTTTTTTCTTTGGGACAATGCGCTAATAATGATGATCATCACACTTACATTAATTTACAACTCGATATTACAACTCGATACTAGAACAAAGTATGACTCTATATGAATGCCTCCGGCGGTGTACTGGGATGTGCAATGAATCAAGAGTGACATGTACGCAAAATTATGCATGTTGGCCTTGCCACAAATACTATGTCAACTACATGATCATGCATGGCAATATGACAATGATGAAGTGTGTCATAACACATAACGGTGGAATGTTGCATGGCAATATATCTCATAATGGCTATGGAAATGCCATGATAGGTAGATATGGTGGTTGTTTTGAGGAAGGTATATGGTGGGTGTATTGTCGTGGAATTAACACGGCAGATGTCCGGTTTAACGGACTTAGTTGAGGAACCATCGCACGGGTTAGCTTGAAGGGGATAAAAGCACACAAAGGACACAGAGGGTTTATACTAGTTCGGCCCGATGGAGTTAGGCGGTAGGCCCTTTAACCAGGTCTGGGCTGTACCCTCAAGCATCATGGTAAAGTACTTCGTGCAAGCTGCCTTATCCACATCCAGCATCTCCATAGCCATCTCATAACTCTCAATCCAAGCTTCTGGAGCCAAATCTGCTGTGTAATTAGGTACTTTACGCGGGCCTTTGAAATCCATGGGCAACTTCATGCTCCGTAAAGCGGGAATAAGACACTGCACCCCAAAGGAACTCGTCGTGCCCCCTGTTTCTGCTGTTGTTGTGTGAACCGGCGTCGTTTGGCGGACCTCCTCGCGAGCCGCAGATCTAACCCGATCTTGTGCCCCCTGAGCTTGTGCCTCTGCGCCTGCCGGACTATCTTGTCTGTGACGGTGTCACCTCCGTTCACTACTAGACACCTCTGGTTCCTCCCAATGCCTAGTGTAACTCCGGCTATGGCGGGGTGTTGAATGAAGCCTCTCCCTGCTATGAGAATATGCTTGCTGTTGTGTTAATGCCGTGTTAAGCAGATCCTTAACCCTGCGTGCCTCCATTGCCACGGGGGATGTCCCCTCAATGGGTAAAGCGGCCAGGCGTGAAGCGGCAGTAACAATGTTATCCAAAGGATTTGAGTAATGACCCGGAGGAGTGGGGATGTGAGGCGTGGACGTAATCCGGCGATCTTGCTCCGCTCTGGGTTGTCGGACCGGTTCCCCCCTCACCGGAGCCGCCCTCCGGTTTACCTCCGGATCATTGCTAGCTCCTGCTCCTGGTGTCCCGAAGAGATTCATCGCCTCATAAACCGGCGGTAAACGAGACTGGTGCCTTCTATCCCTCACCGCCTGTACAGAGGCCTGATCCATCCTTAACTGAAAAGCCTGGGAGTCCAGCTCTGCCTGTCTTGTTTCTATCATAGCTTTCTCTGCCTTCAGATCCTCTCTTGCTTGCTCGATCCGGCCCCTCAGCTGCTGGATTTCTCCATCATGCTGCGCCTTGTCTGCGGGAGCCACCACTGCTACTGCTCGTGTTGTCAACTCCTCTACCAAGGTTGATAGAGCGTCAGCAGCCGAGGGAGCTTGCCCGCTCCCCCCTGCTCCGGATGTGAACGCTCCGGTCACCGTGGGCTGCGGCGTATGCTGTGATCCGGCCATAAACACAGCCACCCGGTTTGGCAGATCAAAGGGGTCCGGAATACTGTCTCCGTCGGACACACCCTCAGACCGGCCGTCCCGCAACAGATACAGGGATTCAGTCTCTCCGGATGAGGATCCAACATCGGAATAGACAACTGTCTCGCCACCGGAATCCGACCCGTCCTCGGCTTGGACTCCGTGTATTGCTCCAACGAAAACGCGCTTCATGGCAGGCTGAATCCGGGCCGATCTCGCACGCTGAGCAGGCTCGACGATGTCGGAGAAGACGTCCGGCTCAGGTCCCGGTTCACCAATCTTGTCGATGAAGACGTGAATGCCGCCGAAGGGAACCCGGTACCCGTATTCGATTGAATCGGCCTCCGGTCCCCAGCCTGCGTCGTCGATGTAGATCCGGCCACGGCGACTCTTGGTCATCCGGCCGACCGCGTAGCCCCTGAGCCCTTCAAAGCTGCCCTTCAAGAACTCGAAACCATCGTGCGGAGGCCCCACGGTGGGCGCCAACTGTCGTGGAATTAACACGGCAGATGTCCGGTTTAACGGACTTAGTTGAGGAACCATCGCACGGGTTAGCTTGAAGGGGTTAAAAGCACACAAAGGACACAGAGGGTTTATACTAGTTCGGCCCCTTCGAGGAAGGTAAAAGCCTACGTCTAGTTTGGTTTGGTATTCCTTGGGCGTCGATGAACAGGGAGCGGATTGCTTGCCTGTGTCTCGACGGGTTGTTTCTTGTCCTTGAACCGTCGCCGGGTCGCCCCTTTATATAGAGGTGACGCCCGGTCCGGTTTACAGAGTCCCGAGGCCGGCTCATATTTGTGTCCGCCTCGGTCTCTGCTCTTTCTTCCTTGTCTATCAAGTTACACGATCAGGCGGTTTACAAACTGTAACTCTATACATGGGCCCTAAGCCTTCATGGGCCATAACATCTACTGGGTTTTATAATTGCACAACTATATTATCATAATCTGGTTTACACTAGCCAGTTTATACCTGCTAGTAATATCCCTGACATGTATGGTACCGACGAGAGTTGCGCGGAACAAGAGAGGCTAGCAATGGTGGAAGGGCGAGAGTGCGTATAATCCATGGACTCAACATTAGTCATAAAGAACTCATATATGTATTGCAAAAATTTACGAGTCATCAAAACAAAGAATTCAATGCATGCTCCTAGGGGGGAGGTTGGTAGGAGTTAACCATCGTGCGCCTCCGACCTCCACACAAAGGTTGACACTCAATAAATACCTCATGCTCTAACTTTGTCACATAGCGGTTCACCATACGTGCATGCTACGGGAATCACAAACTTTAACGCAAGTATTACTCAAATTCATAATTTCCCCACTAGCATAACTCTAATATCACCATCCTCATATCTCAAAACAATCATCAAGTATCAAACTTCCCCTATCATTCAATGCACTTTATGAAGGTTTTTACTATACCCAACTTGGATGCCTATCATATTAAGACTAGTTTTATAACCAAAGCACATTACCATGCTGTTCTAAAAGACTCTGAAAATAGTATAAGTGAAGCATGAGAGTTCATCTATTTGTTCAAAATAAAGCCACCGCCGTGCTCTAAAAGATATAAGTGAAGCACTAGAGCAAACAACAAACTACTCCGAAAGATATAGGTGAAGATCAATGAGTAGTTGAATAATTATGTGACTATGTGAAGACTCTCTAACATTTAAGAATTTCAGATCTTGGGATATTATTCAAACAGCAAGCAAAACAAAGAAAGATAAATTGACGCTCCACGCAAAACACATATCATGTGGTGAATAAAAATATAGCGTCAAGTAAATTACCGATGAACGAAGACGAAAGAGGGGATGCCTTCCCGGGGCATCCCCAAGCTTACGCTCTTGGCTGCCCTTGAATATTACCTTGGGGTGCCTTGGGCATCCCCAAGCTTAGGCTCTTGCCACTCCTTATTCCATAGTCCATCGAATCTTTACCCAAAACTTGAAAACTTCACAACACAAAACTTAACAGAAAACTCGTAAGCTCCGTTAGTATAAGAGAATAAAACCACCACTTTGGTATTGTTGTGAACTCATTCTAAACTCATATTGGTGTAATATCTACTGTATTCCAACTTATCTATGGTTCATACCATCCGATAATACTCATAGATTCATCAAAATAAGCAAACAACACATAGAAAACAGAATCTGTCAAAAACATAATAGTCTGTAGTAATCTGTAACTTTCGAATACTTCTGTAACTCTAAAAGTTCTGAAATAAATTGGTGGACCTGAGGAATTTGTCTATTAATCATCTGCAAAAAAATCAACTTAAAATCACTCTTCTGTAAAAAAAGGTAGCTAATCTCGTGAGCGCAAAAGTTTCTGTTTTTTACAGCATGATCGCATAAACTTCACACAAGCCTTCCCAAAGGTTCTACTTGGCACAAACACTAATTAAAACACAAAACCACATCTAAACAGAAGCTAGATGCAATATTTATTCCTAAACAGAAGCAAAAGCGAAGAACAAAAATAAGGTTGGGTTGCCTCCCAACAAGCGCTATCGTTTAACGCCCCTAGCTAGGCATGATGATTTCAATGATGCTCGCATAAAAGATAAGAATTGAAACATAAAGGGAGCATCTTGAAGAATATGACTAGCACATTTAAGTCCAATCCACTTCCTATGCATAGGGATTTTGTGAGCAAACAACTTATGGGAACAATAATTAACTAGCATAGGAAGGTAAAGCAAGCATAACTTCAAGATTTTAAGCACATAGAGATGAAACTTGATATTATTGCAATTCCTACAAGCATACGTTCCTTCCTCCTAATAATTTTCAGTAGTATCATGAATGAATTCAACAATATAACCAGCACATAAAGCATTCTTTTCATGATCTACTTGCATAGAAATTTTACTACTCCCATCATAAGAAAAATTCTTCTCATTCATAGCAGTGGGAGGAGCAAATTCAACAAATTTCCTCATCAAAACTTGGGGAACAAAAAATCTCATCTTCATCAAACATAGCATCCCCAAGCTTATGGCTTTGCATATCATTAGTATCATAGGTATTCATAGAATTCATACTAACAACGTTGCAACCATGCTCATCATGCACATATTTTATGCCAAGCATTATATATAATTCTTCTTCTAGTACCTAAGCACAATTTTCCTTCGCATCATTTTCACGAACGATATTAAAAAGATGAAGCATATGAGGTAACCTTAATTCCATTTTTTTGTAGTTTTATTTTATAAACTAAACTAGTGATAAAACAAGAAACTAAAAGATTCGATTGCAAGATCTAAAGATATACCTTCAAGCACTAACCTCCCCGGCAACGGCGCCAGAAAAGAGCTTGATGTCTACTATGCAACCTTCTTCTTGTAGACGTTGTTGGGCCTCCAAGTGCAGAGGTTTGTAGGGCAGTAGCAAATTTCCCTCAAGTGGATGACCTAAGGTTTATCAATCTGTGGGAGGCGTAGGATGAAGATGGTCTCTCTCAAACAACCCTGCAACCAAATAACAAAGAGTCTCTTGTGTCCCCAACACACCCAATACAATGATAAATTGGATAGGTGCCCTAGTTCGGCGAAGAGATGGTGATACAACTGCAATATGGGTGGTAGATATAGGTTTTTGTAATCTGAAAATATAAAAACAACAAGGTAACAAGTGGTAAAAGTGAGCATAAACGGTATTGCAATGATAGGAAGCAAGGCCTAGGGTTCATACTTTCACTAGTGGAAGTTCTCTCAACAATAATAACATAACTGGATCATATAACTATCCCTCAACATGCAACAAAGAGTCACTCCAAAGTAACTAATAGCGGAGAACAAAAAAAGAGATTATGGTAGGGTACGAAACCACCTCAAAGTTATTCTTTCTGATCGATCTATTCAAGAGTCCGTAGTAAAATAACACGAAGCTATTCTTTCTGTTCAATCTATCATAGATTCCGTACTAGAATAACACCTTAAGACACAAATCAACCAAATCCCTAATGTCACCTAGATACTCCATTGTCACCTCAAGTATCCGTGGGCATGATTATACAATATGCATCACACAATCTCAGATTCATCTATTCAAACCAACACAAAGTACTTCAAAGAGTGCCCCAAAGTTTCTACCAGAGAGACAAGCCCAAAACGTGTGCCAACCCCTATGCATAGATTCCCAAGGTCACGGAACCCGCAAGTTGATCACCAAAACATACATCTAATAGATCACGTGATATCCCATTGTCACCACAGATAAGCACATGCAAGACATACATCAAGTGTTCTCCAATCCTTAAAGACTCAATCCGATAAGATAACTTCAAAGGGAAAACTCAATTCTTCACAAGAGAGTAGAGGGGGAGAAACATCATAAGATCCAACTATAATAGCAAAACTCGCGATACATCAAGATCATGCCATCTCAAGAACACGAGAGAGAGAGAGAGAGAGATAAAACACATAGCTACTGGTACATATCCTCAGCCCCGAGGATGGACTACTCCCTCCTCGTCATGGAGAGCGCCGGGATGATGAAGATATACACCGGAGAGGGATTCCCCCCTCCAGCAGGGTGCCAGAATGGGCCTAGATTGGTTTTCGATGGCAACACAGGCTTTTGGCGGCGGAACTCCCGATCTAGATTATTTTCCGGAGGTTTCGGTATATATAGGAGGTGTTGGAGTTGGGGGCAAGTAAAGGGGGTCTCCGGGCTGTCCACGAGGCAGAGGGGCGCGCCCAATAGGGGGGCGTGCCCCCTACCCTCGTGGGCAGCCCGTGCATCTCCTGGTCCTCCTCCGGTACTCCGTGGGCTTCTTCTGGTCCAAAAATCACCTCCGTTGAATTTCAGGTCAATTGGGCTCCATTTGATATTCCTTTTCTGCATTACCGTAAAACAGGAGAAAAACAGAAACTGGCACTGGCCTCTGGGTTAATAGGTTAGTCCCAAAAATCATATAAAAATGTATATTAAAGCCCATAAAACATCCTAGAAGGACAATATAATAGCATGGAACAATCAAAAATTATAGATACGTTGGAGACGTATCATCGTCCCCGACGACCACGACCTCCCGGTCGAGGTCCATCACGTCCGCACGGCCGCCTTGGCCATTCTCCCCCTCCAACAACGGCACCAAGGCCGTTGCCGCCACCTTCGTCCCCGCCGGCATCTCCGGCCATGCCGGCTCCTCGTCGGCTCGCCCCCACGTCGCCGCGGTGCTAACTCAGGCCTGGGTCAACGCCGCCTCCAACTCCGCCTCGGCCCGGTCCCGGTCCCACCAAGCCTGGCCTTCAATGTCGGCCAGGTCCAGACCAAGGTCCGGATCCGCCCGCCCCTCCTCCTCGTCCCGATCGACGGTGCCGGACCGGCTCCTCCGGAATGCGGCGCCCTCGGGGGACGCGACATCCGCTGCCGCCAGTGGCAACGAGATCGGTGACCTGAAGCCCAAGACAAAATAAGTACAGAAGAGCCAAACTGAGCCGCTCAGCCACTCGGTTGAAGCAAGAAAAGAAACTTACCCCGGCAACACCAGAACGGCGCGCCTCGCCGCCCTCTCCTGCGGAACGCCACACCTCCTCTTGGCGGGCAGCTTCGCGCCCCCGGCCGCGTCCGCCGTGCGCTTCGCGGCCGGGACCCGCGGCGCAACGCTGTCCTTCCCATGCAACCGGCTCGCCGCCAGCGCCCCCTGAGACAACCCGGCTCTAGCCGCGGCGGCGCCTCCTCCACCCGGCATCGCTGCGTCAACAACTCGTGTCAGCACCCCCAACTCCGTCCCGTGGCCGGCGACTCAAGAAGAAAAGACGAGCTCACCTGCTCGACGCTCCACGCCCGCGTCGGCGGCCACTCCCTCCCCTCTGCCATGGGCCTCAGGCTCCTCCGAGGCCGCGCGCACCACCTGCGTCCGCGCCCGGTCGTAAGGATGTCGGATGATGTTCAGAAGTACCTCCCGCGTCGCATCTGGACGGATGAGCAGATGGGCGGAAGCAAAATACAGAGACCAGGGACTTACCATCGGTGCCGGGTTCGCGCGACTGTACGGGGCCTTCCCGTAATGCCAGTCGTCCGGCAGGTTGGCCTTGGAGATGCCGTTGACCCGGCGCGCGATCTGATCCACCCTCAGCCGCAGGATCGACATGCGGTCGGGGTCCCCGAGTCCGGTCATCTCACCGATGAGGTGGCTGCGCTGCTGCAGCGGTAGCACTCCCCGGGCGATGAAGGCGGTGATGAGGTTGACGCCAGTGAGCCCTTCACGCTCCTTCATCACCAACACCCGCTCACACAGGTTGAGCACCACCTGCGATGGGCGCCTGGGGTAGTACGCCCAGTTCTGTTTCGCCCACGGCAGCGAGTTGACAAACGGCGGCAGGTTGATGCGGTCCGTGCTGAGATTGCGGGCGTAGAAGAAAGAGTTCTGCCACTTCTTGGCAGAATCCTCCAGTGGCACCTTGGGGCGGGGAGACCCGGCCGCCTACAGATGACGGTGGCCCCACACTCGGACATCTCACAGGCCTTCGGCCCTTGCTGCTTCAAAGAGAAGAGGCGCACCCAGAGGTCGATCGTAGGCTCGACCCCAAGGTACCCCTCGGAGAGCGTAACGAAGCCCGAAAGTTGCACGATGGCGCCGGCCCCAAGATGGTGGGGCTGGAGCCCGAAGAATTCCAAGAACTCACGGAAGAAGGCGCTCGCGGGCAGCCCGAACCCGCGCTAGATGTGCGGGAAGAAGACCACGCGCTCCGCACCCTCGGGGCGCGGCTCCCACTCGTCCTGCGGCAGGCGCACGGCGACCTCTGTCTCCCCCGGCAGACGATTGGTGGTGCGGAGGTAGGCGATGTCGTCGGCAGTGATGGTCGAGCCCATCCACGAGCCCAACGGCAGCGCCATTGGCGAGAGCGCAGAAGAGAGAAGGAAGAAGATGGTAACAAGACTCTGCTCGAAACAACGGGCGTCACGGTGTGCGGCGGTCGCGAGAAGCAGAGGAAGGAAGGAAAAGGCAGGGGGCGCGGGCGAGAAGGACTTCCGCCGCCCCTCCTCGTCCCCATTTATAAGCCATGGATCGAAACGTGGGGCAGTGGAATCGTTTGCGCTCCCCTTTCCCACTTCCCCGCAATAACTGCGCACGTACATGCACAATAACTGCCTGCAGAATCGCAACCGACTTCCGGACACCGGAATAAATCCGCGTGTGTGGGCTGAGGGTGTGCGGCCTGTAACACCCCAGATGTAAAACTTCCTTATATGGCAATATATTCATCATTGACTTAATCAATTCCATTCTGGGCTCTTCCTTCATTTCGGGTTTCTTCGTTTTTGCCTTGTGCGTGTGTTGCATGTCACCATGTCATTTTCATTATGTGCATTGCATTAGCATAGTCTCATTTGCATCCGTGTGTAGTTGCAACGTCTCCATTCTCCCGCTGTCCGTTTCCAGTTCCGACACTCACACACGTGCCAGTCGCACCTCTCAAGCCTTTGTTTCATGAGTGGGTTAAAAACATTCTCGAAATGGGCCGAGAGTTGTCGAGTGGTCTTGGTATATCACCAGTAGACCGCCTGTCAAGTTTTGTCTCGTTTGGAGGTTGTTTGATACTCCAACGGTTAACCACGTGGGTTGAAAACCCCTTTCCATCTTAGCCCAACACCCCTCCACAACAGCCCACAAGCCCATCCTAACCACCTCCATCCTCTCGGTCGTTGGATCATGATCGTGTGGGCAAAAACCGCACCTCATTTGGAATCTCCTAGCTCACTCTACCTATATATATGTCCATCTCCCCCAAAATCACGGATCCAACCCTAGTTTTCGTCCTCCTCGCGCAGCGGAACGCGTCCAACCCGGCCGGACACGTCCGACCGCACCTCCCCGTCCAATCAGCTAGTGCTACGTGGCCCGCCGCCGCCGGATCCTTCCACCCGCGACGCCGGCCCGTCGGGCCCAGGCGGGGCCCGCCCGGCCCGATCTGCTCCGCCGCAAAGCCCGCGCCTCCGCCGCGCACCTCCCGCCTCTCGGTGCGAGCGCTGCCGGCTGCCTCGACTCCCGCCGGCGCCGGCCGATCCCGCCGCTTCGGTCGCTCCACAGTCGGCCGCCCGGAGCCGTGGCACCTCGCCGCCGGTCCCGTCCTTCGGTCGCCACCGCCCCCCGCCAGACCACCACCGCCCTCCGCCGCGCGCAACGCCGTCGCCGTGCCGCCGGGCTCCGCCTCACCACCGGCCCGCATCTCCTCGCCGCTGGCTCGTCTCCGGCAAGCTGCCACCTCGCCGGTCCCGATTCAGATCCGGGCGGGTGGATGAGATCCACCCGTCCCACGATCCAAACACCCCGCTGCGTCCCGGATCCCTCCGTCCCGCTCCACTCCATCCACGCTTGACTTTTTCGGAGGGTATAAATTCCACTAAGTCCCAGATCCATGTAATTTTAATGCCCACTTTGCCATGTCACAACTTGGTGCTCGTAGCTCCGTTTTGCATGTATAGTATATCGAAATGTTCGTCTCGAAGTGCTCTACATGTTAGCAACAGTTTGATGCGTGTTAGGGTTCATCTAGATGTCTTAACCGTCGTTGCAAGACTGCTTCGTGATGTTACTATTTCAGCATGAGTTGTCTGTCAACATTTTGTGAGCATGTTCGTGAGGTCGTAACTTGGTCCATGTTCGTCCAAATGGAGTGTATGATATGTCAAAATGTTCGTCTTGTGATGATCTTCAAGATGGATGCATTTGCATGCATGTTAGGTTGCATTATGCCATGTTTAACCCTGTTGCAAAAGTGCATGTGGCTGATAAGTTTCTGAAATTGTTATGAGATGATGTTTTGTCTTTGTCGTGTGAATTAATCCATGTGTCATATGAGCTAGGTGTCAACATGGGTTTTGCTCATTGGAATGTGCTCTACATGATAGATTTATTTTCATGCCATGATATGTCTTGAGATGAGTGCATCAAGCTTGTTAACATGCCATCGTGATGTTAAATTTCTGCTAAGGCTGAATCTGTTAATTTTTATGCCATGTTTCCATGAGGCTACAGTCATTGTTGTGCATGGGTAGAGTTGTCCAGTGGGTGTTCCTTGATGTATATGTTATGCTCTAGCTATCCATGCTCTTGTATGCCATGATGGCTTGCTATAGCTTGTTGTTTTCATGCTCTCAAGTTGCTATAAAATGTTTCTGTCAGCCTGTTATCAGCAATTTCAGTTTTGCCATGTGAATAGCTAGTGTTCTATGCATCCTATGACCATGTTCTTGCCGTGAGTAGCTTCACAAACATGTCCTCTTGTTGTTGGTTATATTCACATGCCATTCTATGATTTGAGATGAGTTGCACAAGCTTGCAAACATGCCTACTTGTCGTTGTTGCTGCCATGCCTAGTAAATTTCACTAAGTCTGAGAAATCTGTTAACTTATTGAATCTTGCCATGCTTGTTTAATTGTGTTCCAGCAGGTTTTGGGTGTGCTCTCAGTTCATGCTTGTTAAGAATCATGTCTATTTCACATCCATGCCTTTTGTCTTCATGTTTGGGTGTTGTAGCATATTTAAATCTTGCTCCAAAGATGCCATGTTGTTGTTAACTTCAGTTTTGCATTGCATCTTGTTTTGCTTGCCTTTTGCAAACCGTGCATCCGTTTCCCATGATCTTTATATCAATTTTGACCGAAATCTTCCCCTCTATCCAGTGGCTTGCTTGGTTGCCCAAGATGAAGCCATTTCTATCATCTTCTCCTTAGGCTCAAGAGCATCCTCATGCATACGCACATCATACTTGCATTCCATGTGATGTCTTGCATCATGATGATTGTGCATTGCACCGTGATTGATCTTGTACCGTTGTTGTGCTCTTGTGTTGGGTAGAGCCGGGAGCCGATACCGAGTTCGAGGATCTTGTCGAGACTGAGTTTGAGGAGCCGTCTTACCATTCCACTGAGGACTTAACAGGCAAGATGATCGTTCCTCGATATCACTTCTATCTTTGCCTTGCTAGATGTCTCGCTCTTTAGCTATGCCTCGATGCATATTCTTGCCTTGCCAGCCTCCTATGTTTCCATGAAACTCTCTAACCGCCTTCCTAGCAAACCGTTGATTGGCTAAGTACGCTTTTGCTCAGCCCCTCTTATAGCGTTGTTAGTTGCAGGTGAAGTTTTGAAGATTGCTCCATGTTCGGACTTGTTTTATTGGGATAACACAATATATATCTTAATTAAATCAATGCACATATATATTGGTAATGGATGGAAGGCTTGGCCTTCTGCTTGGTGTTTTGTTCCACTCATGCCACCTTAGGACCCGATAAACCGATGTTATGTTCCTTGATTTTTTGCATTCCTAACACGGTTGGGTTTTATGGGGCCCCCTGTATAATTTGCACTGCTTAAAGCTGTTCCAACGAGACCCAACTTTGGTACTACATTTGCCTAACAACTAAAACTTGCATAGGGAGTTATAAACCCGAGTTCTTAATCCACCCCCCTGGGCCAGTGCTCCTCATGAGTGTTGGTCCAAACTAGAACCACTTGCGGTGCCACCCAGTTTTCTGGGGCCTCTGGTTGCTGTACGTAGTGCTCATCCGGTCGTGGTCTGAGACGAGATACGTGCGGCTACTATCAGGGTGTCGGCACGCCGGGAGGTCTTACTGGATTAGTTTTACCTTTGTCGAAATATGTTGAGCACGGGATTCCAAGAATACTCGCGTCTTCCTAGCACGGTTGTGTCTAGGCACACACACAAAATGTTTTGAGTCCTATATATATCGGAGAGTAGGATTTCTTTTTACTCCTCGTCCCCTTCGTCGCTCTCGTGAGGACTCTTAACGTTGTTTTATCTTCACTATTCTCAAAATTTCACCAATTTTTTTTAGGATCACGCGGGTATTGTTTGGATTGTTCCGATATCTTTGTGACGAGAACATTGTTCTTGGTGCCTCCTGTCATTTAGGGATTGTGGCAGTGTCCCGAGGAGTTGAGCTCCGAGGTGTTGTCATCACAAATGTATCGTTGCGGTTCTAGAATACCACAGGCGGCCGACATCGAAAACTCTTCTATGCATGTCTGGTGGTGAGATAACCCCGACGTCACCCAGTACTGGGGGGATAGTTCGGGAGTATTGCCACAGCTAGTATAGCGGATGTGTTTCGAAGGTCCGAGGTAAACAGTTTCCGAAGGTGCCTGGTTATGTGTTGACGGATGGATACAGCTGGATGTAGGATTTATTCGTTGTGTGATATGCGGTGCTTCCCCTGTATCCCCAACACCAGATTGCATAACCGGAAAGCTTCGGGAATTAATAGGTGGGTTTCAAGTAGAACTTAGGTAATCTTCCAACGGGTGCATGATATGAGGTTGGGGTTTAATATCTAGTGGAGAGGCTATCATGGGCGTTGTTGCATTAGGGGGTTGCATCTTAAAGGATCCTTGGCTATGCTGATCCGGGGATTGCAAGGCCCTTTGTAACACGTGCCATGGGGCACTCAGCACAAACATGTGGGATGAAACCTCTATTATGTATTTGTTCCATCTGTTACCTTGTTGTTTTATTCTATCATTTTTGTTCTCCCAAGTGGCTTCTCGACAAGTTGATGTACCATTAAGCTATGGAATTCATTCGTTCATTTTGTTCGGATGTTCATTGTGAAGACTATATGTTGCAAATATCTAGCCGTTGATTCAGCTTATCTATTATTTGCTTCAATGGCTAACCGTTGTCATCATCTTCAGGATGGCACCTAAGAAAGTTCCCAGCCAAAACCCAGAGGGTGAAGAAGAGCGTCCACCTTCCCATCCTCCTCCGTCTGAGGCATGGAGAGGGATTATGCAGACAACCAATCAAAACACTCAGATGCTCATGCAGATGATGCAGAGTTTCCAAGCAAATCAAGAAAATCAAGGCAATCAAGGGAACCAAGGCCAAGGAAATTTGTTCAATCAACCTCACTTTGCGACTCTCAACCAATTCCGAGCAAACCAACCAAAGTCATTCAGTTACTGTGTTGATCCGCTCGATGCTGAAGATTGGATCACAGACATCAAGAAAGACTTCGAGTGCAGTAACGTCAGAACTGAGGATTATGTCAAGTTTGTCGCTTTCCAACTCAAAGATCAAGCTGCAGATTGGTGGCAACAGTACAAAGACTCCAGAGCAGGTCGTGAGATCTCGTGGACTGACTTTTGCCGTGATTTCCATTCTCATCACATCCCTGCCAGTGTCATTAAAGGCATGCTTGAGCAATTCCGCAATCTAAAGCAAGGCACCATGTCCGTCTACCAGTACAATGTCAAGTTCCAGAATCTTGCCCGTTATGTGAAGCAAGACATCCCTGATGCCAAGAGCAAAATCTACCAGTTCCGAGGTGGTCTGAAAGATGAACACTCACTCTGTTCGAGCCAGATGAATTTGATCAATTCTACAACATGGCTCTCAAGCAAGAAGCAGCTAAGCTCAAATGTGAAGCTTCCAAAAAGAGGATAAGAGATGTTGTTCACTCCTCCTCTTCCTCTCAAGTGGTCGCCAAGCAGCAGAAGTTCTGGCTCCCGCCTCCTCCAGTGTTCCGTCCTCCGAGTCAGAGCAAGCACTCAGGTGGCCGTGGATTTTCCCACCCACCCAACCCAAGCAACCAGAACAAGTCTCAATACCAATCTCCAAGACCAAGTGTTCCTCCTTCCCGTCCAGTTTTAGAGGTCACTTGCTACAAATGTGGCCTGAAGGGTCACTATTCCAACAAGTGCACCAACCAGAGGCGCCTTCCGCCTCCTCCACCTGTCAGCAATGCTATTGTCAAGCACAATCCCAAGCATGCAAGTGTGAACCTGATGAATGCAGCTCAAGTAGAGGATTCTTCTCATGTGATAATTGGTAATATTTCGGTTAACTCAATTCCTGCAAAAGTCTTGTTTGATTCGGGTGCATCGCTTTCTTTCATTTCAAGACCATTTGTTGCTAAGCATGACTTGGTTACGGAGAGCATGCCTAGGCCTTTAAAGATTATTTCTCCGGGATTGCAAATGACTTCCAACTCAATGGCTCCGTTTATCTCTATTCATATGGGCGATTACAGTTTTTTGGTTTCCCCGGTTGTTCTCGGTAACTTGGACATTGATCTTATTCTTGGGATGGATTGGCTCTCGAAGCATGATGCTCTTATTGATTGTGCAAATAAGGAGGTCAATCTAACTCATCCTTTCGAAGACGTGATTATCTTTGCAGCTCGAGATAACACAATCAGGTTGTTCTCTCTCAATGACAAGGGCTTGATTAATGCCATATCCCAGATTCCGGTGGTTTGTGAATATGATGATGTATTCCCTGAAGAGCTTCCAGGCATGCCTCCCAACCGTCCAGATGAATTCGTCATTGAACTTGAACCTGGTACCGAGCTAGCCTGTCGGAGCCCGTACAAGCTTTCTCCTAAAGAGTTGAAGGAGTTGAAGAAGCAACTCGACGAGCAAGAACGAATGGGTCTGATAAGACCAAGTACTTCTCCTTGGGGATGCGGAGTTCTTTTTGTCAAGAAGGAGGATGGTACGGAACGATTGTGCGTTGATTACCGGCCATTGAACAAGAAGACAATTAAGAATAAGTACCCTCTCCCCAATATCAATGAATTGTTCGAGCGGTTCAAAGGAGCCAAGGTTTTCTTGAAGCTTGATCTCCGTATGGGCTAACATTAGATTCGTATCAGTGAAGAGGATATTCCCAAGACCGCATTCAGGATGAGTTATGGCTCCTACGAGTACACTATCATGTCCTTCGGGTTTGCAAATGCTCCACCCACTTTCTCTCGAATGATGCACTTCATATTCAACTCCTACACCAATGAATTCGTTCTCGTCTACCTCAATGATATCTTGGTATTCTCCAAGAATGAAGAAGACCACGCCAAGCACCTCCGTTTGGTTCTTGACAGGCTCCGTGAGCACCGCTTTTATGTGAAGTTCTCCAAATGTGAATTCTGGCTTGATAAAGTCCTCTATCTTGGCCACATAATCTCTGTCGAGGGCATTTCTGTTAACCCCGAGAAGGTTGAAGCTATTGTGAAGTGGGAACCTCCTCGGAATGTAAAACAACTCTGAAGTTTCCTCGATCTCGCAAGCTACTGCAGAAGGTTCGTTGAGAACTTCTCCAAGCCAAGCCTCTGTCCAACCTCCTCCAGAAGAATGTCAAGTACTCGTGGACTCCTGATTGTGATGTGGCATTCAATACCCTCAAAGAGAAGCTCATTTCTGCTCCGGTACTTACTCCTCCGGATGAGTCCAAGCCTTATGAAGTGTTCTGTGATGCTTCATTGCAAGGTCTCGGCGGTGTTCTCATGCAAGACAAGGAGATCGTTGCATACACTTTGCGTCAGCTTAAACCAAATGAGAATAATTATCCCACACATGATCTTGAGCTAGCAGCAGTTGTTCATGCCTTGATCACGTGGAGAAACCTTCTATTGGGCAGAAAAGTGGACATCTTCACCGATCACAAGAGCCTGAAGTACATCTTCACCCAGCCAAACCTTAACCTCCGCCAGACTCGTTGGGTTGAAATGATTCAAGAGTACGATCCAAGCATTGAGTATACTCCTGGCAAGGCCAATGTCATTGCAAATGCCTTGAGCAGAAAGGCTTATTGCAACAGACTCATCCTCAAACCGTTCCAACCTGAACTTTGTGAGTCATTCAGGAAGCTCAACCTCCAAGTCGTTCCGCAAGGATTTCTTGCCAACCTTCAAGTCTCTCCTACCTTGGAAGATCAAATCCGTGAGGCCGAACTCAGTGATGCTATGGTGCAGAAGGTGAAACATGGTATTGCCAAGGGTACTCCCAAGTACAAGTGCTATCGCATTGATGACAGAGACACTTTGTTCTTTGAGTACAGAATTGTGGTTCCCAAAGGTGATCTCAGAAAGCTCATAATGAACGAAGCACATGACTCACTCCTCTCGATACATCCAGGAAGCTCCAAGATGTACCATGACCTCAAGCAATCCTATTGGTGGACTCGCATGAAAAGAGAAATTGCTCAATTCGTGAACGAGTGTGATGTCTGCAGAAGAGTGAAGGCAGAGCATCAACGTCCAGACGGACTCCTTCAACCTCTACCTATTCCCGAGTGGAAATTCGATCACATTGAGATGGATTTCGTCACCGGCTTTTCCAATTCCAAGTGAGAAAATGATGCCATCCTTGTGGTGATTGACAAGCTCACTAAAGTGGCTCATTTCCTTCCAGTCAAGGAGTCCATCAACGCAGCACAACTGGCAGAGCTGTATACCTCCAGAATTGTCTCTTTGCATGGTATCCCTCAAGTAATCCCCTTAGATCGTGGAAGCTTGTTCACTTCCAAATTCTAGGATTCCTTCCAGTCAGCTATGGGTACCAAGATTCATTTCAGCACAGCTTTTCACCCACAGACTAGTGGTCAAGTCGAAAGAGTGAACCAAATTCTTGAAGATATGCTCAGGGCATGTGTCATCTCCTTCGGTGTGAAATGGGATGATTGCCTTCCATTTGCCGAATTCTCCTACAACAACAGCTTCCAAGCAAGTGCATGCAAAGCACCGTTTGAAATTCTCTATGGCAGAAAGTGTCATACCCCTCTCAACTGGTCCGAGACTGGTGAACGTCAACTCCTTGGAAATGATTTGATCTCAGAGGCCGAAGAAATGTACAAAGTCATACGTGAGAATCTCAAGGCCGCGCAATCGCGCCAAAAGAGCTACTATGACGGCAAACACCGAGATTTGGCTTTCGACAATGGATATCAAGTCTATCTCCGTGTTTCTCCTATGAAGGGCACTCAGAGGTTCGGTATCAAGGGTAAGCTTGCTCCAAGATACGTGGGTCCTTTCAAGATAATTGGCAAGATAGGCGATCTAGCCTACCAACTCGAGCTTCCCTCCAACTTTGCAAATGTGCACGATGTGTTTCACGTGTCACAACTCCGCAAGTGCTTCAAGACGCCTGAACGCACCATTCCTTTCGAAGAGACTGATCTTCAGCAAGACTTGTCTTATCGTGAGCACCCCATTGCTATCCTTGAAGAAACTGAGCGCAAGACCCGCAACAAGTCCATCAAATTCTTTAAAGTGAAGTGGCCACACCATACCGACCGAGAAGCTACATGGGAACGAGAATATCATCTCCGTTCCGAGTATCCCGCTTTCTTTCAGTCCTAGATCTCGGGACGAGATCTTTTCGTAGTGGAGGAGAGTTTGTAACACCCGAGATGTAAAACTTCCTTATATGGCAATATATTCATCGTTGACTTAATCAATTCCATTCTAGTCTCTTCCTTCATTTCGGGTTTCATCGTTTTTGCCTTGTGCATGTGTTGCATGTCACCATGTCATTTTCATTATGTGCATTGCATTGGCATAGTCTCATTTGCATTCGTGTGTAGTTGCAACGTCTCCGTTCTCTCCGTTGTCCGTTTCGAGTTCCGACACTCACACACGTGCCCGTCGCACCTCTCAAGCCTTTGTTTCGTGAGTGGGTTAAAAACATTCTCGGAATGGGCCGAGAGTTGTCGAGTGGTCTTGGTATATCACCGGTAGACCACCTGTCAAGTTTTGTCTCGTTTGGAGGTCGTTTGATACTCCAACGGTTAACCACATGGGCTGAAAACCCCTTTCCATCTTAGCCCAACACCCCTCCACAATAGCCCACAAGCCCATCCTAACCACCTCCATCCTCTCGGTCGTTGGATCGTGATCGTGTGGGGAAAAACCGCACCTCATTTGGACTCTCCTAGCTCCCTCTACCTATATATATGTCCATCTCCCCCAAAATCCCGGATCCAACCCTAGTTTTCGTCCTCCTCGCGCAGCCGGATGCGTCCAACCCGGCCGGACACGTCCGACCACGCCTCCCTGTCCAATCCGCTAGTGCCACGTGGCCCGCCACCACCGGATCCCTCCACCCGCGCCGCCGGCCCGCCCGGCCCGATCCGCTTCGCCGCCAAGCCCGCGCCTCCGCCGCGCGCCTCCCGCCTCCTGGTGTGAGTGCCGCCGGCTGCCTCGATTCCCGCCAGTGCCGGCCGACAGCCGCTTCGTGCGCTCCGCAGCCGGTCGCCCGGAGCCGCGGCACCTCACCACAGGTCCCGTCCTTCGGTCTCCACCGCCGGCCACCGGCTCCCGCCAGACCACCACCGCCCTCCGCCACGCGGAACGCCGCCACCGGGCTCCGCCTCACCGCTAACCCGCATCTCCTCGCCGCCGGCTCGTCTCCGGCAAGCCGCCACCTCACCGGTCCCGATCCAGATCTGGGCAGGTGGATGAGATCCACCCGTCCCACGATCCAAACACCCCATTGCGTCCCGGATCCCTCCATCCCGCTCCACTTCGTCCATGTTTGACTTTAACGGAGGGTATAAATTCCACTAAGTCCCAGATCCATGTAATTTTCATGCCCACTTTGCCATGTCACAACTTGGTGCTCGTAGCTCCATTTTGCATGTATAGTATATCAAAATGTTCGTCTCAAAGTGCTCTACATGTTAGCATCAGTTTCATGCATGTTAGGGTTCATCTAGATGTCTTAATCGTCGTTGCAAGACTGCTTCGTGATGTTACCATTTCAACACTAGTTGTCTGTCAACATTTTGTTAGCATGTTCGTGAGGTCGTAACTTGGTGCATGTTGGTCCAAATGGAGTGTATGATATGTCAAAATGTTCGTCTTGTGATGCTCTTAAAGATGGATGCATTTGCATGCATGTTAGGTTGCATTATGCCATGTTTAACCCTGTTGCAAAAGTGCATGTGGCTGATAAGTTTCTAAAATTGTTATGAGATGATGTTTTGTCTTTGCCGTGTGAATTAATCCATGTGTCATATGAGCTAGGTGTCACCATGGGTTTTGCTCATTGGAATGTGCTCAACATGATAGATTTATTTTCATGCCATGAGATGTCTTGAGATGAGTGCATCAAGCTTGTTAACATGCCATCGTGATGTTACATTTCTGCTAAGGCTGAATCTGTTAATTTTATGCCATGTTTCCATTAGGCTACCGTCATTGTTGTGCATGGGTAGAGTTGTCCAGTGGGTGTTCCTTGATGTATATGTTATGTTCTAGCTATCCATGCTATTGTTTGCCATGATGGCTTGCTGTAGCTTGTTGTTTTCATGCTCTCAAGTTGCTATAAAATGTTTTTGTCAGCCTGTTATCAGCAAGTTCAGTTTTGCCATGTGAATAGCTAGTGTTCTATGCATCCTATGATCATGTTCTTGCTGTGAGTAGCTTCACAAACATGTCCTCTTGCTGTTGATTATATTCACATGCCATGCTATGCTTTGATATGAGTTGCACAAGCTTGCAAACATGCCTACTTGTCGTTGTTGCTGTCATGCCTAGTAAATTTCACTAAGTCTGAGAAATTTGTTAACTTATTGAATCTTTCCATGCTTGTTTAATTGTGTTCCAGGAATTTTTTGGGTGTGCTCTCAGTTCATGCTTGTTAAGGATCATGTCTATTTCACATCCATGCCTTTTGTCTTGATGTTTGGGTGCTGTAGCATATTTAAATCTTGCTCCAAAGATGCCATGTTGATGTTAACTTCAGTTTTGCATTGCATCTTGTTTTGCTTGCCTTTTGCAAACCGTGCATCCGTTTCCCATGATCTTTATATCGATTTCGACCGAAATCTTCCCCTCTATCCAGTGGCTTGCTTGGTTGCCCAAGATGAAGCCATTTCCATCATCTTCTCCTTAGGCTCAAGAGCATCCTCATGCATACGCACATCATACTTGCATTCCATGTCATGTCTTGCATCATGATGATTGTGCATTGCACCGTGATTGATCTTGTACCATTGTTGTGCTCTTGTGTTGGGTAGAGCTGGGAGCCGATACCGAGTTTGAGAATCTTGTCGAGACTGAGTTTGAGGAGCCGTCTTACCATTCCACCGAGGACTTAACAGGCAAGATGACCGTTCCCCGACATCACCTCTATCTTTGCCTTGCTAGATGTCTCGCTCTTTAGCTATGCCTCGATGCCTATTCTTGCCTTGCCAGCCTCCTATGTTGGCATGAAACTCTCTAACCGCCTTCCTAGCAAACCGTTGATTGGCTAAGTACGCTTTTGCTCAGCCCCTCTTATAGTGTTGTTAGTTGCAGGTGAAGTTTTGAAGATTTCTCCATGTTCGGACTTGTTTTATTGGGATAACACAATATATATCTTAATTAAATTAATGCACATATATATTGGTAATGGGTGGAAGGCTTGGCCTTCTGCTTGGTGTTTTGTTCCACTCATGCCACCTTAGGACCCGATAAACCGGTGGTATGTTCCTTGATTTTTGCGTTCCTAATACGGTTGGGGTTTATGGGCCCTCCTTGCTAATTCGCACTGCTTAAAGCTTTTCCTGCAAGACCCAACTTTGGTACTACATTTTCCTAAATACTAAAACTTGCATAGGGAGTTATAAACCCGAGTTCTTAATCCACCCCCCCCCCCCGGACCAGTGCTCCTCATGAGTGTTGGTCCAAACTAGAGCCACTTGCGGTGCCACCTAGTTTTCTGGGGCCTTTGGTTGTTGTACGTAGTGCTCATCCGGTCATGGCCTGAGACGAGATACGCGCGGCTACTATCAGGGTGTCGGCACGCCGGGAGGTCTTGCTGGATTAGTTTTACCTTTGGCGAAATATCTTGAGCACGGGATTCCAAGAATACTCGGGTCTTCCCAATATGGAGTTGCGACTTTGCAGATCGTGAGCTTGTGATGGGCTAAGTTGGGACACCCTTGCAGGGTTATGAATTTTCAAAAGTCGTGCCCGCGGTTATGTGGCAGATGGGAATTTGTTAATATCCGGTTGTAGATAACTTGACACCATATCCTTAAGAATACACTACCTGTGTGAGTACCGTGATGGTCTCTTTTTGAAGGGGTTTCGGAAAGTGAACACGGTGGGGTTATGCTTGAACGTGAGTAGCTAGGATCACTTATTGATCATCTTTGGCGACCGTTGGCACATATTCTCTTCTCGCTCTGAATTCGTAAGCTAGTTGCTTAGTGCTTGTTGCAACCACTTTATTACCTTTCCACACCTAAGGCTTTGTTAGTTTTGATACCCGGGAATGGGATTGCTGAGTCCTTGTGACTTACAGATTACAACACACACCAGATACCGGTACAGCCGAGAACGATGCAGGAGATGGATCATAATTTCACTGGGAGTTCGATAAAGAGCGTGGTCGTTTCTATGTTACGTATCTCGACGATCAGTAGTGGTTCCTACTAGGGGCGATCAGGATATATGTTTGTGGTATGTTTTCTTGTTTGGATTTCATCCGTAGTCGGACCCTGTGTTATTTGGATGAATGTATGCTATTGTATTCATTGTGTGACGTGGCGAGTGTAAGCCAACTATTTTACTCTTTCATCCCTCTTCTTTTACATGAGTTGTGCAAAGATACCACGCTTGCAATCATTCCAGAATGCGCTTATGTCTCTAACTCGTGCCTCGACACGTAGGAGATATAGTCGCATCCTGCGCATTACACGGTCGCGGGCCCCAGCGCGTCGGCCCGTCCTGTCGTGCGCGTGGCCTGTCAGGCCCCTCCGGCTTCTTGGCGCCGCGTGGCGCCCGCGCGAAGACCAAAATATCGCTCAAGATTCGGCGGACTCCTCGATTTCCCGCCACTGCCGGGATGCCGCAATCCGGCTTCCGGAAGCCGGCACACAGTGGGTGTTGCCGGACCCGGCGGCCACAAATTCGCCTCCAAGTAAGGGAAACTGCGAAGGCCATCCCATGCGAAGACGGCGGACCTTCACAGCTTCGGGGACTACTATCGGGGGGATGAACCCCAGGAAGGCAACGGAAGCCGGATCCTTTTCAAAAATAACGGGGCCAGCATCGCCCCACGATCCGGCTCATGCTTGGCTGGGTCGCTTGACCCGGCCAAGTCCCTCAACCCGACCAAGTCCCTCAACCCGGCCAAACTATCCAACCCGGCTGGATCCCTCGACTCGGCCCCAACAACCAACTCAAGACAGCCGGACCCGGCACGTCAAGACTTCCCCAACAAGCCATCTCGGCCCGTGGCGTGTTCCCCAATCCGGCCCCGGGTCAGCTCCCGTCCCATCCCAGCCGTACGATGGGACGAGTCTCACCTACCAATGACCGAGGCGACAGTGCCCCGCCTATGCCTCTAGTCAGCCGAGGCATGGCAACAGTGCAATCATCATCACCAATGATGCCAGCAGACGACGACCTGACGGAACGCCACTGTACCCGACTCAACCCGGCCACTCCCTGACGGTCGACAAGACGGCCCACAGTTCTCCCATACCCGACGATCTCCACGCCCGGAGAACCCGACGGGTCCCAGCACGGGCTTCCTGGACAATGACAACTCGGCCCCATGGCCTTGTAACATTACCATTGTACCCCTAGGGGATTGACCTATAAAACCCCCCCAGGAGCCCTCATGCATACGGGCACGAGAACTAGGCAATGTGATAGAGAGAGCGAGAGTAGATCAGTAGACACACACACCACGGGGAGAAGCAGCCTAAGCCTTGGCCCGTCTTCCTCCTTCCTCCATACAGCTCAAGGAGCAACCCTGTACTGATATACATCAACTACACTCGGCAGGACTAGGGGTGTTATCTCTCCGGAGAGCCCCGAACCTGGGTATGTCTTGCGTCCCGCGCTCGCTCATGCCAACCTCGCCTCTGGAGCCCACCAATGCCCTCGAGCCTCCTCCTATCTTTAGTCATCCCTTGGCATCTGTCGTGCGCCCACCACAACAACGTTCGACTACATCAACCGCGTTAACATAACGCTTTCGCTTTTGGTCTACGAGGGTACGTGGACACACTCTCCCCATCTCATTGTTATGCATCTCCTAAATAGATCTTGCGTGAGCGTAGGAATTTTTTCGAAATTGCATGCTACGTTTCCCAACAGGTTAAGCTTGTTCTTTCATGTTGCATTCTTCATAACTGGATCCTGCAATGGGGTGTTGATGAACTGTGGAGGATGAGGTGACACCTGACGATCTTGACCTCGATGGCAATGGTGTTGAGGCATTCTACAACGAAGCCAGGAAGAACAAAAGGCTGGAGTGGGCTTAAGCAATGTGGGATAACAGAGGTTAGACAGGGATCTGAAAAAGAAGAGCAAGAGCAGCAGAGGAGGAGGAGGAAGCAGTAGTAGCAGAGGAGGAAGCAGCAGCATCAGCAGAAGAGGAAGATGAGTTGATGAACTTTCCCCCAATCAGCCATTTGGCTCTTAATAATGTGTACTGCCATTCGATAGTAGATAGGATGAACCATAATTTGTTTCATAGCTAGGATGGACCGTAATTTGTTTCGTACATACGAGTGAAATTGTTTTAATCGTGTGTGGTAAGGTCACCACTAGTGAGAAGTGATGACATCACCAAATGCAGGTTGCAACCAAACGGCTAGTCATGTGTGAGCCTAATGCGTTACAGTCAACCAAACGGCGGTCAAAACTAGTTCACTCATGCAACTAACCTATATACATGCAACCAAACTATGTGTGGATGGTGCTTTATATGCTCTTCTGCTAAGCCAGGCCCGATTAAGAAGTGTATGCAAACATGCCAAAATCGACACGAGCAACCAAACGCGCCCGTAGATCCTCGAGATTTGGTCTTTATTCTGATACGGAGGTCCATGGTTTCTCTAACCAAGCCCAAGCACAAAAACCGGTATCAATCTCCATGCTCGATCGCAAGGTGGGAAACTATCATGTTCGTTCTTTTCTTCTCCCCCCCCCC
>LR738711.1:116522307-116579436 GCA_902687465.1 Secale cereale
GGCGCTGCACAGTAGGGTGTAGCGCCACTGAGGCAGGCGCTACACAAAAGGGTCATGGCTGTGAAATAGTTTCGCAGATAGTTCATTCCGTGAATTGATTACGCCAACAGGTCAAAAATGTCAAATTTGCCGACACAAGGGCAACCGAAGGGCCTATTGCCTCTGCCAAGAACTGTTTGAAAATCCACTTTATGGCACTACACATGACATATCTATTGTTTTGGAGCAGGAACTGCTGCTGGTCCCCGCAAAAAAAAAGGAACTGCTGCTGGTACCGAGGCTGTAACAGATAGGACAAGCCTGTCCATTTTTGTGTCCTGTGCAGAAAACAAATATTTTGGCGCGAATGTTTCCGTGTTTTCAGTATTTTGCAAACACACTTTTTGAAATAAAGAAGATCTCGCTCGTGCCAAAGCATAAAGAATGAAATATGGGTTGCTTCTCTTTCTTTCTGCTCATAAAAAGGCCACAACGGGTTCCGGTTCCCTTGCTGCAACGTCAGTATCTGAATCAGAAAACGAAGGAGGCCTGACAGTGAGCGCCACTGCTGTATTCTTCTCTCTGGAGAAAGAACACAATAATCATGTAAGTGTGTCAGTTTTAGCCTGATTTTCCGTAAATTAACCGGGAAATTCTTACTCCTTAATCAATGAAAATGGCATGTCTTTTGCCTTATTTCAAAATATTAAAAAATCACGTAAGTAATGGAATGGTATTTGCAGTGACTTGGGTAGTGGCAATGGAAAGTCCATACCTTTTGTAGTTTTGTATAATTACAACAATCACTGTATTGGGTGATGACCAATCGATATGGATCGTTTGATTCACAACCTGTATGTCGTTTTCAGAGGCATAGCCGACATGTTTCTCCATTATTGTACGTGCTAAATTTAGTGCGGGGTAGAGATTCCTTCACTGCTCAAGTCGTTATCCTGATCGCCACAACTTCAGCCTTCCACCAGCAATTGTCTCAAACTTGTCTGATTGGGTCGCTGTCCTCTTCCTTATCACCACAACTTTTAGCCTTCTACTCCCTCCGTTCCGATTTACTCGTCGTGGATATCAGTCTGATGAGCTTTAACTAACCTTGTTGATGAGCAGTAGTGCAACGGGGCAGTTTGGAGCGTAGGAATTATACCTGAATTTTGTACTACTGAACAGTTAAATTCCACACAAAAACATAGGACTGAAAGACAGTACTTACATTAAGAGAAACTTGTGATTAAAAAAGATGGTTGCAGACAGATTAGAGATCCATGAGACCTCTGGCCCCCTTTTATTTTAACTGTCCAAGGTGACCTCATCTAAGCCTCATTTCGGTCGTGGACCTCTTACAGTTCCTTCATGGGTGAACTGTTAAGTGTACATGCTGGAGAAATGGGTACCGTTTATCTTTCATCCCAGAAATGGGGACATAAAATGTGTGGCAACCTAGCTTGCCTACTGCTATTCAACATTTCTGTACTGAGATTGGGAAGCAGCAATCAGGGCAGCCCCTATCCCCGAGCCATCATCCGCGTGCTTGACGACTATGAACTTTGATGACTCCTCCCCTAGCAGCTCGTTTAGAGTAGTTTCCAAGCATTTGCTGAACTTGGCGTAGTGTTCGAACAGTCCTCCATCGATGGCGATGACCGACCGGCGCTTGTCGACGGAGCCATCTCTCCTGAGCTTCTTGAGGATCCCTGCAAGGCCTGCAGCAGCCAGCCGGGCTGCCCTTCTTGCTACAATGTCGCAGATTTCAACAACCATTTTCCGCGTCTCGAAGGACGTGCCTGCAATCTGGAGGGTGTGCATACCATGTCACTTCAATGTGTGCATACAATCATCACAATCAGGAACTCAGCATACCTCTAGGGTTTCTTCCAGTTTTTCTGCTACTATCTTTAGATCAGGTGTTTCGTCATGGTGCATTGCAGAAATATGCGGAGTCCTGCATACAGCATTAAGCCACATTTTATCAGCACATGCCAAGTTTGAATTTGGTACTAGCATTTTGCTATACTTAATTAATGGTCTGTTTGATTAGAAGATTAGGAAGACCGAGCATCAGCAGGAACATGCATTTGAAAGAAAATCTTGAATTCCAGATCATCAACAAGATAAAAATTCTTTATGACTATGTACTCCTGGAGTACACATTAGAGTATCAACCGCGAAATGCTAGGGAAACAGCGTACCGGAGATGGAAATGAGTTTTGAGCTTAGTGTGGTCAATTTCACCGAAAATGGAAGATTGCAAGGACATTTTAAGCAACACCCTCCTTACAATTTCACCTAAATACATTCCTGAGGTTAACTTCTCGTAGATCTGAAAGAACCAAAGTATACGATTGAGCCAATGCTCAATAGCAAGAACAGGCAGACTATAAAATGAACTTGCCTGCTCTCCTGGATTTAAGCTTTCGTTATCTAATGCTTGGTCGTATTCAGTGACTGGAAGATGGCACGAATAGAAATTACCCCATTCCATATTAATGACCTGGTATATGAGGAGACATCACACAAATAACTTAGAAAAACAACAAATAGTTCAGAAGACTCCAACCATATCCTTGAGCATCACTAGGTTTGAAGTGAAAGGTTGTGACCTTTAAACCTCACCATTTCTCCTGAATTAGGCAGCTCTCCTTCCCATTTTGGTATAGCATTTGCCTTCTCAATATAAGCAGCATTTGTGCCTGTGCCAAATATCACACCTGCGACGACATCTTCATCGTAGTATCTGGCTCCAGCCAATGTCCCAACAGCGTCATTAATCTATTTCAGCAATAATATCTAAGGATGAGATTTTTCTTATGAACTTACAACAAGATTATATAAACCTCTAAACACTTAGTCACTTACTAGTGCAGCCACATGCATGTCTAGACCTTGCTTCTTCATAGCTGTTTGTAGGTCAGCAACTACATCTTCACCTACCTGATATGAGTGATGAAGAGATTAATTCGAAGGAAGATCCATCGATAGACAGTTTAGTATTTGAATTTCTGATGATAAACATAGTTTATTGATACGATTACCAGAATTCTTTATCCACTATGGTTTAGAATCAAACGACAATACAGGCTTCAAAGAGCTGCATGGTATGATGTACAAATATGCAGGGTTTATAAGCAGAAGGAATTCTTACAGCATCTTCTATAGAAAATGCCTTTGTCCACTTGACAAGGGTCCCTGATGCAATGGACCGTTGCCTCACTGGGAAAGAAAATGTGAATCCTAGCTCCCGTGTCTTCCCGTTTGACAAGCTAGTACCCTTCTCTTCATCAGCCACAAACTTGGCTAATTCAGAAGCAATGAAACCAAACAATTCCTATAAAATGGAAAATGAACACAATCAGATAATAAATCAAAGAATAACAACAATTCAAATCAAAGTTGTCGAATTAAGCATATAAAACCTACAGATGAGCTCCCTGACATCAAATGCGGCGCGATGGCGACTTCTCTGGACTCGCGGCTAATGACATGCTTATCATTGCCGCCCAGCTGCACCTTCAAGACACGGAAGTTTGTCCCTCCTAGGTCCAGTCCATAGAACAAACCTTCCTCTCTCCTAAATTTAGTAGCACAAAAGTAAGCAGCCAAATAATTCTAATGGTGTACACGGGTCAAACATAAAATTGCCAACTGAAATCAGCTATCTTTACCATTAAATCAATTTTTTTGGACGAAAGGCACCGGGTGAACATCTTTAAATTATAAAGCCAACAAGTGGCAGGAGTCACACACCATTATATCTATCAACCAGCTAACCTGAATTCCGATAAAATAGCACCGAAATGGATGATACTCCCTCTGTAAACTAATATAAGAGTGTTTAGATCACTAGAATAGTGATCTAAAAGCTCTTATATTAGTTTACAGAGGGAGTATTATATTATAATATTATGAACATAATAAGGAGCTTGACCGATATGTCCGACATCCATGAGGTCAGTCAAATGATTAACTTATTTTGGTCTTATTATAATGCTGTAAAGACGCCAAACTAATATATCCCATCCTATGCTTAATTCATAGGACCATAGTCTTTAATGTACATGTACGCCATCAAACATCAATTGATTCAAGTTAACAACACGCCAACACCTTGCTAATTTCTCCACAATAAGATGTACTCCCTCAGTTCCTGAATATAAGTCTTTTTAGATATTCCAATATGGACTACATACAGATTTATATAGACGTAGTTTAGAGTGCGTTCCTGAATATAAGTCTTTTTAGATATTCCAATATGGACTACATAGGGATGTGTATAGACGTAGTTTAGAGTGCAGATTCACTCATTTTGCTCCGTATGTAATCCACATTGGAATGTCTAAAAAGACTTGTACTGTCAATAGGCTGACATTTTCAGGGAGCATGAACACTAAGAACTGAAAGACCAACCCTTCCTGTGATTGGAAAAACAGACAAGAAGCGAGAGCTGGAGTACATGGCAACTAACCCGGTGGGGAGCTTGTCAACGTAGGAGAGCAGCATCTTGACCCTGCTGCCACCCTCCATCTCCAGCCCGGCGCACATCTCGTCGGCCATCGCCTCCGCCACGTCGCGCAGCAGCGACGGCGGCGTGGCGCACTTCTCTCGGAGGTCCGCCACCAACTGCTCCGCCATTGCCGACGGCGCTCGGCGCTCCCAATACCTTAAAGGCAGATCAAGGCGAAATGACTGAACTGACAGTATGGCGGGGAGTTTGGAGTCGACGACAGCTGAGGGGATAAGATTTGAGAGCTCCAGAAAGGCGGGGGGCAGGAATGGGGTGGCGGCACGTGAGATTCGGCGAGACGAGCAGGGATGGTGGCGCGACACGTGAAATTTGGCTGGGAGCGCTCATCTTTTCGATCAGCTCGGTGGAGCGGCGGGGGGATTGTGGCTCTGCCTCGCGTGTTGTCGTTCTGTTCTTGCTCTTCGGGAACCACAGCACAAATGCGGTTTATCTGTGGATCGTACAAATAAAAGTTTTTCTTTATACGCACTAAATAGGGGTGTATCTAGGTCTCGGCCTACCGAGACTTATGCGTTGTTTGGATAGTGAATTTTAGCCATGGGTATATATAGTACGAGTTTTTAGCTGAATTTTGTAAAACCGGTTTTAGTATATTTTTAACAAAAAGCTAAAATCCTGCCGACGTGTTGCCGTCCAATCCGAATCCAACGGCGCGCGTATGATTTTCGGCGGCCGTTCCGAGCGAAGCGCGCGTGGCGATATCTGTTACAGTATTTGGGCGTTGATGACAAGCGGGCCCCATCGAAACCGCCCATTTCATCCAATGCCCACGATCTACACTCTCCCATCTTTCCCTTCGCCCGCATTACTCCCCCCGCCCGCGCTGCGGTTTGCATTGGAAGCTCGCCTCGCTCCCCTCTTCCTCGTCCGCGAAGGTTGCTGGTGGTGGCGCGGTCCTGTTCGCGGCGGATGGCGTCTGAACCGGCAGTGAGGAACACATTTCCCACCCCCTCTATCTTCCTGTTGCTCCGCCGGTATGTTCCGTCGTTGATTTTTGGTGCTCGTTCCCTCTGAATCCGGCGGTTTGTTGTTCCCATTAGGTTAGATTAGGCCGCCTTCTAGTTTCAGTTGAAGATGGCTTGGAATTTTGATTCAGTTTGTGCAAAATTGGTCGGCGGGTCGGTGGTGGATATGTATTCGTGGCGGATAAGCATGGTTGTTTCTACGACGGATTTTCCCACCCGTTGAGGATGTGGATTTTTAGGACATGCAATATTGTTTGTGGAGTTTTAGGATGTGAATTAGTGGCTGTGGATTTGAACGATGACCCTAAGTTCATTCCCAAATTGTTGGTATGTCAGATTTGTTTGATGCGTTTTGTTGATCGATTAGGCTTGTGATGCTCTAATTACCAGGTTTACAATGCTTGAGTTATCAGCGTTGTTTGATCTGTTTAATTATCATGATGATGGTATTGCACTTACCAATGACATTGAGCTCAAATTACCAGCTGCTGAAACACTGCTATTTTTATGACTGGTGTTGTTTTTGTGCCTAAATTTCCAGTGGGTTGGTAATTGTTGTACATACCAGCACAATTGTGCTTTAGTTACCATGTGAAATCTCTAGAATTATCAGGATAATAACTCATCAGATGGGACGTTGTATGCGCTTACCATTAGTTTGTTGGCTGAATTATCATGTGCATATTGATTTTTTTACAGGGTCACCGTGGTATATGTTGTCAGATGTGGGATGCCTTTTATTTTTTCAGTGCTTATGGCTTTCAAATTTTGATCATGGCCATAGTGCTGAATTTATCAAGTGCTTGGGCTTTTGATTTTTAATTTCTTAATGGGGGGTGGGTCAATCACGCTTTGATATCCAATTGGTTTTCAAATAGCATATTCATATTATGTTGCTAAAATTATGTATGTGTTTTTGGACAATAGCCCCATGATTGTTAAGCCTTGTGCTACCGATGTTGATGTTCAAGTAATTATCATGATCATGTTACTGTACTTACCAGTTTCTTTTGTGGTATAATTAGCTGCAGCACAATGCTTACCAATGGTCTGGTAGTTTTGAGTGCTTACCGGCATCATATTTTCTGATTATTAATGACCACATGCCAATGCTAAAATTATCATGTGTAAATTGGTTGCGCATCATCAAATTGATGCTGTTTTTGTCGCTTACCAATATAATTGTGCCTGAATTATCAGTTGCACATTGCTCAATTTACCTGGGTCATTTGTTTTGCTATAGTTTATCAGGTGTAATTTTCCTTTTCAAACACGAGTCTATAATTGTTGCTATTAATTGGGATATCAATTTTTCATATGTCAGCTAATTGGGTTCATTTGCTATCTTTTTGTTCATATATGATAGGGACACAATGCCGAGGAAGCGCAAAGGAGATGGTGATGGAATTGATGAGGTTCCTGCGAAGAAGCCGAAGCGCCCTCCTCCTCGGAACAGAGGCTCACCTAGTTCGCTTCTAGCTGCATGCAAAGACATGAATGATGACATGAAGGTTGCCATTGATGAGATGGACTTCACAAGCCTTCGGGATATCAAGTGCGACCTGTTGGGGAATGTTGCATGGGAAACAAAAAAATCCTACGCTCACCAAGATCAATCTAGGAGATGCACATCTACGAGAGGAGAGTTGGATCCACATACCCTTGTAGATCGCTAAGCAGAAGCGTTCAAGAACGCGGTTGATGTAGTGGTACGTCTTCGCGATCCAATCACAAAACGTCCCGCGAACTCCAATCTAGCGCCGAACGGACGACACCTCCGCGTTCAACACACGTACGGCTTGATGACGCCTTCACCTCCTTGATCCAGCGGGCGATGGTGAAGTAGTAGCTCGAGTCCTCCGGCAGCACGACGGCGTGGTGGCTGTTGTGGTGGAGAAATTACGGCAGAGCTTCGATAAGCACTACGCGTATGAGGAGAAGAGCTACGGGAGAGGAGGGGCAGCGCCAAGGCGTGTAAGGGTGCGGCTGCCCTCTTTCTCCCTCACTATATATAGGGGGAGAGGAGGAGGCGCCCTAGGGTTTCCCTAGGGGAGGCATGGCGGCCATAGGGGAAACCCTAGATGGGTTTGGGCGCCCCCACCCCTAGGAGACTTGGCCCCCAAGACGGGAGGGGGCCGCTGCCCTATGGGAGGCGCCCCATGTGACGCCCGGGTAATTAAACTATAGTAACATCACCCTAATGGTGCCATGTCATCGCAATTAATTTGCTAAACCTCACTTTGACCCAAAACCGATTCAAATTCAAATTTAAAATAAAGTCAAATTATTATTTCTTCAAACGGTAAAACATAAATGTTCGGTGGGTTGCAAATATTCACTAACAATTTGACATTAAAGAATTAACATTTAAAAAATAGAATTTCCCCTGTATGTTAAAACAGTGGACCAACAACACCTTTTTATCCCATTTAAATATAAACTCAAACTTAATAAATTATTAGAACCCAAACTTTTTGTGGCAGTGCAAAAATTTGCATCACTAATTTTGGGCCAAGTCTCTTAATTAATAAAAGTCATTTTCTTTTGGCACTAAAATAAAACAGAAGCTAACTCAAAGAAACATAAAAAAATGACAAAAAAGATGGATAGAAAGAAAGAGAGAGGGAGGCCCAAGTGGGGTTGGAGGCCCAGCCCACGCTCCCACTTTGCCTCCTTCCTCTCGCTACAGTACAGGAGGCAGGGGCATGGCGGCCATCCACGGCGCCATGGCCGTGGTGGCAGCCATCCGCCACCCCCGACGCCCTATAATAGGCCGCCGTCGGCTCCCCTCGCGAACCCTAGCTCATACTTTCCTCTCTCCCTCGATCGCTCTGTTCTTCCCAACGCGAACACGACGCCGTCGTCGCCACGGCCGACCTTGCCTGCGTGCTCCTCATCGTCCCCGCCGGCAAGGAGCTTGTCCAAAAGCTCCGTCTGCCTCTGCTGCTTCAACTACGAGGATCGGTTCAAGCCGGGCGCCTCCGCATCGCGGGGATCGAGCCCACCTTCAACCTCCGTTCGCCGCCGTTCGACACGTCAATATGCGCGTCTTCGATAGCCTTCGGCCTCGTCGAGCCTTCCACGAGCTTCTCTGTGAGCCGCCGCTCCTTCTCAACCTCTTCTTGCTCCTTCCCGTGCCCCGTAGGGTAGTTCTCGTAGAGCACCGCCGTCGGACGTCATCATCCCGGTCACTTCCGACCATCGTAGCTCGCACCCGTGCCACCTACGGACACGGCACGGTGCCCACGATCCACTGGCTCGAGCCGTTGCTCGAATTGTTCCCTATATATGCCCGTCCGTAGCTGCCGTCACCGTCGAGACCGAAGCCGCCATCGCCCGGGCGCTCCCCTGCACCCCCGCGCAGCCTCCCTGGTCGCGGCTCCCCGCGGCCGTCCACGCTCGCCCCTATGCATACTGCGTCGCCCCCGTGCGCCGGCCGCGCCCGCCCGCTTCCCCCGCACGCGCCCACCGCCTTCTGGCCTTGCCCGCGCGCGCGTGTGGCTGCTGCCTGCCGCTCGGCCTCCTCCCGATGCTGCTCTGATCTGTTGCACCGCTGCCGCCCTTCTGGCCCGCGCGCTGCCCGCGCCGCCCTGCTCCCGTCGGCCTCCCCCGTGCTCACCGCGCCGCCGCTTTGGCCGCCCCTCCCCCTCGTCCGCTCTGCGCCCTGGCCGGGCCGGCTCCGCCCGGCCGTGCCCGCGTTGGGCCGGCGCCGCCCCGCCGGCGCCATCTCCGGCGCCCGGCGCCCGGCTACCTGGCCGCGCCGACGCCCCGGTCCGGCGTCGCCGGCCTCGCCCCGTGCCTGGGTGGGTTTCGGCCTTAACGGGCGCCCACCCCGCAGCCCCGATAGACCGCCCCACTATGGCCCCTGTGCCTATGGCACGTGGGGCCCACCCATTTAAGAAAAAAAGAAAACAAAAAAAATATAGATAATTATATATTAATTTAATTTAATTTAATTAATTAAGTTAATTAATTACTTAATCTTAAATAACCTAATTAATTAGATTGGTTAATTAAAACAGTAGTTAGTCAATATGTGTGTATGACAGGGGGCCCCACCCCTGTTGACCAGTCAATCGTTGACTGGTCAACTGGGACCCCCTGGACCCACATGTCAGCCTGTGTACACTTCTGTGTACACAGTGCTGTGTACACATAGCAATTTACTATTTATTTTCGAATTAAAATAAATTACAGAATATTCTTTAAAACTTTGAAAAATCATATAAAATAAACCGTAACTCGGATGAAAAAGTTTTATATATGAAAATTGCTCAGAACGACGAGACGAATCCGAATACGCGGTCCGTTCGTCCGCCACACATTTCTATCATTCCGAACATGCAACATTCCCCCTCCGTTTCACTTGTCCGAAAATACCTAACACCGGGAATACTTTCCCGGATGTTATTCCTCTTCGCCTGTATCACCGAACACCGCGTTAGGTCACACGTAGCACCGCCTTTTGCCATGTTATGCTTTGTGATGCTATTGTTTGCTCTGTTATTTATTTGTTTCCCCTTCGTTGCTTATTTTCGGTAGACTCCGATACTGTGATAGACCCCGAGACCATTGATGCTTCGGTGTTCGACTACGGCTACGCTTCCGAAGATTCCTTTCGTCTGCAGAGCTTCCAGGCAAGCCCCCCCCCCCTTGATCACCAGATATCGCCCATTCTCTCTCTCTTATTCTTGCATTAGATTTGCTACTGTTGATGATTCGATAGCTCCAATTCTGTTGCATAGCCTGTCATTGTTGCTACCATTTTTGATACCTTACCTGCTATCCTAATGCTTAGTATAGGATGCTAGTATTCCATCAGTGGCCCCACATCCTTGTCTGTCTGCCATGCTATACTATCGGGTCGTGATCACCTCGGGTGGTGATCACGGGTATATACTATATACATACTTTACATGATACATGATGTGACTAAAGTCGGGTCGGCTCATTGAGTACCCGCAAGTGATTCCGAAGTGGGGGCTGAAAGGACAGGTGGCTCCATCCAGGCAGTGGTGGGCCTGAGTTCCCGACGGCCCCCGAGTGGATCTTTGTGGCGGAGCGACAGGGGCAGGTTGAGACACCCAGTCGAGAGGTGGCCTGACCCTGGTCGTTGTCCGCGGTGATTTTCATAATAACACGCTTAACGAGTTTGGATATTTGATCTGAGTCTGGCCATTGGCCTTTACGCACTAACCAGCTGCGTGGGAATAGTTATGGGCTCTCGACGTCGTGGTATTAGCCGAAGCCTTCTTGACGTCAGCGACTGAGCGGCGCACGCCAGGTTGGACCGCGTAACGTAACTTCCTTAGCAATGGAGGTTGCTAGGTCTGCTCATGGGCCGCCCTCGCAACGTGCAGGTGTGCATTGGGCGATGGGCCCAGACCCCTGTGCGCTTAGGACTTAGACCGGCGTGCTGACCTCTCTGTTGTGCTTAGGTAGGGCTGCGACGTGTTGATCTTCCGAGGCCGGGCATGACCCTGGAAAGTGTGTCCGGCCAAATGGGATCAAGTGTGCTGAGTTATGTGGTGCACCCTTGTAGGGAAGTTAATCTATTCGAATAGCCGTGTCCCTCGATAAAAGGACGACCCGGAGTTGTACTCCGACCTCATGACAACTAGAATCGGATACTTAATAAAACACACCCTTACCAGTGCCAGATACAACTCTGTGGTTGCTCTCTCACAGGATGATGTGCGGGAGGATCGCCGAGTAGGATTATGCTATACGTTGTTACTTGGTGAACTTACCATCTATTCTATTCTACTACTCCAAGACGGAGGCTGCCAGAAGCGAGGATACTTGTTACTTCCAGCTACTCTCTTCTTCTGCTGCAAGATGGAGGTGGCCAGAAGCGTAGTCTTCGATTGGATTAGTTATCCCCCTCTTATTCTGCTTTCTGCAGTTCGTTCCACATATATTACCCCTTTACACTGATACAATTGCATATGAAGTATAGATCTTTGCTTGCGAGTACTTTGGATGAGTACTCACGGTTGCTTTTCTCCCCCTTTTTCCCCTTTTGTCCCTTCTTCTCGGATGACGCAACCAGATGGTGGAGCCCAGGAGCCAGAGGATCCCGATGATGTTTCTACATGGAGTTCGGCTTCGAGGAGTAGTTAGGAGGTCCCAGGCAGGAGGCCTTGCCTTTTCGATCGTTGATATATCTGTGCTAGCCTTCTTAAGGCAAACTTGTTTAACTTATGTCTGTACTCAGATATTTTTGCTTCCGCTGACTCTTGTGTCTTCGAGCTTATGTATTCGAGCCCTCGAGCCCCCTGGCTTGTAATATAAAGCGTATTATTTTAATTTGTGTCTAGAGTTGTGTTGTGATATCTTCCAGTGAGTCCCTGATTTTGGTCGTACACATTTGCGTGCATGGTTAGTGTACGGTCAAATCGGGGGCGTCACAAGTTGGTATCAGAGCCGACTGCCTGTAGGAATCTCCTTTTCCAACTCCTTGGCCAAAGTTGAGTCTAGTCTTTGAAAACCAAATTTACTAACTTGTTGTGTGGCTTACGGGCCCACAACATCAATGGGTGGTGTTAGGATCTTTTATTCCTTTCTATGCTCTGGGACTCTGATCTCTCTTCTATTCGGGTTAAAAGGTTTTACTAACTCTGACTCTAGGTTCTCGTAACTATTTCTCCCGAAGAGCCCTCATTCCGGAAGATCACCTACTTCGTCAGAAGATTCTAAGGATATCCCTCGATATTTTCCCGAGGCCCTTGTGGTCATCGCCTTTGCAATTCACTGCCACCGATATATCCCTAAGGATATCTGCATGCACTTGTCATTCTCATGATCATTCCTTGTCGCTCTTGTTGTTACAAGGTGCCTCGAAATATTCTTCGTTGTCCCAAGAATCCTTTGAGTTTACTGTCTTGTTGTTTTATTTTGCATGAAAACCCTTACGATTATTTCCTCGTATTTAACAATGATTCATTCTTCTCAATTGATCATCTGTCTCACAAAATTCTTCGGAATACTTTTCGATCTTTCGAAAATGCTCTGCAGAATGTTACTCTTGAAATTCGTGCATGCTTGCATTATGGTTAATTGCATATGACTAGTAGTCTTCGTTAACATCCCTTGCCTTATCTATTTTGAGCCTATTGATTCAATGTGTGTGTATGCACGCAGTCATCAGGTTATCCTTTTAAAATTTATCTTTCGGACTCAGACGTCAGTCCGGATATGAGTTGGTTCTCGGCAATTCAAATCTTTATTGATTGTCCAACTAAGTGTTTTCAACTTATCCATCCTTGATCAGAGCGTCTGCTTTTGATCCTTACTTTTGGAAACCATAATTTCTTTCTAATTCAAGCATCAGACTAATAAGGTGATTCTTGAATCTGATGCCTCTGCATTCTTTCTTCCTCTGAGTGAGTATCGATACTCACATCAGCTCCGTTGTGGATTGCCCGATCCATTGTTGGATTGTTATCCGACAGTACCCTTCATATTCAATCACCTTGTGAGTTCTTCCCCTGATACATAATGCCTTTGGTAAATTATATCCTCTGCTTGACCAACCATGCTCTGCTTTCGAGCTTGTGTTTTGACTTTTGAAACTTGTGGTATATGTTACTAAGATGCCCGATGGGTTGAAACTATGCCTTCCCCTAATTCGCGAGAATCCGAAAGTTTTCACAAGTCATACTCTTCCGGTGTCCCACCAAATGAAATTCCAACACTACAGTTTTATCAAAGCGAGAGGTGAATGAAATAATATGCATTAAAGAAGTGGGAGTCGACCTTGAACTTGTGTTCATGCCCATAAAAATAATGTAGACCGTCTCGGAAGCTTCTTGCAAAATGATTATCCAGCTGTATAATTTCTTCGGTATTCTTGAATTGATTCCTTACAGTTATGGTTCCGACCATGCTGTCCTGATCTGATATATCTGATGGGAATTCATTCCCGTGCCTCGTTTATGTTGGCAAGGTTGAAGTATCTACCGTCATAGGTCAATGACCCGGTCTACTTCTATCATGTTCTACATTCGAGTATTACCCCCTGGTATCTCGAAGATGTCTTGCCATTGCAACACATCTTACTAACTTTGTCGAAGAAATGTCTTTCCTTGTCATAATCACTCTACGGGTTCTGGGTTGTTGTCAACCGAGGACACTGACTAGTGGAATTATTCCGCACTACAAATCAAATACCCCCCAGTATTTTATTGGGAAATTCTGAACTCAATCTGGTCATTCCTATACTATTGGCTGCATCCTGGTCTCGCTATCTTTGACTGTGCTACCTCGTCCTTCTCTGATGCACGAATTCTTCAGTGTGAGAGCACGACTTACGTCGGGCTTTCAACATCATGTTGCTTGTCTTGAAAGGCAACTTTGGTTCTGAGCTTGCATCTTATATATTGATCCTATAACTTGCCACTTTGTCATTCCCTTGCTTGTTGCCGTTGTCGTTTGATTGCATCCCCTTGAAACCCTCCCGACAAATGTGTCGGATCACCTTCAACACTTTGACTACTTCTGAGATGTCAATTGTGTTCGTGATGAGAAATACCCTCCTTGCCCTCGATAATTTTTATTATCATCGACAACACCCTTGACTTCCTTTCATCGCGAACTTGTCCACATTATAATTGCAACTTGCTCTCCAGCTAGTGTTGTGTTCTGCCTTGAAGTATTATTGTTTATTATGTCGAGAATGTTGTGGGGATTGCTCCACCTCTTAGAAATTCTCGGTATGATGATACTTCTCACCATCACCATTCTTCCTTGGCCCCGTGTTGTTTCTAACCGGGATATCAATATGTTAACGATGTTGCTTGAGTTATGTACTTCTAGCAACCTTATTGCTTTGAAGTTAACGATCGATAGTTTGATCTTAGACTATTGATTAATGAATCGTCACTCTAACATTGATCCTGCTGCCTAAGGTCATATTTCGGGCACGCCTTTCACCTAATGATTAATGGTGTATGTTTTTTCTTTCTTTCGAGCATACAACAGTATATCATTTGAATTGATAGGTGTCATCCTCTTGTTCACATTATTGTGGAAATCCCTTTGTTTGGAATTCTCGATGAATTGTCGCTGAGCCCATTAGCCACCTCCTCATCCTCTCCTTGATTTAATGATGAACTATTGTTTCGGGAACTGGCTTACATAGTTCATTTTCCGAGAATCTTATAATGTTATCCCGTCATATTGAGTTGCACCTTTTTCTTCTCCAGCATCCTGAGTCTGAGGTATCCAGACACCAGTCAGATCCGAATATCTGTCAGTTATGATGATTGGAACATAGTCCCAAAGTTATAACATTAGTTTTTGAACCGACAAGGTTCATGCCCAGCACACCTGGCCGGAGGACCTATTGTTATAGTTCTTCCTTTTTAGCAAGGTTAACCATTCTTTCATTAAGAAATCATAAGACTTATACTATGAGTTGTTCCTCATGGATGCTTTGTGTGTCTAAAGTCTGACCTTTGCTTGAAGACCACGTCAATGCTATCTCAAAGCATGTCTGTGGTACCCTGATTCTCACAAGGAACATTTGGAACACAATGCTAAATGTTTCTTGATCAGTTATCCAAACACCGTGTATGGGTACATATCATGATTCTTATTATCCCTTTTATCCAAATGGTCATGTATTTGATATCATATCACGCGTATCATGCCCTGCTTATCGTTGGGAAGGATATACTCCCATTACATGTGTTTAAACCCATTTTCCTTTCCGTTGGTTTGTTTAACCTTTCTTGTGATCTACATATAATCTAAGCAGGAATAATTTTCTGCTTATGTAAACACCTCGGTGTACAACTCTGTCGGTAAGACCCTGTTACTATGGTTGATAACATTCCGGTAACCACTGATGGACGAGAACTTTGCCTACATGACCGCCTCGTTTCAACGAGCAGGAAAATGATTCTCTTCGTCCCTCGCCTTTGGTACTGATGTTGTTGCCGACATAACTGGTAGACTATTCTCTAACATGCCTTGCTATCATGATCGTGCAAGATGACACTGCCCTTCCTACTTTTAACCCACATGGTGGGCCCATAACCCACAGTTCCACAGGATCAAAACCCGACTCTCCGATACACCCCTGTTTCCAAAGTTAATTCCTCGCGCTTGGCTTCGTATGTAATTCACGAGCCACCTTCCTAGAGATGATCTACTTCGGTACCAAATGCAACATTTATTTTGTTGCTCTGAATCCCTTTCACCTTTTGATTAGGCATCGAACGATAGCCTGCCCGCTCGAAACTTCTCATGGTACCTTCTTACCTTGCTCTCGATATTTTCTTAATTTTCAATTCGAGAGTTACTTTTCGTCACCCTCCCTGATGTTAACTACCAGATAAGCAACCTTGTAGAGGTCCATTCTACCAAAGCTACCTTTGTCCTTTCGTAAGTACGTTGAAGACCTGAAGGCAGGATGACGATGTCATGATGACCTGGCGCTGAGGAATGAAGACATAATACGAGAAGAAACAACCTCTTCATAAGAGCAAGCAAGATCGAGGAGACTGGTTAGAAATTTCGTAACCGACTCTTTCCCTTCACTCTACCTCCTAAATCTCGGGACGAGATTTCTTGTAGTGGAGGAGATTTGTGACGCCTGGGTAATTAAACTATAGTAACATCACCCTAATGGTGCCATGTCATCGCAATTAATTTGCTAAACCTCACTTTGACCCAAAACCGATTCAAATTCAAATTTAAAATAAAGTCAATTTATTATTTCTTCAAACGGTAAAACATAAATGTTCGGTGGGTTGCAAATATTCACTAACAATTTGTCATTAAAGAATTAACATTTAAAAATAGAATTTCCCCTGTATGTTAAAACAGTGGACCAACAACACCTTTTTATCCCATTTAAATATAAACTCAAACTTAATAAATTATTAGAACCCAAACTTTATGTGGCAGTGCAAAAATTTGCATCACTAATTTTGGGCCAAGTCTCTTAATTAATAAAAGTCATTTTCTTTTGGCACTAAAAGAAAACAGAAGCTAACTCAAAGAAACAGAAAAAAAGGACAAAAAAAAGATGGATAGAAAGAAAGAGAGAGGGAGGCCCAAGTGGGGTTGGAGGCCGAGCCCACGCTCCCACTTTGCCTCCTTCCTCTCGCTACAGTACAGGAGGCAGGGGCGTGGCGGCCATCCACGGCGCCATGGCCGTGGTGGCAGCCATCCGCCACCCCCGACGCCCTATAATAGGCCGCCGTCGGCTCCCCTCGCGAACCCTAGCTCACACTTTCCTCTCTCCCTCGATCGCTCTGTTCTTCCCAACGCGGACACGACACCGTCGTCGCCACGGCCGACCTTGCCTACGTGCTCCTCATCGTCCCCGCCGGCAAGGAGCTTGTCCAAAAGCTCCGTCTGCCTCTGCTGCTTCAACTACGAGGATCGGTTCAAGCCGGGCGCCTCCGCATCGCGGGGATCAAGCCCATCTTCAACCTCCGTTCGCCGCCGTTCGACAAGTCGATCTACGCGTCTTCGATAGCCTTCGGCCTCGTCGAGCCTTCCACGAGCTTCTCTGTGAGCCGCCGCTCCTTCTCGACCTCTTCTTGCTCCTTCCCGTGCCCCGTAGGGTAGTTCTCGTAGAGCACCGCCGTCGGACGTCATCATCCCGGTCACTTCCGACCATCGTAGCTCGCACCCGTGCCACCTACGGACACGGCACGGTGCCCACGATCCACTGGCTCGAGCCGTTGCTCGAATTGTCCCCTGTATATGCCCGTACGTAGCTGCCGTCACCGTCGAGACCGAAGCCGCCGTCGCCCGGGTGCTCCCCTGCACCCCCGCGCAGCCTCCCTGGTCGCGGCTCCCCGCGGCCGCCCGTGCTCGCCCCTACGCCTACTGCGTCGCCCCCGCGCGCCGGCTGCGCCCGCCCGCTTCCCCCGCATGCGCCCACCGCCTTCTGGCCTCGCCCGCGCGCGCGTGTGGCTGCTGCCTGCCGCTCGGCCTCCTCCCGCTGCTGCCCTGATCTGTTGCGCCGCTGCCGCCCTTCTGGCCCGCGCGCTGCCCGCGCCGCCCCGCTCCGGTCGGCCTCCCCCATGCTCACCGCACCGCCGCTTTGGCCGCCCCTCCCCCTCGTCCGCTCCGCGCCCTGGCCGGGCCGGCTCCGCCCGGCCGTGCCCGCGCTGGGCCGGCGCCGCCCCGCCGGCGCCATCTCCGGCGCCCGGCGCCCGGCTACCTGACCGCGCCAACGCCCCGGTCCGGCGTCGCCGGCCTCGCCCCGTGCCTGGGTGGGTTTCGGCCTTAACGGGCGTCCACCCCGCAGCCCCGATAGACCGCCCCACTATGGCCCCTGTGCCTATGGCACGTGGGGCCCGCCCATTTAAAAAAAAGAAAACAAATATATATATATATAATTATATATTAATTTAATTTAATTTAATTAATTAAGTTAATTAATTACTTAATCTTAAATAACCTAATTAATTAGATTAGTTAATTAAAACAGTAGTTAGTCAATATGTGTGTATGACAGGGGGCCCCACCCCTGTTGACCAGTCAATCGTTGACTGGTCAACTGGGACCCCCTGGACCCACATGTCAGCCTGTGTACACTTATGTGTACACAGTGCTGCGTACACATAGCAATTTACTATTTATTTTCGAATTAAAATAAATTACAGAATATTCTTTAAAACTTTGAAAAATCATATAAAATAAACCGTAACTCTGATGAAAAAGATTTATATATGAAAATTGCTCAGAACGACGAGACGAATCCGAATACGCGGTCCGTTTGTCCGCCACACATTTCTATCATACCGAACATGCAACATTCCCCCTCCGTTTCACCTGTCCGAAAATACCTAACACCGGGAATACTTTCCCGTATGTTATTCCTCTTCGCCTGTATCACCGAGCACCGCGTTAGGTCACACGTAGCACCGCCTTTTGCCATGTTATGCTTTGTGATGCTATTGTTTGCTCTGTTATTTATTTGTTTCCCCTTCGTTGCTTATTTTCGGTAGACTCCGATACTGTTATAGACCCCGAGACCATTGATGCTTCGGTGTTCGACTACGGCTACGCTTCCGAAGATTCCTTTCGTCTGCAGAGCTTCCAGGCAAGCCCCTCCTTGATCACCAGATATCGCCCATTCTCTCTCTCTTATTCTTGCATTAGATTTGCTACTGTTGATGATTCGATAGATCCAATTCTGTTGCATAGCCTGTCATTGTTGCTACCATTGTTGATACCTTACCTGCTATGCTAATGCTTAGTATAGGATGCTAGTATTCCATCAGTGGCCCCACATCCTTGTCCGTCTGCCATGCTATACTATCGGGTCGTGATCACCTCGGGTGGTGATCACGGGTATATACTATATACATACTTTACATGATACATGATGTGACTAAAGTCGGGTCGGCTCATTGAGTACCCGCAAGTGATTCCGATGTGGGGGCTGAAAGGACAGGTGGCTCCATCCAGGCAATGGTGGGCCTGAGTTCCCGACGACCCCCGAGTGGATCTTTGTGGCGGAGCGACAGGGGCAGGTTGAGACACCCAGTCGAGAGGTGGCCTGGCCCTGGTCGTTGTCCGCGGTGATTTTCATAATAACACGCTTAACGAGTTTGGATATTTGATCTGAGTCTGGCCATTGGCCTTTACGCACTAACCAGCTGTGTGGGAATAGTTATGGGCTCTCGACGTCGTGGTATCAGCCGAAGCCTTCTTGACGTCAGCGACTGAGCGGCGCGCGCCGGGTTGGACCGCGTAACGTAACTTCCTTAGTAATGGAGGTTGCTAGGTCTGCTCACCGGCCGCCCTCGCAAAGTGCAGGTGTGCATTGGGCGATGGGCCCAGACCCCTGTGCGCTTAGGACTTAGACCGGCATGCTGACCTCTCTGTTGTGCTTAGGTAGGGCTGCGACGTGTTGATCTTCCGAGGCCGTGCATGACCCTGGAAAGTGTGTCCGGCCAAATGGGATCAAGCGTGTTGGGTTATGTGGTGCACCCCTGCAGGGAAGTTAATCTATTCGAATAGTCGTGTCCCTCGGTAAAAGGACGACCCGAAGTTGTACTCCGACCTCATGACAACTAGACCCGGATACTTAATAAAACACACCCTTACCAGTGCCAGATACAACTCGGTGGTTGCTCTCTCATAGGGTGATGTGCGGGAGGATCGCCGAGTAGGATTATGCTATACGTTGTTACTTGGTGAACTTACCATGTATTCTATTCTACTTCTGCAAGACGGAGGCTGCCAGAAGCGAGGATACTTGTTACTTCCAGCTACTCTCTTCTTCTGCTGCAAGATGGAGGTGGCCAGAAGCGTAGTCTTCGATTGGATTAGTTATCCCCCTCTTATTCTGCTTTCTGCAGTTCGGTCCACATATATTACCCCTTTACGCTGATACCATTGCATATGTAGTATAGATCTTTGCTTGCGAGTACATTGGATGAGTACTCACGGTTGCTTTTCTCCCCCTTTTTCCCCTTTTGTCCCTTCTTCTCGGATGACGCGACCAGATGGTGGAGCCCAGGAGCCAGAGGATCCCGATGATTTTTCTACATGGAGTTCGGCTTCGAGGAGTAGTTAGGAGGTCCGAGGCAGGAGGCCTTGCCTTTTTTATCGTTGCTATATTTGTGCTAGCCTTCTTAAGGCAAACTTGTTTAACTTATGTCTGTACTAAGATATTTTTGCTTCTGCTGACTCTTGTGTTTTCGAGCTTATGTATTCGAGCCCTCGAGCCCCTTGGCTTGTAATATAAAGCTTGTATTATTTTAATTTGTGTCTAGAGTTGTGTTGTGATATCTTCCAGTGAGTCCCTGATTTTGGTCGTACATATTTGCGTGCATGGTTAGTGTACGGTCAAATCGGGGGCGTCACACCCCACCTCTCCAGGTTACATGAGATGTGGTGTTAGGGGCACACAGGCCCTTAGTGGGCTGGTGTGCCCCCTTCCCTTGGCCCATAAGGACCCCAACGCTTGTCGAGGCCTCCAAAACCCCTTTCGGCCACGCTGGTCATCACCTAGTACCCCCGAAACAATTTCGGACTCCAATACCCTCAATCTTCACCCCCGGACCATTCTGGAGTTCCTCGTCATGTCTGGGATCTCATCCGAGACTCCGAACAACCTTCGGTAACCACCATAATGACTCAACTATGCTTATATCGTCACCAAACGTTAAGTGTGTAGACCCTGCGGGTTCGAGAACTATGTAGACATGACCGAGACACCTCTATGGTCAATAACAAATAGCGGGACCTGGATGCCCATATTGGTTCCCGCATATTCTACGAAGATCTTATCGGTTGAACCTCGATGTCAAGGATTCAGTTAATCCCATATGTAGTTCCATTTGTCTATCGGTATGTTACTTGCCCGAGATTCGATCGTTGGTATCTCCATACCTAGTTCAATCTCGTTACCGGCAAGTCTCTTTACTCATTCCGTAATACAAGATCCCATGACCAACTCCTTAGGCACATTGCTTGCAAGCTTCTTGTGATGTTGTATTACCGAGAGGGCCCAGAGATACCTCTCCGTATCACGGAGTGACAAATCCTAGTCTTGATCCACGCCAACTCAACAGACACCCTCGGAGATACCTGTAGAGCACCTTTATAGTCACCCAATTACGTTACGGCGTTTGGTACACACAAGGTACTCATCCGGTGTCAGTGAGGTGCATGATCTCATGGTCATAGGAACATATACTTGACATGCAGAAAACAATAGCAATAAACTTGACACGATCATATGCTACATTTATAGTTTGGGTGTTGTACATCACATCATTCTCCTAATGATGTGACCTCGTTATCAAATGACAAGTCATGTCCATGGCTAGGAAACCATAGCCATCTTCGATCAACGAGCTAGTCCGGTAGAGGCTCACTAGGGACATCTTGTTGTCTATGTATCCACACATGTATTCGAGTTTCCAATCAATACAATTCTAGCATGGATAATAAACGATTATCATGAACAAGGAAATATAATAATAACTACTTTATTATTGCCTCTAGGGAATATTTCCAACAGTCTCCCACTTGCACTAGAGTCAATAATCTAGTATTACATGGTAATAAATCTAACACCCATACAGTCCTGGTGTCGATCATGTTTTGCCCGTGGAAGACGTTTAGTCAAAGGATCTGCAACATTCAGATCTGTGTGTACTTTGCAAATGTTTATGTCCTCCTCCTTGATCGAATAAAGGATGGAATTGAAGCATCGCTTTATGTGTCTGGTCCTCTTTTGAAACCTTGGTTCCTTGGCTAGAGCAATGGCTCTAGTGTTGTCACAGAACAGAGTCATTGGGTCGAGTGCACTGGGCACAACTCCAAGATCTGTCATGAACTGCTTCATCCAGACAACTTCCTTTGCTGCCTCCGAGGCAGCTATGTACTCCGCTTCGCATGTAAAATCAGCTACCACGCTTTGCTTGGAACTGCACTAGCTTACCGCTCCCCCATTAAGAATATATACGTATCCCGTTTGAGACTTAGAGTCATCCGGATCAGTGTCAAAGCTTGCATCGACGTAACCCTTTACGACGAGCTCTTGATCACCTCCATAAAAAAGAAACATTTCCTTAGTCCTTTTCACGTACTTAAGGATATTCTTGACCGATGTCCAGTGTTCCATTCCAGGATTACTTTGAAACCTTCGAACCATACTTATGGAAAGGCTGACATCTGGTCTTGTGCACATCATTGCATACATGATAGAGGCTATGGCTGAAGCATAGGGGATGATAGTCATCTTTTCTCTATCCTCTGTAGTCGTTGGGCATTGACTCTTACTTAACTTTACACCTTGTAAAACAGGCCCTTCTTGGACTGATCCATTTTGAACTTCTTCAAAATCTTATCAAGGTATGTGATTTGTGAAAGTCCTATTAAGCGTCTCGATCTATCTCTATAGATTTTGATGCCTAATATGAAAGCAGCTTCTCCTAGGTCCTTCATTAAAAAACTCTTGCTCAAATACTCCTTCACGTTTTCCAAAAGTTCTATATTGTTTCCAATCAGCAATATGTCATCCACATATAATATCAGAAATGCTATAGAGCTCCCATTCACTTTCTTGTAAATACAAGCTTCTTCGAAAACTTGTATAAACCCAAACGATTTGATCACCTCATCAAAGCGAAGATTCCAGCTCCGAGATGCTTGCACCAGTGCTGGAGTTTGCATACTTTGTCAGCATTCTCTGGATCGACAACACTTTATGGTTGCGTCATATACAACTCTTCCTTAAGGAAACTGTTGGTGTCAAAACCAGCGGATCTTAGGTAGGTGGTCCCGAACTATGTGTCTGAGGATCAATGGTAACATGAGGCTGGGGACACGATGTTTACCCAGGTTCAAGCCCTCTCGATCGAGGTAAAACCCTACTTCCTGCTATATTAATATGGATGAATATGATTACAATAGTTGATCTACCTCGAGATCGTAACAGCTAAACCCTAAAGTCTAGCCTATGAGGATGTTATGATTCTCTAGCCTCTATGGACTAAACCCTCCAGTTTATATATGCACCAGAGACGCCTAGGGTTTGTACATAACCATCTTGCAGAGGAAGGAAAGATTACACCCAAACCTAAAACTTGCCATTATACGAATACAATAGTCCTATCCGGATATGAGAGATGATCTTCTACGACGATCTTCACGTCCCAGCAGTCCGGCCCACCACGAGTTATCCAGCCACCCGAGGACCCCTCAATCCAAGACTCCCTCAGTAGCTCCTGAACCTGTCTTCGATGTTGATGAGTTCGGCTTCCGTATTATCTTCGGCATTGCAAGGCGGGTTCCTTCTTCCGAATATATCTTCTGCAAAAGGTGTATTGTGTTCGGCTATGCATGGTTAGTACAACCCTTAGCCTTGAAGGCAAGGCATTTGAAATAAAAAGAATATTGTGCCTTTACTGATAACTTTTTGGTGAAGCGTCGCGTCCATCCCATTAGCATACCGAACCGTTTTACTTGGTCCTAGTTCTGCGTTTCGAGGTACAACCCCATTGACACGTCTTATCAGAGTAGATATTGTGCCCACTTATTGTGGGATCCTTATCAACGTGACGTGAGCATCCAAACCGCGCATTACGCACGACCGATTTGGGAACCGGCGAGGTTTATGGCTAAAGTGGGGGGGGGGGAGCGTTATGTATTCACAGCGTTATAAAAGGATACCAATCCCTTTCATCAGCCCCACGCTTTCCTCAAGCTCGAGTTCTCCAATCTTCCTAGCCCCAGCATCCTCATCTCCTACTCCCGCCATTCTTTGTTCCTCAACTACTACTTTCTTCCAAGCAATGGCTGGATCCGATGCCAGGGATAAGTGGGAGGCCTCCACGGTTATTGAGAAAACCGTGGGGGATCTTCGGAGCACGGGCTATCTCGCTGCTGACATTGCGCATCGAGTCCCCGCCAAGGGCCAGGTGGTACCCCTCCCAGAGGCGGGTGAGAGAGTCGTGTTACTCTCACACTTTGTTAGGGGGACAGGGTTCCCGCTCCACCCCTTTGTTCGGGGTTTGCTATTTTTCCACGGGCTAGATTTCCACGATCTAGCCCCGAACTCAATTCTCCACATCTCCGCTTTTATAGTGTTGTGTGAAGCTTTCCTCAACGTGCCTCCATACTCCGGCCTATGGCTCAAAACCTTCAACGTGAAGCCAAAGGTGGTGGACGGGCAACACGCGAAGTGCGGGTGTGCTATGATAAGCAAGCTCCCAAATGCGATTTGGCCAAAAGGGTCGTTCGTGGAGACGAACAAGGCCTGACAGCAGGAATGGTTCTATATCACTCAACCCCGCGACGCTAAATGGGCGGCGGAACTTGCTTTCAGATCTGGACCCCCAGAGAGGTTGACCTCCTGGACCGATAAGAGTCCGAACTGGGGGTCTCGGGTTGAGGTGTGCTACCTCTTGAGCTTGCGTTGTTTTTCCCTTGAAGAGGAAAGGGTGATGCAACAAAGTAGCGTAAGTATTTCCCTCAGTTTTTTAGAACCAAGGTATCAGTCCAGTAGGAGACTACACACGAGTCCCTCGTACTTGCACAAACAAATAAGAACCTTGCAACCAACGCGATAAAGGGGTTGTCAATCCCTTCTTGGCCACTTGCAAAAGTGAGATCTGATAAAGATAATAGGATAAATATTTTTGGTATTTTTCTTGTATAGATTGAAAGTAAAGATTGCAAAATAAAAGATAGCTAGTAGATGAAAGATTAATATGATGGAAGATAGACCCGGGGGCCATAGGTTTCACTAGTGGCTTCCCTCAAGATAGCAGATTTCTATGATGGGTGAACAAATTACTGTCGAGCAATTAAATTGAAAAGCACATAGTTATGAGAATATATAGGCATGATCATTGTATATAGGCATCACATCCGTGACAAAGTAGACCGAAACGATTATGCATCTACTACTATTACTCCACACATCGACCGCTATCCAGCATGCATCTAGAGTATTAAGTTCATAAGAACAGAGTAACGCCTTAAGCAAGATGACATTATGTAGAGGGATAAACTCATGCAATATGATATAAACCCCATATTTTTATCTTCGATGGCAACAATACAATACGTGCCTTGCTTCTCCTGCTGTCACTGGGAAATTACACCGCAAGATTGAACCCAAATCTAAGCACTTCTCCCATTACAAGAAATATCAATCAGTAGGCCAAACTGATAATTGGAAGAGACTTGCAAATATATTTTAATCATGCATATAAGAATTCAGAGAAGAACCAAATATTGTTCATAGATAGTCTTGATCATAAACCCACAATTCATTGGATCTCGACAAACACACCGCAAAAAGAATTACATCGAATAGGTCTCCAAGAAGATCGAGGAGAACTTTGTATTGAGATCTAAAGAGAGAGAAGAAGCCATCTAGCTAATAACTATGGACCCGAAGGTCTGTGGTAAACTACTCACAACTCATCGGAGAGGCTATGGTGTTGATGCAGAAGCCCTCCGTGATCGATGCCCCCTCCGGTGGAGCTCCGGAACAGGCCCGAAGATGAGATCTCACGGGTACATAAGGTTGCGGCGGTGGAATTAGGGTTTCGTGGTGCTCTCGGATGTTTTTAGGGTATATGAGTATATATAGGAGGAAGGAGCATGTCGGTGGAGCTACGAGGGGCCCACGAGGGTGGGGGCGCACCTACCCCCTGGGCGCGCTCCCTGCCTCATGGCCACCTCGTCGCTTCCCTGGCGTGTACTTCAAGTCTTCTGGATTGCATTTGTTCCAAAAATGATCCTTGCGAAGGTTTCATTCCGGTTGGACTCCGTTTGATATTCCTTTTCTGCGAAACACTGAAATTGGCAAAAAAACAACAATTTGCACTGGGCCTTGGGTTAGTAGGTTAGTCCCAAAAATAATATAAAAGTGTATAATAAAGCCCATTAAACATCCAAAACAGATAATATAATAGCATGGAACAATAAAAAATTATAGATACGTTGGAGACGTATCAAGCATCCCCAAGCTTAATTCCTGCTCGTCCTCGAGTAGGTAAATGATAAAAACAGAATGTTTGATGTGGAATGCTACCTAACATAATTCTCAACGTAATTTATTTTATTGTGGCATGAATGTTCAGATCCGAAAGATTCAGGAAAAAAGTTTAATATTGACATAAGAATAATAATACTTCAAGCATACTAACAAAGCAATTATGTCTTCAAGCATACCAAAGAAAACTATCCCTACAAAATGATATAGTCTGCTTATGCTCCATCTTCATCACACAAAATATTTAAATCATGCACAACCCCGGTTGCAGCCAAGCAATTGTTTCATACTTAAATTTTTTCAAACTTTTCAACTTTCACGCAATACATGAGCGTGAGCCGTGGATATAGCACCATAGGTGGAATAGAGTGGTGGTTGTGGAGAAGACAAAAAGGAGAAGATAGTCTCACATCAACTAGGCCTATCAATGGGCTATGGTGATGCCCATCAATAGATATCTATGTGAGTGAGTAGGGACTGCCATGCAACGGATGCACTAGAGCTATAAGTGTGTGAAAGCTCAACAAAAGAAACTAAGTGGGTGTGCATCCAACTTGCTTGCTCACGAAGACCTAGGGCATTTTGAGGAAGCCCATCATTGGAATATACAAGCCAAGTTCTATAACAAAATTCCCACTAGTATGTGAAAGTGACAAAACAAGAGACTCTCTATCATGAAGATCATGGTGCTACTTTTGAAGCACAAGTATGGCAAAAGGATAGTAGCATTGCCCCTTCTCTCTTTTTTCTCTTGTTTTTTTGGGGCCTTCCCCCTTTTTTTATGGCCTCTTTTTTTTCTTCTCTTTTTTTTTCTTTCGTCCGGAGTCTCATCCTGACTTGTGGGGGAATCATAGTCTCCATCATCCTTTCCTCACTGGGACAATGCTCTAGTAATGAAGATCATCACACTTTTATGTACTTACAACTCAAGAATTACAACTCGGAGCTATAACAAAATATGACTCTATGTGAATGCCTCCGGCGGTGTATCGGGATGTGCAATGAATCAAGAGTGACATGTATGAGAAATTATGCATGGTGGCCTTGCCACAAATACGATGTCAACTATATGATCATGCAAGGCAATATGACAATGATGAAGCATTGCATGACAATATATCTCGGAATGGCTATGGAAATGCCACAATAGGTAGGTATGGTGGCTGTTTTGAGGAATGTATATGGTGGGTGTATGATTTGACCAAGGCCCCTCTTGATATTGCCATGTCTGATGTTAGTGTTGTTGATGTTCACAGGACTTTGTCGGAGGTTAACAGACTAAATATTATGGATGTGTACGTGCCATGCTACATCAAGTTAAGTTACAAAGATGATCAGCCAGTAGTAAATGTCACGTGCATGCGTGTTGATGGGTTGCAGATGATGTGCATAGCCAAGGAAGATAAATATGTCTTTGAGATACCTGAACCTGGACTATATGTGCATGGATCAGTAGGACGCTAAGGAAAATAATATTTTAATTACTTTAGCAAGCCACGTTTAGGAGGAGACATGGCCGATTTGCTTGCCGGGACTATTTGTTACGTCAAGGTCAAACCAAGAATATTATTTATATTTCTTTTCCTACCCAGCAAGGAAAATACCAGTTTAAAGATTCCAATTATTTGGGAGTTATTGAGTTTGAAGGATGTTGGATGGGGCCCACCAGCAAAAGAAGAGATTGAACCGGCGCATGCACTAGAACTAGTAGATTTTTCTTCCTTCGATGGATATAAGTCAGTTTAGCATATACGTGTTACCTAGTACGTATCAAGGCTTGCTTTCTAAGTTAATTAAGTTGTGCGGCTATTATATAAAGCTAGTTGAGTCCTTTGTAACAGAGTTAGGTTATTTTGAGATGAATTAGACACTGTGTGTGTTTCGGCCGACGACCATTATCAAGTTTAGAGAAATCTTGTCAAAATCTCTACTGGCGTGTGAGTTCCTGCGACGCGACGCGTAGGAGATTACTAGCTAAGCCTATATGGTTTGTCCATGTTATTCCTTCATATCGAGGGGTCGGCGTGTTCTTTCGGCGGGATTTGCGACCATCTTCGTAAACCTGCTACGCTTACTTGCTGTGAAGGAGATTTGTGTCGTGAAAGATCGGGCCAACAACGAATCGACCCTCGTCTTGAGGTTCGCTCCTCATCAAGTGGTATCAGAGCCTGGCGTTTCTCACGACATTTTGAAGGAGACGGCCGACGCGTCGTCACCAAGGAGCTACTGATGGTTATCTGGCGACTTTTTGCTAGAGGAGAAAGGATATAGTTCTGAACTTTTTCACACCTATTGTAAAGTGGGGGAGAAAGTTTGCGTCATGACGATCGACGATGACAGTTCGATCAACACGGTTGGTATCGACATGGTGGAGAAGTTGGAGCTATTGATGAAACCACATCCACGACCGTACTCACTGAGGGGGTGCTATGGCAAGCTCGACATCACGCACCAAACTATGGTGCCGTTGTCAGCCGGCCAATTTTCTTGTGAGCTTTTGTGCAATGTAATTCCGGCACCAATGATTTCGTGCCATATGCTGTTGGGAGAGCCATGGTACAAGAAAAACAATGCTACACATGACTATCTTGTCAACACCTACACCGTCGAACGGGATACAAAATATGTTCTGATGACCATGGAAAAGAAGAAGTTCAAGACTTGGCGGAAAGAACGAATGGAGAAGATGAAGGAGCAAGAAAAAGCAAATAAGGTGGGTAAAGCTACTGGAATTTTTTCGGTGTACGTACAGCCGACAAAAGAAGTTGTTGCTGAAGAGACCAACTCGAAACCGAGGATGGTTTTGTTTCAAGGGGGAGAGGATGATATGACCAAGGTCCCTCTTGATATTGCCATGTCTGATGTTAGTGTTGTTGATGTTCACAAGACTTTGTGGGGGGTCAACAGACTAAAGATTATGGATGTGTACGTGCCATGCTACATCAAGTTAAGTTACAAAGATGATTAACCAGTAGTAAATGTCACATGCATGCGTGTTGATGGGTTGCAGATGATGTGCATAGCCATGGAAGATAAATATGTCTTTGAGATACCTGAACCTGGACTATACGTGCATGGATCAGTAGGACGCCAAGGAAAATAATATTTTAATTACTTTAGCAAGCCACGTTTAGGAGGAGACATGGCCGGTTTGCTTCCGGGACTATTTGTTACGTCAAGGTCAAACCAAGAATATTATTTATATTTCTTTTCCTACCCAGCAAGGAAAATACCAGTTTAAGGATTCCAATTATTTGGGAGATATTGAGTTTGAAGGATGTTGGATGGGGCCCACCAGCAAAAGAAGAGATCGAGCCGGCGCATGCACTAGAACTAGTAGATTTTGCTTCCTTCGATAGATATAAGTTGGTTTAGCATATATGTGTTACCTAGTACATATCAAGGCTTGCTTTCCAAGTTAATTAAGTTGTGCGGCTATTATATAAAGCCAGTTGAGTCCTTTGTAACAGAGTTAGGTTATTTTGAGATGAATTAGACACTGTGTGTGTTTCGGCCGACGACCATTATCGAGTTTAGAGAAATCTTGTCAAAATCTCTACTAGCGTATGAGTTCCTGCGACGCGACGCGTAGGAGATTACAAGCTGAGCCTATACGGTTCGTCCACGTTATTCCTTTAGATCTAGGGGTTGGCGTGTTGTTTCAGCGGGATTTGCGAGCATCTTCGTAAACCTGCTACGCTTACTTGCTGCGATGGAGATTTGTGCCGTGAAAGATCGAACCAACAACGGATCAACCCTCGTCTCGAGGTTCGCTCCTCATCAGTGTATGGCACCGGCGAAAGTTGCGCGGTACTTGAGAGTCTAGCAATGGTGGAAGGGTGAGAGTGCGTATAATCCATGGACTCAACATTAGTCATACAGAACTCATATACTTATTGCAAAAATCTACAAGTTGTCAAAACAAAGTAATAAACGCATGCTCCTAGGGGAAGGGTTGGTATGAGTTAACCATCGCGCGATCCTGACCTCCACACAAAGGATGACAATCAATAAATAAATCATGCTCCAACTTCATCACATAACGGTTCACCATACGTGCATGCTACGGGAATCGTAAACTTTAACACAAGTGTTTTCCGAATTCACAATTACTCCACTAGCATGACTCTAATATCACCATCCTCATATCTCAAAACAATCATCAAGTATCAAACTTCTCATAATATTCAATGCACTTTATATGAAAGTTTTTATTACACCCATCTTGGATGCCTATCATATTAGGACTAATTTTATAACCAAAGTAAATTACCATGCCGTTCTAAAGGACTCTCAAAATAATATAAGTGAAGCATGAGAGATCAATAATTTCTATAAAATAAAACCACTTCCGTGCTCTAAAAAGATATAAGTGAAGCACTAGAGCAAAAGTTCCTAGCTCAAAAGATATAAGTGAAGCACATAGAGTATTCTAATAAATTCTGATTCATGTGTGTCTCTCTCAAAAGGTGTGTACAGCAAAGATTATTGTGGTAAACTAAAAAGCAAAGACTCAAATCATACATGACTCTCCAAGCAAAACACATATCATGTGGTGAATAAAAATATAGTCTCAAGTAAAGTTACCGATAGACGAAGACGAAAGAGGGGATGCCTTCCCGGGGCATCCCCGATCTTAGGCTTTTGGTTCTCCTTGAATTTTACCTTGGGGTGCCTTGGGAATCCCCAAGCTTAGGCTCTTTCCACTCTTTGTTCCGTAGTCCATCAAATCCTTACCAAAAAACTTGAAAACTTCACAACACAAAACTTAACAGAAAATCTCGTGAGCTCCGTTAGTATAAGAAAACAAACCACCACTTTAAGGTACTGTATTTAACTCATTCTTTATTTATTGGTGTTAAACCTACTCTATGCCAACTTCTCTATGATTCATACCCCCCGATACTACTCATAGATTCATCAAAATAAGCAAACAACACACGAAAAACAGAATCTGCCAAAAACAGAACAGTCTGTAGCAATCTATAACTTTCGAATACTTCTGTAACTCTATTTTTTTGAAATAAATTGGTGGACATGAGGAATTTGTCTATTAATAATCTCCAAAAAGAATCAACTTAAAATCACTCTCCAGTAAAAAATGGCAGCAAATCTCGTGAGCGCAAAAGTTTATGTTTTTTACAGCAAGACTGCAAAGACTTCACCCAAGTCTCCCCAAAGGTTCTACTTGGCACAAACACTAATTAAAACACAAAACCACATCTAACCAGAAGCGAGATGAATTATTTATTACTAAACAGAAGTAAAAGCAAAGAAAATAAAATTGGGTTGCCTCCCAACAAGCGCTATCGTTTAACACCCCTAGCTAGGCATGATACAAGAATAGATCTAGGTATTGCCATCTTTGGTAGGCAATCCATAAGTGTCTCTCATAATATATTCATAAGGTAATTTGATTTTATTTCTAGGAAAGTGTTCCATGCCTTTCCTTAACGGAAATTGGAATATAATATTTCATTCTTTCATATCAATAATTGCACCAATCGTTCTAAGGAAAGGTCTACCAAGAATAATAGGACATGTAGGATTGCAATCTATATCAAGAACGATGAAATCTACGGGCACACAATTCCTGTTTGCAACAATAAGAACATCATAATCCTTCTCATAGGTTTCCTAATGGTAGAATCCGCAAGATGCAAATTTAAAGAACAATCATCAAGTTCATGGAAACCTAACATATCACATAAAGTTTTTGGAATTATGGAAACAATGGCACCCAAATCACACAAAGCATAACATTCATGATTTTTAATCTTAATTTTAATAGTAGGTTCCCACTCATCATAAAGTTTTCTAGGGATAGAAACTTCTAATTCAAGTTTTTCTTCATAAGATTGCATTAAAGAGTCAACGATGTGTTTGGTAAAAGCTTTATTTTGACTATAAGCATGAGGAGAATTTAGCACTGATTGCAACAAGGAAATATAATATATCAAAGAGCAATTATCATAATTAAATCCCTTGAAATCCAAAATAGTGGGTTCATTGCTATGTAAAGTTTTGACCTCTTCAATCCCACTTTTAACAGTTTTAGCATCAAGATCTAAAAACTGCGAATCATTGGGACGCCTTTTAACTAAAGTTGACCCATCTCCAGTCCCATCTTTATCAAGATTCATATTAGAAAACAAGGATTTAATAGGAGACACATCAATTACTTTTAGATCTTCATCTTTATTATCATGAAAACTAGAAGAACACGCTTTCACAAATCAATCTTTTTTAGCACGCATCCTAGCGGTTCTTTCCTTGCACTCATCAATGGAAATTATCATGGCTTTGAGAGACTCATTGATATCATGCTTAGGTGGAATAGATCTAAGTTTCAAAGAATCAACATCAAGAGAAATTCTATCCACGTTCCTAGCCAACTCATCAATCTTAATCAATTTTTCTTCAAGCAAAGCATTGAAATTCTTTTGCGAATTCATAAATTCTGTAACACTAGTCTCAAATCAGAGGGCATATTATTAAAATTTCCATAAGAGTTGTTGTAGGAATTACCATAACTATTAGAGGAATTACTAGGGAAAGGCCTAGAATTAAAATTTCCCCTTATAAGCGTTGTTACCAAAATTGTTCCTACCAACAAAATTCACACCCAAAGATTCATTATTATTTTCAATCAACGTGGACGAAGGCATATCATTAGGATCAGAGAAACACTCTTATTAGCAAATGATTTCGTAAGTTCATCCATCTTTCCACTCGAAACACTATAATCTCTTCAATCGCGTGAATTTTTTTACTAGTAGATCTTTCAGTATGCCATTGAGAGTAATTAACCATAATATTATCTAGGAGTTTAGTAGCTTCTCCGAAAGTGATTTCCATAAAAGTGCCCCCCGCGGCCGAATCTAAAAGATTTCTAGAAGCAAAATTCAATCCAGCATAAAAGTTTTGTATAATCATCCATAAGTTCAAACCATTTGTAGGGCAATTACGTATCATTAATTTCATCGTCTCCCAAGCTTGTGAAACATGCTCATGATAAAGTTGCTTAAAATTCATAATATCATTTCTAAGAGAAATAATCTTAGCGGGAGGAAAATACTTAGGGATAAAGGCATCTTTGCACCTATTCCATGAATCAATACTATTTCTAGGCTAAGAAGAGAACCAAGTTTTAGCACGATCTCTAAGCGTAAACGGAAATATCTTAAATTTAAAAATATCATTATCCACATATCTCTTCTTTTGCATATCGCACAAATCAACAAAGTTGTTTAGATGGGTAGCGGCATCTTCACTAGGTAGGCCACAAAATTGATCTTTCATAACAAGATTTAACAGAGCAGCATTGATTTCATAAGATTCAACATCGGTAATAGGAGCAATCGGAGTGCTAATAAAATCATTATTGTTGGTATTGGAAAAGTCACACAATTTAATATTGTCTTGGGCCATAGTGACGAACAAGCAATCCAACACACAAGCAAACAAGAAGCAAGCGAAGAAAAAAAGCGAACGGAAAAGGGCGAATAAAATGGCAAAGGTGAAGTGGGGGCGAGGAAAACGAGAGGCAAATGGCAAATAATGTAATGCGAGGGATAAGAGTTTGTGATGGGTACTTGGTATATGACTTTTGCGTAGATCTCCCCGACAACGGCGCCAAAAATTCTTCTTGCTACCTCTTGAGCTTGCGTTGTTTTTCCGTTGAAGAGGAAAGGTTGATGCAGCAAAGTAGCGTAAGTATTTCCCTCAGTTCTTGAGAACCAAGGTATCAATCCAATAGGAGACTACACGCGAGTCCCTCGTACCTGCACAAACAAATAAGAACCTTGCAACCAACGCGATAAAGGGGTTGTCAATCCCTTCTCGGCCACTTGCAAAAGTGAGATCTAATAAAGAGAATAGGATAAATATTTTTGGTATTTTTGTTGTATAGATTGAAAGTAAAGATTGCAAAATAAAAGATAGCTAGTAGATGAAAGATTAATATGATGGAAGATAGACCCGGGGGCCATAGGTTTCACTAGTGGCTTCTCTCAAGATAGCAGATTTCTACGGTGGATGAACAAATTGCTGTCGAGCAATTGATAGAAAAGCGCATAGTTATGAGAATATCTAGGCATGATCATTGTATATAGGCATCACGTCCGTGACAAGTAGACCGAAATGATTGTGCATCTACTACTATTACTCCACACATCGACCGCTATCCAGCATGCATCTAGAGTATTAAGTTCATAAGAATAGAGTAACACCTTAAGCAAGATGACATGATGTAGAGGGATAAACTGATGCAATATGATATAAACCCCATCTTTTTATCCTCGATGGCAACAATACAATACGTGCCTTGCTGCCCCTGCTGTCACTGGGAAAGGACACCACAAGATTGAACCCAAATCTAAACACATCTCCCATTGCAAGAAAGATCAATCTAGTAGGCCAAACAAAACTGATAATTCGAAGAGACTTGCAAAGATATTTTAATCATACATATAATAATTTAGAGAAGAACCAAATATTGTTCATAGATAATCTTGATCATAAACACACAATTCATCGGATCTCAACAAACACACCGCAAAAAGAATTACACCGAATATATCTCTAAGAAGATCGAGGAGAACATTGTATTGAGATCCAAAGAGAGAGAAGAAGCCATCTAGCTAATAACTATGGACCCGAAGGTCTGTGGCAAACTACTCACAACTCATCGGAGAGGCTATGATGTTGATGTAGAAGCCCTCCGTGATCGATGCCCCCTCTGGTGGAGCTCCAGTACAGGCCCCAAGATGGGATCTCACAGGTATAGAAGGTTGCGGAGGTGGAATTAGGGTTCTGTGGTGCTCTCGGATGTTTTCAGGGTATATGAGTATATATAGGAGAAAGGAGCATGTCGGTGGAGCTACAAGGGGGCCACGAGGGTGGGGGCGCGCCTACCCCCCTGGGCACGCCCCCTGCCTCATGGCTACCTCGTGGCTTCACTGGCGTGTACTCCAAGTCTTATGGATTGCATTTGTTCCAAAAATGGTCCTCGCGAAGGTTTCATTTCGTTTGGACTCCGTTTGATATTCCTTTTCTGCGAAACACTGAAATAGGCAAAAAAACTGCAATTTGCACTGGGCCTTGGGTTAGTAGGTTAGTCCCAAAAATAATATAAAAGTGTATGAAAAGCCCATTAAACATCCAAAACAGATAATATAATAGCATGGAACAATAAAAAATTATAGATACGTTGAGATGTATCAAGGTGACGGCACTCCAGGGCCGTGTGTCCGGCGTGATTTCCAAGGGCTATCAGCTCTCGCCCGTGGTCCAGGTAATGCTGGCCTGTCTTGTCCTTCCTTGCCAAAGGCGGGACTCCTCCCTATGGGAGTTCAATCCGGCATGAGATCGGCCTCTGAAGCATCCTTTTGGCTTCACGCACAAAGAGATCTGGAAGCATCTCTTCAAGATCGAGAAGGAGTGGCCGAAGGAAACCGAGGACGCGGGCTATAGTACCGCGTTCACCGTCCCAGAGGTAATAGAAAATTCCGCCGAACATATATCCCATTTCTTATTTAATGATAATAGGAATTGGAGTTTTTGCGTGATATACAGGGCTGGACGAAGAAGGCAATCCAGATTAAGTGTCCGACGCCTTTGCCTGAAGACCCAGAATCACCTCGACTGACGGCGATGCTGGTCCCGGCGCTGTACAAGGCGCCGGTCAAGAAGCCCAAGAAGAAAGCAAGGACACCGAGAGCGCCCCCCGCCCGGCGGACGAGAAGTCCGAGAAGATCAACATCCTCTCCTCCAAAGAGGAGGAGGATGACTAAGAAAAAGAAGAAGAAGAAGAAGAAGAAGAAGATGATGATGATGATGATGAAGAAGAGCCCCCTGCGCAAGGCAGGGGGACGAAGAGGGTGGCTGCCGCTGATGCGGGTACGGCCGCACCCCAGAGGAGGATGAACCTCTCTACTCGTTCGGACTCATCGCCCGAACAGAGCTTTGTGGTGAAGCCCAGGGAGAAACCCCCGACCGAAACGTAAATTTGTCCAGATATATTAATTTATGCACCTTGTTTGTTTAGCATTTTGATGCTTACTTAGTATTTCTCACCTGCTGACCTACAGCCCTCCCCGAGCACACCCCGACGCCTCCTTATCGGAGGGGAACTCTCTAGCGCCTGGAGAGACGGAGAGTGACCTACTATTTCGAGCTCCATCGCCGGTGATTGGCGGGGACACCGAAGTGTCCTCCAAGCGGGTGTCTTTCGCTCAAGGAGATGGGGGCGGGGCAAGTGACAGCGTGACCGAGGGTAAAACCTCGGCTGCCGCCATTGTTGAGGAATTTGTTAACTGGTACCTGCTCGGTTGGCTGGCGAGTAGGGGATTAATCGGCTAATCAGCAAGTTAATCGGCCATTTAATCAATTAATCGGACGATTTATCAGTTTATCGGCTACTCGGTGACCCTACGAGTAGGGATTAATCGACAAGTTAACTGGTTAATCGGGTGAATTCTTGAACAGGGGCTGCCGTTGATCATGGTGAAACAATCCCCATGGAGACCGAAGACGGGGGGCCCAAACAATCCAGGGCCCCTCCGAATACTGACCCGGAGCCTAGCGCGGCTCCGGGGTCCAAAGACTAGATCCCCAAGGCGGGGAGGATACGACGGTGCCCGGGGTCAATCCGGAGGCGTCGGACCTTCTGGAGGGAGCACTTTAGAGTGCTTCCATCATGGAGGACCACCGCACCATGATGGGTGTGGTGATGAAGAAGATTTAGTCCGTCAATGGTGGGCTGAATGAAGCCTTCAACAACCTATTAACAGGCTTTGAGGTAAGCAATATAATGTTCTTTATGGAACTTTTATTTGTTGTATATGCACATATATAGCCAGTAGCCCCTGATGTTTTATGTGATTCTGAACAGAATCAGACGAAGTATCCATAGTATAGCATGCTTATAGAGCTGAACTGTTATGCTTCTGTTATTTGAACATGCTTCACTAGTTACAGTAACTGTACGAGATGCAGAGGTTGCCGAACTAAATCGGAAGCTCTTGTTGGCCAACGCGGACCTCGACCACGTCAACCAACGTTTAGATGAAACGCAAGGTATGCATATTTCAAAAATTAAGATGTCAAGAAGACTAATAATATTAATTGAGTATGGGTATAAACTCTTTTATGATATTCTGCATTACACAGTTGGCGCCACTGAGCTCGAGGCACTCAAGGGCGAGCTCGCGAAGGCCAAGAAAGAGGCTGAGGCGAGCAAGGCGATCGCTGACAAAGCGGTTGCCGAACTAGAGACCGAAAAGGTCGCGTCCCAATGGCACGAGGCTCGGGTGTCCGAAGTCGAGGAGGAACTCAAAGATGCTATTCGCAGATGTGAAGTGTTGGAGTTGAAGGCTTGGGAACAAGCGTCCGAGCTGAATGCGGGAGTTAAGGCTGCCCAGGATGCGCGAAGCGAGTTGTGCAGCGCCTGTGAAGAGATCAAGCAGGTGTGGTAGATAGCATCAGGTAAGACCTTTCTCTTATAGAGCATCTTCGGAGGGCGGAAGTATCTTGGGCTGACATGGTTATGGAGTTCTCGAGGCGTGTTTGATGATCTTCCAAGGAGCAGTGCTGATGCCGCCCAATAATTTTGAGCCCAGGAGGGGAACGACACGGAGAAACTGTTTTGGTCACAGTTCTATGTGCCAAAGCATCTGGTGCCCCTCAACGACCAGATGAAGCAGCTGGTCAAGCTGCACAATATGGCGGGTTCGGCCATGAAGGACTTGATAGTCCGGCTATGGCCCGCTGATGCAACCCCAAATAGCTACTTCGGATTGGTGAAGCGGCTCGTCGAGACGAGTATGCGGGTCGATGCATTGAAGCGTTCGGCCTACATAGAAGGTGCTCGGATGGCCTTCGCTCGTGTAAAAGTGCACTGGGCGAAGATGAAGGTGCATGATATAGCTACTGCTGGCCCGCAGTGGGCAAGGAGCACCGCAAGCCGGAGAAATACTTCGAGGACGTCATAGAAGGCGCCCGCCTTGTAGAAGGCCAGTGCTCAAATGATGTTATCTTTGAGTAATTGTATCCGGTTGTAAATACTTGAGCTTATGAACCGATGTATATAACTTTCGCGCTATTAAAATGTGAGTTACTTTTACCTCCTGTGTGACTGTTTATTTAAATCCGAAAGTTTCCAGTCGTCGGCTTCAGCCCCCATGTACATAGTACTAGGGTGTTCGGTCATATGCATAGACACTCTTTATCCAACGTCTTTGTCCGTGTAGGAGGCGTATGCGGAGCGAACCAGGCAATCAGACTATGCGGCGTTATTGCTTTCACTTAGCTATAGGAGTTTGACAAGTGGGGCTAGGTACTAGCCCCTGGTGCGGATATGATATTTACGATTTAAGGTATCCATTTGCACGCGGCTGGGCGAAAAACCAACCCTTCGTATAACACGGGGTAGATCTCCATCGATCATAGTATATCGCTAAGTCACCGGATTATGGACCAGGTTCTCGCATATCACGACAGTCAGTTTTCGGCTTTCTCTACTAAGGTACTTGACCGGACGAGCCAGAAGTAAAATCGCAGTAGTTCTCCCTTTACACCCTAGCCGAACAATCGGGAACGTAGGGGTAAGCACAGGAGACCAGCAACCCAACTATTGACCCAAGACATGATTTGGAACTGATGCATATAGGGCAAACATCCAGGACGCCGAACACTCCCTATAGGTGTTCGGACTTTTCAACATATACCGGGCTGAATACAGCCCCTGGTAATGGACCCTGTTGACAAGGCACGTGTGGCAATCTGACAAGGGGAGAGAACATAAGTAGTGAGAGAATAAAACTCCAAACATAATATGAACCAAGCTTTCTCCATAATATCCCGTTATGGTACGGCGAGCCATAAGCTTACAGATAATGCCGATAACTTTCTTGGACATTTTACATGCCAGAAAAGTATAAAACAAAAAGAGAAAAAAGGTTTACATAGGGTCTTAGTCTAAAAAGAAACCTTAGCGCGGGTCCCTGCTGCATGTCTGTGCCGTTTCCTCCTCTGTGATGTGTCCTTGAAGGGGGGAGTGTGATGGCCATCTGTAAAAAAGGAGAAAAAGGAAGAAACCTGGAAAAGAAAAGAGATCCAGTGTGGCCATAAACAGAACCGGTTCGTTTAGAGAACCTTGAAAGGTAATTTTAGAGTCCGAATAGGGTCGAGCCGAACTATGGACTATGTGTATGCGGTGTGCCCCCAGCGCTGCCCAAGGGATTTTGAGGGCATAATTATGTACACGAGGCACGTATGCTATCGCCTTATGGGGCAGTCGATGGGGGCATAACTGCTAATCTAGATCAGGTTCATCAGAGCTGCCGCACTGAGGCATATGCCGGACACGTTTAGCTGTGTCAGCGGTTTTAACGACCGATAGGATGTCCGGCTTGAATAGACCGTTTTAGACATCAGCTGCTAAGGCCACATTGTCTTCCTCCGTACGGAGAGAGCGCTCCATATTTCCATTGACCGTGATAATGCCACGTGGTCCGGGCATTTTAAGCTTTAGATAATCATAATGCGGGACTGCATTAAAGCGGGCGAAGGCCGTTCTTCCGAGTAGTACATGATAGCCACTTTGGAACGGATCTATGTCGAAGATTAGCTCTTAGCTTTGAAAGTTATCAGGGGAGCCGAATACGACCTCCAATATTAAAGAGCCCATGCAGCGGGCTTCCACGCCCGGTATCACTCCTTTAAAGGTCGTGCTGGTTGGCTTGATTCTTGACGGGTCGATCCCCATCTTGCGGATAGTGTCCTGATATATCAGGTTGAGACTGTTGCCGCCGTCCATAAGGACTCGGGTGAGATGGTATCCATCGATAATTGGGTCGAGCACTAGGGCAGCCGAACCCCCATGAAGGATACTAGTTGGATGATCCCTGCAATCGAAAGTGATCAGACAGGCCGACCATGGGTTGAATTTTGGGGCAACAGGCTCGACGGCGTAGACATCTCGGAGTGCGCGCTTGCGCTCCCTCTTTGGGATATGAGTGGCATATATCATGTTCACTATTTTGATCTCCGGTGGAAATTTCTTCTATCCCCCTGTGTTCGGCTGGCGAGGTTCATCCTCGTCTTCGCTTTGATGTCCCTTTCCCTTGTGTTCAGCGTTGAGCTTGTCGACCTACTTGAAGACCCAACAATTACGGTTGGTATGGTTTGTAGGTTTTTATGGGGTGCCATGGATTTGGCAGGGCCTATCTAATATTTTGTCCAGGCTAGATGGACCATCTTTGTTCCCTTTAAATGGCTTCTTCCGTTGACCGGGTCTCGAGCCTCTGAATTCGGCGTTTACCACTGTATCATATGGGCTTCCAGCATTGTTTCGATGTTTTTTTGTTACGTTGTGGCTTTCCATTGCCATCCCTGACTTCAGATGTTCCAGGGTCGCTGGTGCTGCAATGAGCTAACCAGCTGTCCCCGCCCGCACAAAAACGGGTCATGATTGTAGTTAGGGCTGCCATTGTCCTCGGCTTTTCCTATCCGAGGTGTCTTGCTAGCCATTCATCCCGGACACTGTGCTTGAATGCTGCTAAGGCTCCGGCGTCCGGACAGTCGATGATTTGGTTGTTCTTAGTGAGAAACCGATTCCAAAGCTTGCGGGCTAATTCCCCGGGTTGTTGGATGATGTGACTTAGATCGTCGGCATCTAGGGGTCGGACATAGGTCCCTTGAAAATTGGCCCGAAAAGCATCCTCAAGTTCTTCCCAACTCCCAATGGAGTTCTCTGGGAGGCTGTTTAGCCAGTGCCGAGCTGGTCCTTTCAACTTGAGGGGTAAATATTTAATTGCATGGAGATCATCTCTGCGAGCCATGTGGATGTGAAGAATGAAGTCCTCTATCCAGATGGCAGGATCTGTCATTCCATCATACGCCTCGATGTTTACGGGTTTAAACCCTTCTGGAAAGTCGTGATCCAGCACCTCATCGGTGAAGCACAGAGGGTGCGTGGTGCCCCTGTATTTTGCTATGTCATGGCGTATGTCCGATGGTCGTGATGTTCGGTGTTGACCCTGAACTAGTATATGACCGGCGCGATTGGCTTGATAGCCGTCGTCCCGTGCGGGAGCACAGTCCCTAGATCCGTAGATGGATCTGGTCTTGCCAGCCTTTTTATTCAGGTGCTCACGCAGATCGTGTTTCCAGGCCTGAGCCGCATCCTCCTTTCCTTTACGGGGTGGGGTGCGGGCTTGTGCACGCTGTTGCTAGCCACTCTGTCCCATCCACGAGGTGGTCAGTCCGGCTTGTTGGTGGTGTTGTTCTTCGGCGGTATAGGCGCATCGGCCTCGTCGTCGAATTGAGGCAGCACTTTACGCTTAGGATAGCCTTTGGTTTGGCGATTGCCATATTTTTGCTCAGCGTCCAGCACTTCGTTCCATCTATCGTTGAGCGTATCCTGTTCAGCTCGAAGCCGTCTCTGCTGCTTTTTCAGGCTCCTCGTGATGGCAATAAGCCTCCGGTGGAAGCACTTTTGTTCCAATGGTTCTTCTGGGATGATGTATTCGTCGTCGCCCAGGCTAACATACTCTTCGAAGACAGGTTCATAATTACTACCTTCGGCATCGCTGTCATCGGATAGCGGTTTTGGACTATGTTTGCCGTCCTCTCGCTCGTCCTACTCCATCTCTGGGTCTGCGGGGTCTTTGGCTTGCTCCGGACCGTCACCATCGTTAGTGATAGTGTTGCTATATTTCCCTTTACGGGATTTAGTTTGGCGCTTCGGGCGCCTATGTTTGGGAGGTTCTTCGACAGACTTGTCCTTTGCGGGATCATTTTCGCCGTCGCCCTCCTTCTCCTTAGGTGTATCCACCATATACACATCGTATAAAGACGTAGCTATCCATCGCCCGGTTACGGGTCGGTTTTGGTCTAGATCTGCTTCGGCTTCGAGGTCCAATCCTTCGAAGTCTTCGGAAGCGTAGTCAAGTAGATTGGTTAGATCTTCGACAGTGGCTACCACGTGGGTGGTGGGTGGGGAGCAAAATTCTCCATCACCAGCCTCTAGTTAGAACCAGGTATAATTCGGCTGTGCGTCCCCAGTTAAGGAGAGAGATTTTAACGAGTTTAGCACATCACCAAAAGGTGAGTGCCGGAAGATATCTGTGGCGCCGAATTCGTTGACAGACGCCTAATCGAGCTTGAAGGGCGCAGATGTGCATGGTTCGGAACCTATGGCCGGAGACGAGTCTGGAGTTCCGGTAACACAGACTCCACTCGGAGTTGGGTCCGTGTGCGTCTCCAGTGCCGTTGAGTTTGCGGATTCCTCAGCGGGGTTGAGCTTCCTGTCCTCGGGTGACGTGATCTGTTTCGGATCTTGGGCCAGAACGGTTACAGGTGCTATTTCCTAGTCCGATGACAGAGTTAGGTCATGTTCATCGTGGTGGCAGGGAGAGGTCGCCGTGGGCTCGAATCCGTCGAAGATCAAGTCTCCGCGGATATCAGTGACGTAGTTCAAGCTTCCAAACACGACTTGATGGCCAGGCGCGTAGCTTTCAACCTGCTCGAGGTGGCCTTCCGTGTTGGCACGGAGCATGAAGCCGCCGAACACAAAAAGCTGGCCGGGAGGGAAAATTCCCTCGGTGGCCCCGTCGTAGTCGATGAAGCGATCCATCAGTCCTTCGGTCGACGACATAGTGGAACTCTCCATGAAAGCACCAATGTCGGTGTCAAAACTGACATATCTCGGGTAGGGGGTCCCGAACTATGTGTCCGAGGATCGATGGTAACAGGAGGCTGGGGACACGATGTTGACCCAGGTTCAGGCCCTCTCGATCGAGGTAAAACCCTACTTCCTGCTATATTAATATGGATAAATATGATTACAAGAGTTGATCTACCTCGTGATCATAATGGCTAAACCCTAAAGTCTAGCCTATGAGGATGTTATGATTCTATAGCCTCTACAGACTAAACCCTCCAGTTTATATATGCACCGGAGGGGCCTAGGGTTTGTACATAACCATCTTGCAGAGGAAGGAAAGATTACACCCGAACCTAAAACCTGCCATTATACGAATACAGGAGTCCTATCCGGATACGAGAGACGATCTTCAACGATGATCTTCACGGCCCAGCAGTCCGGCCCACCACGAGTTATCCGGCCACCCGAGGACCCCTCAATCCAGGACTCATCAGAAACCATTAAGGAACGTTGTTTTGACATCCATCTGCCAGATTTCATAATCAAAAAATGCAGCTATTGCCAACATGATTCTGACAGACTTAAGCATCGCTATGGGTGAGAAAGTCTCATCGTAGTCAACTCCTTGAACTTGTGAAAACCCCTTTGCCACATGTCGAGCTTTATGGATGGTGACATTACCGTCTGCATCTGTCTTTTTCTCGAAGATCCATTTATTTTGAATAGCCTTTCGCCCTTCAAGTAATACTTCCAAAGTCCACACTTTGTTTTCATACATGGATCCCATCTTGAATTTCATGGCCTCTAACCATTTTTCAAAATCCGGGCCCACCATCGCTTCCCCATAGCTCATAGGTTCATTGTTGTCCAACAACATGACTGTCGTGGGAACATATCTGAAAGTAAGAGTAGGGGGTAGGAAAGAGGCAGAGTCCTAGCTATGGCAAGATTGTGACAATGCTTTTACGAGTTCAGGCCCCTCTCGGAGGAGGTAACAACCCTACGTCTCGGTGCCGCGGAGGCTTTGTCAACTGGTATATTGCTACATTCTTGAGCTTGCGTTGTATTCCCTCGAAGAGGAAAGGGTGATGCAGCACAGTAGCATAAGTATTTCCCTCGGTTTTTGAGAACCAAGGTATCAATCCAGTAGGAGACCACACGCGAGTCCCTCGTACCTGCAGAAACAAATAAGAACCTTGCAACCAACGCGATAAAGGGGTTGTTAATCCCTTCACAGCCACTTGCAAAAGTGAGATCTGATAGAGATGATAAGATAATATTTTTTGGTATTTTTGATATAGACTGAAAGTAAAGAAAGCAAAGTAAAACAACGGCAATAGAAATTGGTAGTTGACGGGAAACTAATATGATAAAAGATAGACCCGGGGGCCATAGGTTTCACTAGTGGCTTCTCCCATGATAGCAGATTTCTACGATGAGTGAACGAGTTACCGCCGAGCAATTGATAAAAGAGCGCATAGTTATGAGAATATCTAGGCATGATCATTGTATATAGGCATCACGTCCGTGATAAGTAGACCGAAACGATTCTGCATCTACTACTATTACTCCACACATCGACCGTTATCCAACATGCATCTAGAGTATTAAGTTCATAAGAACAGAGTAACAGAGTAACACCTTAAGCAAGATGACATGCTGTAGAGGGATAAACTCAATCAATATGATATAAACCCCATATTTTTATCCTCGATGGCAACAATACAATGCCTTGTTGCCCCTGCTGTCATTGGGAAAGGACACCTCAAGATTGAACCCAAAGCCAAGCACTTTTCCCATTGCAAGAACTACCGATCTAGTAGGCCAAACCAAACCGACAATTCGAAGAGACTTGCAAGGATATTTAAATCATGCATAAAAGATTTCAGAAAAGAATCCAATATTGTTCATAGATAATCTTGATCATAAACCCACAATTCATCGGATCTCGACAAACACACCGCAAAAAGATTACATCGAATAGATCTCCTCGAAGATCGTGGAGAACTTTGTATTGAGATCCAAATAGAGAGAAGAAGCCATCTAGCTAATAACTATGGACCCGAATGTCTGTGGTAAAATACTCACAACTCATCGGAGAGGCTATGGTGTTGATATAGAAACCCTCTGTGATCAATGTCCCCTCCGGTGGAGCTCCAGAACAGGCCCCAAGATGGGATCTCACGGGAACAGAAGGTTACGGTGGTGGAATTAGGTTTTCGTGGCGCTCATTGATAGTTTCATGGTACGTAGGTATATATAGGAGGAAGAGGGACGTCAGGGGAGCAACAGGGGGCCCACGAGGGTGGGGGCGCGCCTACCCCCCTGGGCGTGCCCCCTGCCCTCGTGGCCGCCTCTCTCGCTTCCTGGTGTGTACTCCAAGTCTTCTGCGTTGATATCGTTCCAAAAATAACTCTCGTGAAAGTTTCATTCCATTTGGACTCCGTTTGATATTCCTTTTCTGTGAAACACTGAAATAGGCAAAAAACAACAATTTGCAATGGGCCTTGGGTTAGTAGGTTAGTCCCAAAAATAATATAAAAGTGTATAATAAAGCCCATTAAACATCCAAAACAGAATATATAATAGCATGGAACACTCAAAAACTATAGATACGTTGGAGACTATCAAGCATCCCCAAGCTTAATTCCTGCTCGTCCTCGAGTAGGTAAATGATAAAAACAGAATTTTTGATGTGGAATGCTACCCAACATAATTCTCAATGTAATTTTCTTTATTGTGGCATGAATGTTCAATTCCGAAAGATTCAAGACAAAAGTTTAATATTGACATAAGAATAATAACACTTCAAGCATACTAGCAAAGCAATCATGTCTTCTCAAATAAAATGGCCAAAGTAAGTTCATCCCTACAAAGTCATATAGTTTGGCTATGTTCCATATTCGTCACACAAAATACTCAAATCATGCACAACCCCGATTTCAGCCAAGCAATTGTTTCATACTTAAAATTTTCAAACTTTTTCAACTTTCACGCAATACATGAGCGTGAGCCATGGATATAGCACTATAGGTGGAATAGAGTGGTGGTTGTGTAGAAAACAAAAGAGGAAGGTGGTCTCACATCAACTAGGCATATCAATGGGCTATGTAGATGCCCATCAATAGATATCAATGTGAGTGAGTAGGGATTGCCATGCAACGGATGCACTAGAGCTATAAATATATGAAAGCTCAACAAAAGAAACTAAGTGGGTGTGCATCCAACTTGCTTGCTCACGAAGACCTAGGGCATTTGAGGAAGGCCATCGTTGGAATATACAAGCCAAGTTCTATAATGAAAATTCCCACTAGTATATGAAAGTAACGAAACAAGAGACTCTCTATCATGAAGATCATGGTGCTACTTTGAAGCACAAGTGTGAAAAAAGATAGTAGCATTGTCCCTTTTTTCTTTTTCTTTTTTGGGCCTTTTTCTTCTTTGGCCTTTCTCCCCTTTTTTGGGGACAATGCTATAATAATGATGATCATCACACTTCTATTGATTTACAACTCGATATTACAACTCAATACTAGAACAAACTATGACTCTATATGAATGCCTTCGGCGTGTACCGGGATGTGCAATGAATCAAGAGTGACATGTATGAAAAATTATGCATGGTGGCCTAGCCACAAATACGATGTCAACTACATGATCATGCATGGAAATATGACAATGATGAAGCGTGTCATATGAATGGAACGGTGGAAAGTTGCATGGCAATATATCTCGGAATGGCTATGGAAATGCCATGATAGGTAGGTATGGTGGCTGTTTTGAGGAAGGTATATGGTGGGTGTATGGTACCGGCGAAAGTTGCGCGGTACAAGAGAGGCTAGCAATGGTGGAAGGGTGAGAGTGCGTATAATCCATGGACTCAACATTAGTCACAAAGAACTCACATACTTATTGCAAAAATCTACAAGTCATCAAAACAAAGTACTTCACGCATGCTCCTAGGGGAAAGGTTGGTAGGACCTCCACACAAAGGATGACACTCAATGAAATACCTCATGCTTCAAATTTGTCACACAACGGTTACCATACGTGCATGCTACAGGACTTCAAACCTCAACACAAGTATTTCTAAAATTCACAACTACTCTACTAGCATGACTCTAATATCAACATCCTCATATCTCAAAAGAATCATCAAGTATCAAACTTCTCATAGTATTCAATGCACTTTTATGAAAGTTTTTATTATACTCATCTTGGATGCCTATCATATTAGGACTAATTTTATTACCATATCACATTACCACGTTGTTCTAAAAGACTCTCAAAATAATATAAGTGAAGCATGAGATATTCATAGTTTCTACTCCCTCCGTCCGAAAATACTTGCCATCAAAATGGACAAAAATGAATGTATCTAGAACTAAAATACATCTAGATACATCCTATTTTATTTATTTTGATGACAAGTATTTTCGGACGGAGGGAGTACAAAATAAGACCACCACCGTGCTCTAAAAATATAAGTGAAGCACTAGAGCAAAACTATCTAGCTCAAAAGATATAAGTGAAGCACAAAGAGTATTCTAATAAATTCCGACTCATGTGTATCTCTCTCAAAAGGTGTGTCCAGCAAGGATGCTTGTGGTGCACTAACAAGCAAAGACTCAAATCATACATGATGCTCCAAGCAAAACACATATGATGTGGTGAATAAAAATATAGTCTCAAGTAAAGTTACCGATAGACGAAGACGAAAGAGGGGATGCCTTCCTGGGGCATCCCCAAGCTTAGGCTTTTGGTTGTCCTTGAATTTTACCTTGGGGTGCCTTGGGCATCCCCAAGCTTAGTCTCTTGCCACTCCTTGTTCCATAGTCCATCAAATCCTTACCCAAAACTTGAAAACTTCACAACACAAAACTTAACAAAAATCTCATGAGCTCCGTTAGTATAAGAAAACAAACCACCACTTTAAGGGACTGTAATGAACTCATTATTTGTTTATATTGGTGTTAAACCTACTATATTGCAACTTCTCTATGATTCATACCCCCCGATACTACTCATAGATTCATCAAAATAAGCAAACAACACACGAAAAACAGAATCTGTCAAAAAACAGAACAGTCTGTAGCAATCTATAACTTTTGAATACGTCTGTAACTCTAATTTTTTTGAAATAAATTGGTGGACCTGAGGAATTTGTCTATTAATCATCTGCAAAAAGTATCAACTAAAAATCAATCTCCAGTAAAAAATGTTAGCTAATCTCGTGAGCGCTAAAGTTTCCGTTTTCTACAGCATGATCGCATAAACTTCACCCAAGTCTTCCCAAAGGTTCTACTTGGCACAAACACTAATTAAAACACAAAACCACATCTAAACAGAAGCTAGATCTAATATTTATTGCTAGACAGATGCAAAAACAAAGAAAATAAAATTGGGTTGCCTCCCAATAAGCGCTATCATTTAACGCCCCTAGCTAGGTATGATACATGAATAGATCTAGGTATTGCCATAATGATAGGGCAAATCGCGAAAACTCATCTCATATTCCCTATGTTTAGTGGCGAGTTTTCTTTGTGACAAGCAAAAGTAATCAAAAGGGATAAATTTAATAGGACAAAAGTCCCCAAGATCAAGCTTGGGAGGTATGGGTTCCTCCTTTGGCCCCTTGTATTGCACATTCAATTCATCATTATAAGTATTCTTTTGAAAGAAGGTCATGAGCCTTTGCTCAAGAGAAAAGCCTAACCCATTGTTTTGAATAGCATAATCATCATTCAGCTCAGAGATTCTATCAACTAGAACATCGGTAGGAACCCTTTATCTAAGGTTTTCATTATAAGCAACATGATCTAGTGATTGCAAACGCATTATGTCCTCTTGATTAAATAGGATAGCTTCTATGGGAGGACGACCATCGTCTACCCTATAATGCGTAAAAATTTCTTTGGCCTCTTTCATTATGAATCTGAATTCATGAGCCAAAAAGATAGTAGCAGCTCGCTTAACAGAAGAATGCTCAATACTGGAAAAGTCTAGAAAAATTCTCTGAATGCAAGGATGCATATGGATAAATTGCCTTTCCAGTTCAACTACAAGCATAGATATGGCATCCGCAAGACTACTGGTTCTATGAATAATAGATCCATCCATAGTGAGTAAAGCACCGACACAAGTAAAGAAGTCTTGAAGAACTCCTTTTGCTATAATATTACCACTACCAATCCGGAACTTCTTAGTATGTAAAGTGGTAGTTTCATCATGATGATAATTAAAAGCATCAAAGTTTCCCTCATCGTTACTACCCTTTTCAATGACATACTCCCCCATCTCAGACATGATAGCAACAAACCGCACTAAGGACGAACACACAAGAGGCAAGCGAACGGAAAGAGGGCGAATAAAGCGGCAAGGGTGAAGTGGGGGAGAGGAAAACGAGAGGCAAATGGCAAACAATGTAATGCAAGGGATAAGTGTTTGTGATGGGTACTTGGTATATGACTTTTGCGTAGATCTCCCCGGCAACGTTGCCAGAAATTGTTCTTGCTACTTCTCGAGCTTGCGTTGTATTCCCTTGAAGAGGAAAGGGTGATGCAGCACAGTAGCGTAAGTATTTCCCTCAGTTTTTGAGAACCAAGGTATCAGTAGGAGACCACGTGCGAGTCCCTCGTACATGCACAAACAAATAAGAACCTTGCAACCAACGCGATAAAGGGGTTGTCAATCCCTTCACGGCCACTTGCAAAAGTGAGATCTGATAAGATAATATTTTTTGATATTTTTGATATAGACTGAAGGTAAAGAAAGCAAAGTAAAACAGTGGCAATAGAAATTGGTAGTTGATGGGAAACTAATATGATAAAAGATAGACATGTGGGCCATAGGTTTCACTAGTGGCTTCTCTCATGATAGCAGATTTCTACGGTGGGTGAACGAATTACTGTCGAGCAATTGATAAAAGAGCGCATAGTTATGAGAATATCTAGGCATGATCATTATATATAGGCATCACGTCCGTGATAAGTAGACCGAAATGATTCTGCATCTACTACTATTACTCCACACATCGACCGCTATCCAGCATGCATCTAGAGTATTAAGTTCATAAGAACAGAGTAACACCTTAAGCAAAATGACATGATGTAGAGGGATAAACTCAAGCAATATGCTATAAACCCCATCTTTTTATCCTCGATGACAACAATACTATATGTGCCTTGCTGCCCCTGCTGTCAATGGGAAAGGACACCGCAAGATTGAACCCAAAGCCAAGCACTTCTCCCATTGCAAGAACTACCGATCTAGTAGGCCAAACCAAACCAAAAATTTGAAGAGACTTGCAAGGATATTTAAACCATGCATAAAAGATTTCAAAAAAGAATCCACTATTGTTCATAGATAATCGTGATCATAAAGCCACAATTCATCGGATCTCGACAAACACACCGCAAAAAGATTACATCGAATAGATGTCCTCGAAGATCATGGAGAACTTTGAATTGAGATCCAAAGAGAGAGAAGAAGCCATCTAGCTAATAACTATGGACCCGAAGGTCTGTGGTAAACTACTCACAACTCATCGAAGAGGCTATGGTGTTGATGTAGAAGCCCTCTGTGATCGATGCCCCCTCCGGTGGAGCTCCAAAACAGGCCCCAAGATGGGATCTCATGGGAATAAAAGGTTGCAGTGGTGGAATTAGGGTTTTGTGGTACTCCTCGGTAGTTTCAGGGTACGTAGGTATATATAGGAGGAAGAGGTACGTCAGGGGAGCAACAGGGGGCCCATGAGGGTGGGGGCGCGCCTACCCCCTGGGCATGCCCCCTGCCCTCGTGGCCGCCTCTCTCGCTTCCTTGCATGTACTCAAAGTCTTCTGCGTTGATATCGTTCCAAAAACAACTCTCCCGAAGGTTTCATTCCATTTGGACTCCGTTTGATATTCCTTTTCCGCGAAACACTGAAATAGGCAAAATCTGTAATTTGCACTGGGCCTTGGGTTAGTAGGTTAGTCCCAATAATAATATGAAAGTGTATAATAAATCCCATTAAACATCCAAAACAGAATATATAATAGCATGGAACAATAAAAAATTATAGATACATTGGAGACGTATCATATATGTTGTGGTTATAGGGGGTGCGAACCCTTGTGCCAGAGGAGGGGTTGGCTTATATAGAGTGCGCCAGGCTCTTCCGGCCCTCGGTTACACAAGGTTTAATGTGAGTTAAGGAAGGGGCATTATTGGTAACGCTAGCTATTAATGATCTTTATGACTGTAGAGTGAACGCGTGACCGTTGCCATCCAGGGGTGGATTTAGATCTTATGTACTCCGAGTGTTTCTCCATAAGGTCGAGCGACACCACTGTGGTCGAGTGAAATTTAGGTATCCGAGTGGAATCTATTGTCGAGTAGATTGAACTTCAAGGTGATCTCAGTCGGTATCTTCCTTTAAACTTCGAATGCCTTTGACTCCAGGGCAGTGTCCTTGGGTAGGGCATCTAGGTGAGGCCTAAGACCCTACCCTAGGTATGTGTCTTCGTCATTAGCCCTCGAATGGATTGAGGGTCGACTGGAGGGAGGTTTACCGGAGCGGGTTGAACATGCTCCGGCATTCCGAGTGAACCTCCCGGAGCACCAGGAGGTGTGTCGCGACCCACTTCTTCGCCAGTCGCCTCTATCCATTCCGGTCTTTTAGGGGTCGCCGAGTGGGTTCTGTCAGTTTGCTTCCAAGCCAGCCGGGCCGGAGTATCTCTGGTGCGATTTGCTAGCTCTGCGTATCCCAGATATCTCGAGATTTCTTGAAGTGTGGAGAAGCACGCGGGACGGGACGGGACGGGACGGGTCGTTCGCGCAGTAAATGGAGCAGGAGGATAGGGGCTCCTCGATTCTCCCGTTGCCTTTTTCGCCATGTATCAAGCGGCCGCTTGTTGTGGGATGCGACCGGATCGCGTGCCCGCTGGTCAGCCACTTGGAAATGTGGCCATAAAGGGCGTTGGCGCCGAGACGCAGCACCGTGCCTCCCATTTCCTTCTCCGCTCGCCTCTCCACTCCTTTCCTTCCCCCGTCTCGCTCGAGCTCTCCAGCAATGGCGAAGGATAGACCTGTCAAGAAAGTGGCATCCAAGGGCAAGAAACTGGCGAAGGGGTCGTCCTCGCGGTCCGGTCTGCCACCGGGCTGGATCCAGGGGAACCGGATCTGCTCGACCGCCGTGAAGGAAGATCTGGAGGGTCTCACTGCTGATGGCCTCATCGCGCCTGGGTCCTTGAGGTTGTCGGGGAGGGAGATCGAGCCCGAGCCGCGCGTGGGCGAGCGTGTCCTACTCACCATTCACGTCGACCGAGGTCTTTCTCTGCCCCCCATCCATTCTTCCGCAGAGAAAGCACAAGTGCTCCCTGGGTGATTTTGGTAATTAATGTCAAGAAATCTCTTGTTGGACAAATATTTGCATCTAGTATATTTTACACAAGTTCAACAAATGGAGTGGCATGGACTAGAGGATGTGGAACCCCTTCAAGATGATAAGGACAAAGGATTGGCTCAAGGTCAAAGCTCATGACTTTACATTTTCTAATTTAGTGACCCAAGATCACATTGAGTCCATAGGAAAGCCAATACTATTAAAAGGGGATGAGGTGTTGCTTAATGGCTTGCTTGCTCAAAGTGCTTACTGATATTCTCCAAAACCCTCAACCACTTTCTCACATCCACATATGTCCCAAACCAGAAGTCAAACTCGGCCCCACTAAAACTTTCTATCCGGCGCCACTGAGTTCACTTGACGTAGCCACTGACAGAAACCCTAATCAGTTCGGTCTCACCGATAGGGATCTTGGTCTCACTGAGATGGGAATGTAAACTCTTTGTTTCCTATTTATAACACTTCGGTATAACCGAGATGTGAGAATCGGTCTCATCGAGTTAGCATTGCAAACTCTCTGGTGCCTTTTTGTAACATTTCGGTCTCACCGAAATGAGCGAATCAGTCCCACCGAGTTTGCCTGACCAACCCTTTGTGTTCCTATCACCAAAATCGATCCTACTAAGTTTGTGTAATGGGTCTCATCGAGATTACGTTATGCCCTAACCCTAGTGAAATCGGTCCTACCGAGTGATCATATTGGTCCCACCAAAATGCCTAACGGTCACATTATGAACTAGATCGGTCTGACCGAGTTCTCTGATTCGGTCCCACCGAGTTTGGTAAATTGTGTGTAACAGTTAGATTTTGTGTGGAGGCTATATATACCCCTCCACCCACTCTTCATTCGAGGAGAGAGCCATCAGAACATACCCACACTTTCGTTACTCATTGTTCTGAGAGAGAACCACCTACTCATGTGTTGAGACCAAGATATTCCAATCCTATCATATGAATCTTGATCTTTAGCCTTCCCCAAGTTGCTTTCCACTCAAATCATCTTTCCACCAAATCCAAATCTGTGGGAGAGAGTTGAGTGTTGGGGAGACTATCATTTGAAGCACAAGAGCAAGGAGTTCATCATCAACACACCGTCTATTACCTTTTGGAGAGTGGTGTCTCCTAGATTGGTTAGGTGTCACTTGGGAGCCTCCGACGAGATTGTGGAGTTAAACCAAGGAGTTTGTACGGGAAAGGAGATCGCCTAATTTGTGAAGATCTACCCAAGTGAGGCAAGTCCTTCGTGGGCAATGGTCATGGTGGGATAGACAAGGTTGCTTCTTCATGGACCCTTCGTGGGTGGAGCCCTCCGTGGACTTGCGCAGCCGTTACCTTTCGTGGGTTGAAGTCTCCATCAACGTGGATGTACGATAGCACCACCTATCGGAACCACGCGTAAAAAATCTCCGTGTCTACATTGCGTTTGCTCCCTCAAACTCCTCCCTTTACCTTCATATGCAATTGATTTACATTCCGCTGCTACACTCTTAGAATTGCATGTGTAGGTTGATTGCTTGACTTGTGCATAATTGCTAAAATGTGCCAAGACTTAAAATTGGGAAAAGGCTAGGTTTTTATCTGGTCAAATAGTCAAAGTTGCATGCTTTACTTTCCAATACCCATATACTCTTGTCATGCTTGCTTGATATGTATTGTGAATGTTTAAACATGTGCTAAAACTCCACCACAACTTGAAGAAAGTAAAAACTGCCACTTTTCTTGCAAACAGTCTATTCACCCCCCTCTAGACGCCTCTTCTCGATCCTTTCAATTGGTATCAGAGCTTTGGTCTCCATTGCTTTGGTTTAATCACCATTGGAGGAAGATGGATGAGTCTATGTTGGGGAGTATTAGACGTAGAGTACCTATGCTTGATGGAGAATTTTATAAGGAATGGAAGAATGAAATGCTTGAGATTTTCAATGAATATCATTTGAACAAGTATATTGATAATCCTTGTATGCCCCTCATTGATGCTTATACTATATGGAGATTCCTTGAGGAACGATTTTGTCACGACCCGGATTTGGCAAAATCCAAGTCTCTGTGCTTACTGTGCTATCCCTGGATCGTAGTTAGCACACACAGTAACAAGAACGAATATCAGTAAAACATACATCATTTTACTACAACGATAGATCCAGAATTAAGCAAATACATACCATAGGCATAGCTCAATGCTGGCACATCATACAGCGGATTAATACGTAATCGCTAAATTAGGGCTCCATCAACGCCACTGGGCTCGTTCAGTGTAGACCATAACCCTATCGTCTCTTAATCTGCTGAGATCTGCACATGACAGGTGCAGATGAGTACGTGGAATGTACTCGTAAGTTGCAAGGGAAAGTTTCAACATAATATGTATATATGCAGGGTAAGTATTGGTGGAGGTTTCCTTTGCGTAAAGCCAATTTTGACCTATACTACATTTTTGCAAACTTCTTTTGAAATAAAATAATTTAGTATAAAAGGCTGGAGTGAGACTTTGGATATACGCACCAAAGTTCATTCTCCGATTTTAGTAAAACATTTATATAGTTGAAGTGAAACACAATCACTGTGCTCAATCCTCAATCAACCCTTAAAACAGATGTTTAGAAAAGAGAGGGGAGATTCTTCTTCAGTCCAAGTCTTCAGTTGCTCAAAATTGCCCGTAACCGGGGGCACGGCTAATCGATTAGGTTAAACCCTCTGCAGAGGTCGTACACGTTCCCCACATGACACAACCAACCCCGTTTACCATTACACACTTGGGTGTATGACTAGGAGAAGATTGTGACAAAGCCTTTCCGTAACAGCCCCCTATACCTGACCAAGCCGCCCGCAACTTAGGCAATGAAAGCCCCTCTCCGATGGCGGTCCTGAGGTAAGGGTTTCCCGTTAGTACTAAGCTAAGCCAGAGCCCATAGTAGCATGTGGCTGTACTGGAAGCTACATCAAACTGTACTTGGAAGATCTCATTTCCCTGGACGGCGGTCCCCACCAAAAACCTGTGTGCAAGACCCCAGTCGGGCGCATTCACTGCAAGACCCCGATGGGCGCAATCACTTGTAGACGCTCCCGTCAATACCATTCCGCCCAGAGAATAGAAATAAAATAATATATAGTTTTGTTTTTCAAAAGTTTTCACAAAACGTTGCCTCAAAAGATGGCAAGTTTAATTGTTTAAAACTGGTTTGATTTACAACCCACCCGTTTATGCAAGCGCGACCAAGCATGGTGGTAAGTCTTGAACCTAAGGCTGTAGCTAGTAATAATATTTTGCAAAACTTTTTTAAACATGCATAGTATTTAAATTCGAAGAGATATGCATAATATGAAAATATAGGTCAGGGCATGATCAATTTGCAACTTGCCTTTGGATTCTCGGTAACACAGTTCTACCCCCGCGTAGAATTCGCCGTCGCACTCGTCGCAATCTAACGCAATAAAGTTACTTAAGTAAGACACTCCACACATCATGCATCCCTATAAAAAGTGCTCAAGCAAAACCATCCAACACACAAGTCATGCCAAACAACCCTAGCAAGAATATCCATATGATTCGAGTTTACGCAATTTGTTCGGTTCTTATGAAGGGCGTATAGTTCATGTTAATAAACTAATTAAAAAAATTCTAACTCTAAATTGTTATGATGACTACAACTAACCAAAAAAAAGTTTTCTACGGATCAATCTAATGGTTTAAACAATGAAACAAATTTTAGTTTCACAAGTTTATTAATTGATGATTAAGAAGGTCAAAATTAAGGTACTGTGTTAAAACAGTAACTAAAACTTACTGAAAAAATTATTCTATGAGTCCTAGCAGATTGGTATGGTTCCAAGGACCAATTTTCATATGTAAAATATTTTCATATCAATTACAGAATAAAAGATATAGTAAAAATACTCAAATTCTCCTTTAAATCAAAACTAAATTTTACTCTGCGTAAAAGTGAGATTTTAAATTTTTATAATAAACTAGAGGTCCGCAGCTACCCAGGGATATCTTATTTGTCAAATTTGGATAAGCGGTTTAAAAGATGTGATTTTTCGAAGTTGGGCTAAATTTCTGAAATAGAAACGGGAATAAGAAAAAGACTCGCCACGTGGCAGAATCTGGTAGGCTTGTACTGTTTCGTTTTTTTTTACAGAAAAGGAGGAGTGGCCTCACCGGAGATGGAGATGGCTGGTGGTGGTGACTCAGATGTGAAGCAACGCAGCGGTCTCCGGCAATGGTCGAGAAGTGAACGAGGATGAGGAAGTCGGGGCGAGTCTCCGGGGCACGGCGCAGGCTCCTGGTTCGTCCTTAGGTGGCTGCTATATGTCGCCGGAGTTGGGCGGAACTCTGGCCGGACGTGGACAACGTGAAGCTCGTGCTCCGGCTATGAATTTGGACAGAAAACCATATCTATAAGATGCGCAAGATCGAGTTATGAACGATAGAAAAGTTAGAAGGTCTGCTTCACCTTGGAGTCGCCGGAATCTTCCACGAACAGCGGCAGTGTCAAGCAACTCCGGCGAGCAATTCACGACTATGGAGAGGGGTATAAGCTCCCGAAGGAGAGGGGTTCGGGCAAGGAGAGAGTTGTGAGGGGAGGGGGCCTTTTATAGGACGAAGGGGACGTCGGAACGACGCAGGGCGTCGTCGAAGTTATGGCGGCTGTTTCCGGTGATCTAATGGCCATTAAGGCACGATTTAGTGCGGGTAACGGACGGGAGGGAGTTAGGACGGAGTGGGGAATCCATTCAGAGGAGTTTCGGGGCGAGGGAGAGGAGGGGAGGGGGTGGGGCGCTAGGGTAGGGATGCTGCCTGCGTGCGTACATATGTACTCGAGGTTGAAGACGACCTCCTGTCATGAAGAAGGCTGGGCCTTCCTTGGGCCTTGGCTGCCCACGTTTTTTTTAGAAATATATTTTAGGAAAAAGTTCATAAAAACAAGAATAACATATGTACTCGGGTAAAAATAGTTTTACACCAGAATTATAATTTTATTATTCTTATATTAATTTAAATGCTCTATGGATACATATATTTATATATATATATATATATATATATATATATATATATATATATATATATATATATATATATATATATATATATATATATAT
>LR738711.1:116584802-116713532 GCA_902687465.1 Secale cereale
TTTTAGGCCACAAAACTTATATGTTTTTTTTTAAGAAATTAACTAGCAACAAATAAATGTCAACAACAATAATTGTGCCATATTAGATATTTCCATTTTTATTTTGGAGAAGTCACATTATCTCCTCTCATTACATTTTATTTGAACCATTTTGGAAATATTTAAATGGCATTAAAACTTCAAATAAGAGCCAATTTCAAATAACCCCTTTACAAAATATTCATCCACCATTTTTTGAGAAAGTCATTTTATTCTCACTCCATAATATTGAATATGGTTTCAAAATATTTCATGAGAGTCCAAAAGAAAAGAAATTGAATTTGTAAAGTTTGAAACAAGATTCGAAAAGGTTTTAATCTACCCTACAAACATAGCATTTCACTCAATAATACCTTATTATTAACATTCCAAAATTTGGAAATTTTGGGATGTTACAGATTTGCGGACTACTCTTTGAAAAATCTAGATGTGGTTCTTCAAAAGTCCATTGCTTTAAGTAAGATGAACTCTAGTGATCCCAAATTTGGTGATTGTTTATTTGAGCTTCGTGACCTTATGCATGCCAAAGGATATGTTGAAATTATTAGCAATATCATTTCCGAAGTCATTAGAATTCATAGAGATGAACATTGTTATGGTCATACTTCTAATAATCACTCTCTCTAGGAATTGATCCATCACATGACGATGTGGAACATGGATACTATGATGAGGATGAGGATAGTGACGATGATCTTGATGAACAAATGAGATATTTTGGTCTTATGGCAAATCTTCGTGGTTACGCAGCCGGAGGAAAGGAATGGGTGCTTGATAGTGGTTGCACGAATCACATGACCGGAAATAAGGACATGTTTGATGAGCTTGCTAGAAATGATGGTCCACAAAATTATGTTACCTTTGAGGACAACTCTAAGGGTAAAGTTGTTGGCCTTGGTAAGGTGGCCATATCCAACGATAGCTCAATCAAGAATGTCATGCTTGTAGAATCTCTCGGATATAATGTTCTCTCCGTGTCTAGATTAGCTGATTTTGGTTTAAATGTGCTATTCACTCATGCTGATTGCCAAGTCTTTCGTAGAGATAATCATAATATGGTCTTTACCGGCAATCGTAGGGGTGACCTATACATTGTTGACTTCACTAAGAAAGCCCAACATCGCACTTGTTTTATTGCTAAATCTTCTAAAGGTTGGTTGTGGCATAGAAGGTTAGGTCATGTCGGCATGAGTAATCTTGATAAGCTTCTTAAAGGTGATCATATCCTCGGTGTTAAAGATGTTATATTTGACAAGGATAGACTTTGTAGTGCTTGTCAAGCAGGAAAATAAGTTGGAGGAAGTCATCCCGTGAAGAACATTATGACCACGAGAAGACCGCTCGAGCTACTTCATATGGATCTTTTTGGTCCCAATGCTTACAAAAGCCTCGGTGGTAACTCTTTTGGACTAGTCATTGTTGATGATTTTTTAAGATTTACGTGGGTGTTCTTTCTTGATGATAAATTGCAGGTCCAAAAGATCTTCAAAAACTTAGCTAGGAAGGCGCAAAATCAATTTGAAGTGAAGATCAAGAAGGTTCGCAGCAACAATGGAACGGAGTTCAAGAACGCAAATGTGGATACCTTTCTTGACGAAGAAGGGATTTCACATGAGTTCTCGGCTACGTACACGCCTCAACAAAATGGAGTCGTTGAGAGGAAGAACCGGACACTCGTCGAAATGGCAAGAACAATGCTTGACGAGTACAAGACACCAAGACACTTTTGGCCGGAAGCGGTTGAGACAGCTTGTCATGGAACCAATCGCTTGTATCTTCACAAGCTTCTCGGCAAGACGGCATACGAGCTTCTCACCGGTAACGAACCCCAAGTTGGATACTTTCGAGTATTCGGCTCAAAGTGCTACATTCTTGATAAGCATCGTCGTTCTAAATTTGCTCCTAAATCTTATGAAGGTTTCCTACTTGGTTATGGCTCAAACTCTCACACTTACTGTGTCTACAACAATTTCACCTAAAAGGTTGAAGAGACGGTAGATGTGAAGTTTGATGAATCTAACGGCTCGCAAGTAGAGCAATTGCCAATTGATGTAGGATATAAAGATCCTTCGGAAGCAATTCAAGACTAGTCTATTGGCAAGATTCGTCCAACGGAGGTGAAATAGAGTACTTCGTCAGTCCATGTGGAAGCTTCTACCTCACGACAAGGTGAACCACAAGTTGACTTGGAGGCATCCACAAGTGGGACACGCCATGACTAAGGAAACGAGGAGGTGCATCAAGATGAACCTTATCGACCTCCTTCTCCACCTCCACAAGGGGACAACAACACCAACAACAATGAAGAAGGACAAGAAGAAGAAGAAGATGAAGAGGATGTTCCACCCCGACCCAAGCAAAAGCTTTCATGAGTTAGAGCAAGAATTGCTAGAGATCATCTCGTAGAGCAAATCTACAATGATATCCAAATCGGGAGAATCACTCGCTCTAAATCTCGCCTAGCTAACTTTTGTGAACATTACTCTTTCATATCTAACCTTGAACCTATGAAGGTTGAAGATGCTCTTGATGATCCGGATTGGATAAATGCCATGCACGAAGAGCTACACAACTTTGAGAGAAATCAAGTTTGGACATTAGTTGAGAAGCCCGACAATAACCACAACATCATTGGTACCAAATGGGCGCAACAAGCAAGACGAAGATGGTCAAGTCGTCCGCAACAAAGCACGTCTCGTCGCCCAAGGCTACACTCAAGTCGAAGGTATGGACTACGGTGAGACATATGCCCCCGTCGCTAGACTTGAGTCCATTCGCATCTTACTTGCTTATGCCAATCACCATGATATCACCTTGTACCAAATGGACATTGAAACTGCTTTTCTATATGGTGAAATTGAGGAGGAGGTTTATGTTAAACAACCTCCCGACTTTGTTAATCCTAAGAAACCGGATCATATTTACAAACTTCACAAAGCTCTTTACGGTCTTAAACAAGCTCCTATATCGTGGTATAAATGCTTGACCAAGTTCCTTATTGAAAAAGGCTTTGAGATTGGAAAAATAGATTCTACACTTTTTACTAAAAGGGTTAATGGTGAATTATTTGTGTGCCAAACTTATGTTGATGATATCATATTTGGTTCTACTAACCTCCATTTTAGTGAAAGGTTTGGAAAGCTAATGTAGGAAAAGTTTGAGATGTCTATGATGAGTGAACTCAAGTTCTTTCTTGGTTTGCAAATCAAGCAAACCAATGAGGGTACCTTTGTTTCTCAAACAAAGTATACCAAGGACTCGTTCAAGAAGTTCAACATGCAAGAATGCAAAGGTATGACTACACCCATGCCTACTAGTGGACATCTTCACTTGACTAAGGATGGCGAACCGGTTGATCAAAAAGTTTACCGCTCTATGATTGGTTCATTGTTATATCTATGTTCCTCCCGTCCCGATATTATGCTAAGTGCGTGCATGTGTGCACGATATCAAGCGGACCCTAAAGAATGTCATCTTAAGGCTGTGAAAGGATAGTGAGATACTTAATTCATACACCAAATTTTGGCATTTGGTATCCTAAGAGGTCCTCTTTTGATCTTGTTGGCTACTCCGATTCGGACTATGCCGGAGACAAGGTTGATAGAAAGTCCCCTTCGGGTACTTGTCAATTTATTGGTAGATCTCGTGTGTCTTGGTCCTCCAAGAAACAAAACTCGGTATCCTTATCCACCGCCGAAGCGGAATACATTGCCGCTGGTTCATGTTGTGCTCAATTACTTTGGATGACCCAAACTCTTAAAGATTATGGGATCTATGTGAAACATGTTCCGTTGCTTTGTGACAATGAAAGTGCTATTAATATTGCTCATAATCCCGTGCAACATTCTCGAACTAATCATATTGAAGTTCGTCATCATTTCATTCGACATCATGTTGATAAGGGCGATATCAATATTAAACATGTTCGCACTGATAAGCAATTAGCGGATATATATACTAAAGCACTTGATGAGAAAGTGTTTTGCAGGTTGAGAGGTGAATTGAACATCATTGATGCATCAAACTTGGAGTAGGAACTCCATTTGGATACATGCAAGGCATAAGCCTTTGACTAATCCTTGACTTTTTCTCTTATGATGTTGATCATATGTATTGGATACATTTTTACCCTTGCATGCCATCTAACCCTTGTAGGCACTTGGATGAATCTAAATCCATGGGATTGCAACTCACTCACATGTTGAGCAATCTCTACATCACCAAGTCCCTACACCATGGTGGTTGAAGACAAGGAAGCATGAAACCCTTCAACATATCCTTTGATAATTTCTATATATCAAATTTCATTTGGTATCAAGTTTTCATGATTGTCATTTTGGATACACAAGTGCTCTTCCTTGCTAATTTAACCCATGTAGGTAGATGAACTCATACTACAAGTGGTGCTCCAAAATTCTTGATGAGCTACATCAACCTTGAGCAACCCACACAAGTTCAACCACGTGATAAAGATCAACACCACAACCCAAGGTATGTCATTCCATCTTAGAGAAGCTTTACCTCAAGTCATGGGTCAAAGCAGCTCAACAAGATGTGAATACATCAAAATGCTTAAACAAAAAATGGCAACCCCATTTTGAGCTTAAACGATGAGTATGACCTAAGATCAAGTGTCTTCACTTGACTCCTGAGTCAATATACTATAACATAGGTGACTGTCGTTGACCAATTCTAGATGAAGTTCTCTAGTGTTTCTCTAAGTTAGTGCATTTGTTCCTTGCATTTTGTTCCTCTTCTTTTTAAACAAAAAATATTTCACCTAGATTTTCTTTTCTCTGTTTCGTTCTGCATTTTCTGCATCCAATTCATTGCAAATCCTTCAATTAATTCCTTGCAAATCTTTGTGCGATCTTATTTGCCTAGTGAGCTGAGGTGACTATTGTTCTTTCTCTGTGTTGAACTCGGTCCCACCGGTTTGTCATTTTTGGTCCAACCGAACCAGTTCGGTGCAACTGAAGAACACAACTCGGTGTCACTGATTTCACTGCAGAAAAGACAATTTGCCACTTGTTCCTGCACTTTTGTTCCAGCTCCACTCAATGATACTTGTCCTCTACCAGCATCACATTTTATATATTGCTCTGCTCTGTGACTCAAGGACCAAACCTATTTTGACTCACACTCCACAATATCCCTTCTTGGAAATTGATGTCAAAGGGGGAGAGAGAGTTCACATCAAAGCTTAATGAGAGAATACTTCAAACAGGGGGAGATAGGAATCACATGCCCTAGATGTTTGGTGTTCAAGAGGAGAGAAGTCACATCTCTTTAAGAGGGGAAAGGCATGTCTATGTTATCTGATCAGTTTTTGTTCTGCTGTGATTCTGTTTTCCTACTCTCTTATAAGATTCTGGGGGAGAAAGACTGCTAGGGAAAGAAGTCTTTGAATTCATTGCATATCTTTACCTTTGGGAACATGTTTGTACTAAAGAGTACCCAATACTCACTCTCTACATGTTATCCCAATCTTGGTACTCATGTGGTTCTTTTGTTGGTCTCTCTAGTAGATGTACCTGTGTTATCTAACCTTGTTTACTCAGGTTCATCCCTTCATAAGCCATCTCAAGATCACAAGGTAAGTATATGCATCACACTCGTGTGCATGAAGATTTCTTGCTAATGTACATATTGTTTGCAAGAAGGAATCATGCACATGAGGATACACTTCATATATTCATATGCATTGCTCCGATGCATATAGCCAAGATACATGTAACTCATTGCTTGCTCTGTCATGTCTATGCATTCACATGCTCTTATATTCCATATTTACATGATTGCATACATGTAGGGGGAGCCTATGCATGTTACATGTATTTCCAAAGCTTTACTTGTTATTCTTCATATGTTTATCTAAAGCTTTGATGTATGTTGTCATCAATTACCAAAAAGGGGGAGATTGAAAGCACAAGTGCTCCTTGGGTGATTTTGGTAATTAATGTCAACATATCTCTTGTTGGACTAATGTTGTCATCTAGTATATTTCAGACAAGTTCAACAAATGGAGTGGCATGGACAAGAGGATGTGGAACCCCTTCAAGATGATAAGGACAAAGGATTGGCTCAAGCTCAAAGCTCAGGACTCTACATTTTATATTTTAGTGATCCAAGATCACATTGAGTCCATAGGAAAGCCAATACTATTAAAAGGGGATGAGGTGTTGCTTAATGGCTTGCTTGCTCAAAGTGCTTAGTGATATGCTCCAAAACCCTCAACCACTTTCTCACATCCACATATGTCCCAAACCAGAAGTCAAACTCGGCCCCATCGAAACTTTCTATCCGGCGCCCCGAGTTCATTTGACATAGCCACTGCCAGAAACCCTAATCAGTTCAGTCTCACCGATAGGGATCTCGGTCTCACCGAGATGGGAATGTAAACTCTTTGTTTCCTATTTGTAACATTTTGGTCTAACCGAGATGTGAGAATCGGTCTCACCGAGTTAGCATTGCAAACTCTCTAGTGCCTTTTTGTAACATTTTGGTCTCACCGAAATGAGCGAATCGGTCCCATCGAGTTTGCCTGACCAAACCTCTGTGTGCCTATCACCGAAATAGGTCCTACCGAGTTTGTGTAATCGGTCTCACCGAGATTACATTATTCCCTAACCATAATGAAATCAGTCCTACCGAGTGATCATATCGGTCCCACCGAAATGCATAACGGTCACATTATGAACTAGATCGGTCTGACCGAGTTCCTTGATTCGGTCCCACCGAGTTTGGTAAATTTTGTGTAACGGTTAGATTTTGTGTGGATGCTATATATACCCCTCCACCCACTCTTCATTCGAGGAGAGAGCCATCAGAACATACCTACACTTCCATTAATCATTGTTCTGAGAGAGAACCACCTACTCATGTGTTGAGACCAAGATATTCCAATCCTATCATATGAATCTTGATCTCTAGCCTTCCCCAAGTTGCTTTCCACTCAAATCATCTTTCCACCAAATCCAAATCCGTGAGAGAGAGTTGAGTGTTGGGGAGACTATCATTTCAAGCACAAGAGTAAGGAGTTCATCATCAACACACCGTTTATTACCTTTTGGAGAGTGGTGTCTCCTAGATTGGTTAGGTGTCACTTGGGAGCCTTCGACGAGATTGTGGAGTTGAACCAAGGAGTTTGTACGGGCAAGGAGATCGCCTACTTCGTGAAGATCTACCCTAGTGAGGCAAGTCCTTCGTGGGCGATGGCCATGGTGGGATAGACAAGATTGCTTCTTCATGGACCCTTCGTGGGTGGAGCCCTCCGTGGACTCGCGCTACCATTACCCTTCGTGGGTTGAAGTCTCCATCAACGTGGATGTACGATAGCACCACCTATCGGAACCACGCATAAAAAATCTCCGTGTCTACATTGCGTTTGCACCCTCAAACTCCTCCCATTACATTCATATCAGTTGCTTTACATTCTGCTGCTATACTCTTAGAATTGCATGTGTAGGTTGATTGCTTGACTTGTGCATAATTGCTAAAATCTGTCAAGACTTAAAATTGGGAAAAGGCTAGGTTTTTATTTGGTCAAGTAGTCAAAGTTGCATGCTTTACTTTCCAATACCCATATACTCTTGTCATGCTTGCTTGATATGTATTGTGAATGTTTAAACATGTGCTAAAACTCCACCACAACTTGAAGAAAGTAAAAACTGACACTTTTCTTACTAAGAGTCCATTCACCCCCTCTAGGCGCCTCTTCTCGATCCTTTCACGTGGTTTCTTGAACTTTTCGGTGCCCAGATCCACCACTTTCCTCCCAACACCATTGCCTACCTTGCTGCGTTCATCACAATGTGCGAGAGCTTCTTGGGATGTCAAACCCATTGGGGGTTGTTCAAATTATCTTCACTTGCCGATCTCAGTCGGTGAAGGACAACCCGACTGATGAAAAGACGCACGTGATCTAGATATGTGGGGGGTTGGGAATCTAGATGAGAGGCAGGAACACATTTCCTCCAATGACGTTTCCCGAGTCGGTCAGGGGTTGGCAGTCGACTTGGTTTTACTACAAGGACGTTCCGACTCCTGGCTATCCGACTGGGCTTCCTCCTTTCACTATAGATAGGATTATTAAAGCACGCTCCATGCTAGTTACTACGGAGGAGAAAGGCAAAGTTGCCATTTTGGTCGACGCAGTTGTTGCGCTGGTTCCGGGTGGGGTGACCGGTATGGACCTGTTAGAGGTATTTCTCAGTCGACGCATCCAACCTTTCCAAGATCGCGACCATCCCATGTGGATGTACTTGGGCCCAAATGATACTGCTAGGGCCCACCCAGAGGAGGTCGACAAGAAGACGGTAGCTCAATGGTTGAAGAGCATCACTGGAAACAAAGAAAATCCATGCGGAGCCAAGAGGATCCTACCATTCAACGCTGAGCATGCTCGAGGGGAGGTTAGGCTCCGTTTTGTCGAGTGATTTTTTTCCTACCGATCTTCCATATGCTATCGTTCTTGGACAGGTCTAATCTTATTTGACCGGTGCCTTGCAGGTCTTCACGAGGATGTATTCCATGCCGAACGGAGAGCAGTAGCTGGAAGAAGGTGGGAGCAAGGACGGGAGTGCCAGGATTGACTATGCTGATTACGATAGCTCGGACTCGGACAACAGCGACGAGGTCGAGTCACCGCCCCACACTGAGAGGCACTCCAAGCAGTCGCACGACCCCACAGTTGGCCAAGGTAAGGCGACGGCGTCGAGTGCCAGGATCTCGAAGCGCACTCGGACATCGACCCCGGAGCCGACTGACAAGACCGCGAAGCAAGCCAAGGTCACCGGCGCCAAGCCTCGGAAGGCCTTTCCCAAGATCAAAGTGGTTGTACCCCTCACTTCGGGGTGAATGTTTCTCTCCTTTGCTTCCCATCATTGTCGCAGATTTCTCGTTTGTCTAACCGAGTGATATTTCGCACTTTCAGGGCTGCCACTTCCGCAACATCTCACATGGAGATAGATGATGAGCAAGGCCATGCAGACACCACCGATGCTGCGACTTCTCGAGCAGGTAAGCTATAGCTGACGCTCTTGTCTTTCATCAGCTAATTAGAGTGGTCAATTGGAATCTCATTCGGGATACTTGTAGAGCAAACAGAGGTTATCCAGCTTCCGGATGACGATGATGATGATGAGACCCAGAGGAGCACAGGGAGGAGGGGAAGAACCTTTAACTGGAGGGTGTCTGCCAACCACACGTCTCGCTCGTCTGCTGAGCCGATTGTCCAGGAGATCGAAGGCTCGTCTCGAGCTGCTGTTACCTTTGCTGACCCTGTGTCGACTGACCAACCTCCTGCAGTGACTGTTCATGCTTTGGACCTGACTAGGCAGCCTCAAGCTCCGAGCTCGTTAGCGGTGCCACTAGATCTGATTCCACCATCGGCTCCGACTCCATCATCAGCTCCGCCTCGGTTCACTCTATATCATGTCCCTAAGGACCAGATAGGAGCTACCAAGGAGGTGATGATCCAAGCTGGAGTGATGGTGGACTGCCTGAAGACGGCGTATAAGGCCAGCAGAGCTGCTTATGATGCTAGCTCCTCTCTCCAAGCCAATATCTGAGTAAGTGGGACTATAAGTTGATTTCCAATTGTTTTTCTAAAGCTTCAGCCTTGCCTTCTTTAGTTGTCCATGGATGAGCGTTTTGGAACCTTTAATGTGCATCTATTGTAGGGCTGAACCTTGAGTTTGTCTGTACACCCACTTGGTGTTTTGTTTGATTGTATAGCTCCTCCACTCGAATTGCGTCGAGTGGGCATCGTATCCACTCGGACCGGGCGGGCCGCGTTGAGTGGGAAGTCAAAACCAGTGGGGGCACGCTAAGTGCACCCACTTGGCGTAGTCCCCGAGACCGCCATCGACTGCGGGCAGTCGGCGAGGGTCTTATACTTGTTTCTATTTGTATGTGTTCAGTCGCGTCAGTAGGCTTTCCTGAGCATAGAATCAAACCAGTGGGGGCACGCTTAGTGCACCCACTGGGTGTAGTCCACGAGACCGCTATCGGCTGCTGGCAGTCGGCGGTGGTCTAAGAACTATCTTTTTGTTTTGTTTTGACTAGTTGAATTCATCCATCTCGCATTTGTTCTTGTCGACCAAATAGTCCTTCGACTGATTGTAGAAATCTTGTGAACTTGGGAGTCAAAATGCTGTGATGTCTACTACGCAACCTTCTTATTGTAGACGTTGTTGGGCCTCCAAGTGCAGAGGTTTGTAGGACAGTAACAAATTTCCCTCAAGTGGATGACCTAAGGTTTATCAATCCGTGGGAGGCATAGGATGAAGATGGTCTCTCTCAAACAACCCTGCAACCAAATAACAAAGAGTCTCTTATGTCCCCGACACACCCAATACAATGGTAAATTGTATAGGTGCACTAGTTCGGCGAAGAGATGGTGATACAAGTGCTACATGTATGGTAGATATAGGTTTTTGTAATATGAAAATATAAAAACAACAAGGTAACTAATGATAAAAGTGAGCACAAACGGTATTGCAATGCTTTGAAACAAGGCCTAGGGTTCATACTTTCACTAGTGCAAGTTCTCTCAACAATAATAACATAACAGGATCATATAATTTTCTCTCAACATGCAACAAAGAGTCACTCCAAAGTCACTAATAGCGGAGAACAAACGAAGAGATTATTGTAGGGTACGAAACCACCTCGAAGTTATTCTTTCTGATCGATCTATTCAAGAGTCCGTAGTAAAATAACACGAAGCTATTCTTTCCGTTCGATCTATCCTAGAGTTCGTACTAGAATAACACCTTAAGACACACATCAACCAAAACCCTAATGTCACCTAGATACTCCATTATCACCTCAAGTATCCGTGGGCATGATTATATGATATGCATCACACAATCTCAGATTCATCTATTCAACCAACAAAAAGAACTTCAAAGAGGGCCCCAAAGTTTCTATCGGAGAGTCAAGACGAAAATGTGTGCCAACCCCTATGCATAGATTACCAAGGTCACAGAACCCGCAAGTTGATCACCAAAACATACATCAAGAGAATCAATAGAATACCCCATTGTCACCACGGGTATCCCACGCAAGACATACATCAAGTGTTCTCAAATCCTTAAAGATTCAATCCGATAAGACAACTTCAAAGGGAAAACTCAATTCATTACAAGAAGGTAGAGGCGGAGAAACATCATAAGATCCAACTATAGTAGCAAAGCTCGCGAAACATCAAGATCGTGCCATATCAAGAACACGAGAAAGAGAGAGAGAGAGATCAAACACATAGCTACGGGTACATACCCTCAACCCCGAGGGTGAAATACTCCCTGCTCGTCATGGAGAGCGCCGGGATGACGAAGATGGCCACCGATGAGGGATCCCCCATCCGGTAGGGTGCCAGAACAGGGTCCCGATTGGGTTTTGGTGGCTATAGTGGCTTGCGGCGGCGGAACTCCTGATCTAGGTTATGTTCTGGAAGTTTGGGTATATATAAGAGGTGTTAGAGTCGGGAACAAGTCAGGGGGGGTCCCCGAGCCGGCCACGAGATAGGGGGGCGCGCCCAGGGGGGTAGGGCGCGCCCCCACCCTCGTGGTGGCCTCGGGACTCTTCTAGTCCATCTCCGATACTCCGTGGGCTTCTTCTGGTCCAAAAACAATCTCCGTGAAATTTCAGGCCAATTGTACTCCGTTTGGTATTCCTTTTTTGCGATACTCAAAAACAAGGAAAAACATAAACTGGCACTGGGCTGTGGGTTAATAGGTTAGTCCCAAAAATCATATACAAATGTATATTAAAGCCCATTAAACATCCAAAATAGATCATATAATAGCATGGAACAATAAAAAATTATAGATATGTTGGAGACGTATCAAGCATTCCCAAGCTTAATTCCCGCTCGTTCTCGAGTAGGTAAATGATAAAAACATAATTTTTGATGTGGAATGCTACCTAACATAATTCTCAATGTAATTCTCTTTATTGTGGCATGAATGTTCAGATCCGAAAGATTCAAGACAACAGTTTAATATTGACATAAGTATAATAATACTTCAAGCATACTAACAAAGCAATTATGTCTTCTCAAAATAACATGGCCAAAGAAAGTTCATCCCTACAAAGATCATATAGTTTGGCTATGCTCCATCTTCGTCACACAAAATATTCAAATCATGCACAACCTCGGTTTCAGCCAAGGAATTGTTTCATACGTTAGTATTCTCAGACTTTTTCAACTTTCACGCAATACATGAGCGTGAGCCATGGACATAACACTATAGGTGGAATAGAGTGGTGGCTGTGGAGAAGACAAAAAGGAGGAAGATGGTCTCACATCAACTAGGCGTATTAATGGGCTATGGAGATGCCCATCAATAGATATCAATGTGAGTGAGTAGGGATTGCCATGCAACGGATGCACTAGAGCTATAAATCTATGAAAGCTCAACAAAAGAAACTAAGTGGGTGTGCATCCAACTTGCTTGCTCACGAAGACCTAGGGCATTTGAGGAAGCCCATTGTTGGAATATACAAGCCAAGTTCTATAATGAAAATTTCCCACTAGTATATGGAAGTGACAAAACAAGAGACTCTCTATAATGAAGATCATGGTGCTACTTTGGAGCACAAGTGTGGAAAAGAGATAGTAGCATTGTCCCCCTTTTTTGGGGGGCCTTCCCTTTTTTGGCCTTTCCCATTTTTTTGTCCTTTCTTTTAAAAAAATCGGGACAATGCTCAAATAATGATGATCATCACACTTCTATTTATTTACAACTCATAGATTACAACTCGATACTAGAACAAAATATGACTCTATATGGATGCCTTCGGCGGTGTACCGGGATGTGCAATGAATCAAGAGTGACATGTATGAAAAATTATGCATGGTGGCCTGGCCACAAATACAATGTCAACTACATGATCATGCAAGGCAATATGACAATATTGAAGCATGTCATAATAAACGGAACAGTGGAAAGTTGAATGACAATATATCTCAAAATGGCTATGGAAATGCCATAATAGGTAGGTATGGTGGGTGTATGGTACCGACGAAAGTTGCGTGGTACAAGAGAGGCTAGCAATGGCGGAAGGGTGAGAGTGCGTATAATCCATGGACTCAACATTAGTCATAAAGAACTCACATACTTATTGCAAAAATCTACAAGTCATCAAAACAAAGTACTACACGCATGCTCCTAGGGGAAGGGTTGGTAGCAGTTAACCATCGCGCAGTCCCGACCTCCACACAAAGGATGACAATCAAAGAAATACCTCATGCTTCAAATTTGTCACACAACGGTTACCATACGTGCATGCTACGGGACTTCCAAACCTCAACACATGTATTTTTCAAATTCACAACTCCTCTACTAACATTACTCTAATATCACCATCCTCATATCTCAAAACGATCAAACATCAAACTTCTCATAGTATTCAATGCACTTTATATGAAAGTTTTTATTATACCCATCTTGGATGCCTATCATATTAGGACTAAATTTATAACCAAAGCAAATTACCATGTAGTTTAAGACTCTCAAAATAATATAGGTGAAGCATGAGAGTTCATCAATTTCTTCAAAATAAAACCACTGTTGTGCTTTAAAAGATATAAGTGAAGCACTAGAGCAAATGACAAACTACTCCAAAAGATATAAGTGAAGATCAATGAGTATTTGAATAATTATATAACTATGTTAAGACTCTCTAACATTAAAATACAATTTAGATCTTGATATTTTGTTCAAACAGCGAGCAAAGCAAAATAAAATGACATTACAAGAATATCACACATCATGTGAAGAAGTAAAAACTTAGGCTCGACCATTACTAACCAATAATTGTCTACGAAGAAAGGTGGGATGCCTACCAGGACATCCCCAAGCTTAGTTGCTTGAGACTTCTTGAAATATTATTTTTGGATGCCTTGGGCATCCCCAAGCTTGAGTTTTTGTGTCTCCTTAATTCCTCTCATATCATTGTTTCCGGAATCTTAAAAACTTCATGCACACAAAACTCAACAAGAACTCGTGAGATAAGTTAGTATAAATCAAATCAAAACCTTAACACTATCCACTGTAGCAAATCACTAAAATTATAATTTGACATTGCATACTGAATGCCTCTGGATATTTAATACTCCTATCCTCAAATAGAATCATTAAACATACAAACATATGCAAACAATGCAAACATAACAGCAATCTGTCTAAACAGGACAGTCTGTAAAGAGTTGAATTGTTCTCATACTTCCCTAACTCCAAAACTTCTGAAAAAAATACCACGTTACAGAGAACTTAGTCATGATCACCGTGTAAAAATTTCAAGATTTTATCACGTTCTGACTATCTAGAAGAATTCAGACAATGATAGAAAACTTTCTGTTTTCAAACAGCAACACAAAGACTTGCAAAATAAGCATGGTAAAGGCTGGACTTGACATTTTATTGAAACAAAAGATAGAAAAATGCCTCTGAATAATAGAGAGCAAATATAAACAAAGCAAAATGACGTTCCAAGCAAAACTCATGTGGCACCCCGGCTCAGAGAAACCGGAACGCCCCGTATTCCAGCCCAAAGATCGAGGCGAAGTCTTGTGGAATATGGCACTGCTTAGCATAGAACAAATCAGCTCTTTATTACAGTCTATATGGGTACAAGGGGATTGCATCGGCACGACGACACTAACCCTGCCACGTTTGCTCCATGCAAGCAGCGGAACAACACGATGCAGTGGAATAACTACTGGCAGCGGAACAACAACGACGGTGGTGAACTCCACTCCGCAGGGACTCTGGCTGGAACGCATATCCTAGCACACAAACAAAGAATCCACGGCGAACATGCAATCAAATCTGGCTTATCCTACAAGCTGGCATGACACGCCAGGTCAGTACATGGAATGTACTTGCAAGCTCACAATAACCAAAGCAATCAAGGCAAACAATAGCATGGCAATTACAGATTAACAAGGATTAACATGATACTATCAAATCAATCATAGCATGAACAAGATAATACAACTAGAACAATATGAGCATGGCATGAACATATAAATATGACGATACTAGCATGCAACCTGATGACACTATATGCACCACTTATACTGCTCAGGTTACCTCATAACCATCACATGCATCACTTACCAACCTCGGACATCACACGATCATCTTAGGATCAAATCAAGCTTGGTATAAAAGATACCGTAGTAATCATTACATGACCACAAGGAGCTTGACCTTTACACGTGATTCTCGCATAACATCGCAATCATCCAATAACCCGGTATACTCGATACCACAATGATCATCTCACGATCACATTCAACAACTCGGTATCCTCGATACCATAGTGATCATCTCACGATCACATCAAACAACTCGGTATCCTCGATACCACAGTGATCATCTCACGGTCACATCCAACATCTTTCTCATCATCGAACCGGGGTTGTCGTTAAGCACGTTATTATTATTACTGTTGACTCACAGTGTGACCGACACGAACTGGGCCCTTATCCGTGGGCACGGCTATCGATAAATTAAACACACACTCTGCAGAGGTTAGCACACTCTACCCACACCACATGACCCATGGCCTCGCACTCCCATTCGGGTGGACCAACGACGTTCCGCCAAAACCGTCCTACTGCCATGACACTCTCCCAGTCACTCCAACTCACTCCCCACTGGGCTAGTCCTGGGTGGCCCCGTGTCTGCCAAAGACACCAACGACCACCATCGTGGCCAAAACATAAACTGTCCCAAATGGGGACATGAGCTCAAAACAACAATAACGGGCACACAAGGTTATGTCTGCTTACCGGGCCAGGGTACCGCACGCCTATAACCTTCCCTCATTGGAGGCACCGGCGAGAGGCATGAAAATAGACCCAGTTAGGACCTTCCCATAAAGGTAAGTGTAGCCGCACTGGTCAGCTCGATATGGTGGCACCATGACTCAGCCAATAGTTGTTCAAGTTCATTATTTCCTGGTTAAACTTGAATGCAATAAGCCAAGTCATATTAAAATAACATGATGCTACTATAATGCCTGAGCATGATACCAACATGAGCATGTATGTGCAACCATAATCAACGAACACAACAACAACATTTAATTATTTATCTAGATGAGCATGGCATACCGACGAGCATGAATATCACACATAGAACACTACACATAGCATAACCTGACCACTAGCATCAACAATAAATATCATGCAAGAACATATTAGCAATGCTACCATGCAAGCATTTAACCAACTCGATGCAAAGGAAAATGTATTGCAACAGTACTCGGAACAGACGATAGTCATGCACCGAAGACCATCGCCAACATCAACATGTACTACTACCACGCATGGTATACGAAACAAATACTAGGAACTAGTACATGATAACCAGATGCATAAAAACATAGCATGAAAGTGAACACAAATCCATAGGCATCACCGAAACAACGAAAATCGTGTCAAAACAAGCAGACATTTATTAAATGTTCAAGTTTAAAACCATATCTACTGCATGCAATCATGCAAGTGGGTATTCTGGCTTGCGTGGGAAAGAAGAATACTCCGGAAAGAAGTGCGGTGAAGCCGCGGAAAGATTCACCGGAAACATTTGTCTCACGGAGGGGGCTGATTAGGGCATGGGCAAAGTGGTCATTTCTAGTATGTCAAACCATAGTGAAAATGTTACCAACAGAACGTGCTCGACGAGACGAAGAGATGGGCTTTGGAATCACCTCATTTGGAGTTAGGATCAAAAAGATATGAGTGTTTGACTGCCAGGGACCCATCTGTAAGAAAAATCTTTACAAACTAGGCCCGGAAAGAAAAACAGAAAGCGTACTTCCGAAGATTACGCCTTCGCATGAGGAAAACACACTCTTGCTAGAAGCAGTGCTTGAATACGCTTTCCCTAAGGGAAAACGTACTCCCGCAGAGTGCGCTTCCACTTAAACTGGCGGGCCCGGACACTGGTCAACGGCCAGAGACCGATAGGTGGGCCCCGCGGCGCTCTCTCTCTCTCCACCCGTTGGTCTCATTCTTCCTCCCGACGAGCGCCCACAAGCCAGAGGCAGGGGCACGCTGCGGGTGGCCGTTCGGCTGGCTTGAGCCGTCTCCGGCGACGCCCCGCACACCGGCGAGATCGAGGAGAGGAGGCGCTCCCATCAGGACTACTCACGCCCGCCGAGATGCACTGGAGGGGACGCAACCTCGACTGCGGTGGACGGCGGCTACGGGTGTGGGAGGGCTCGGCTCTAAGGCCGCGGGGAGGAGGGGTGTAGGCGTGGGGTGGCTTCTAGGTGGCAGTGGGAGTCCTCTGGAGGTGGAAGAGTGGAGCGAGGGGGCTTGGCTCACTCCAACTTAGGAGGAGGAGGACGGCGGCCATGGTGACAGAGAGAGGTGGGGAGGGGCTCTAGAGTCGAGGTAGAGGCTAGGCAGGTTACTGGGAGTGAGGGGGAGGCTGGTGGTGAGGTCTAGCGGCCTCAGGGTTGCCTATGTATAGGCGGGGCGAGGAGAGCGAGCTCGGGCGTCGCGCTCGGCCAAGGTTCCGGCGACGACAACGATCACGGGGAGGCGTGGGAACGCGACGAGGGGTGGTGCCGACGAGCTACAGAGGTGCACTGTGTAGGAGGGGCCGAGGGGCGTAGGGGAGAAGGAGCCGAACGCCATCAATGCGCTGTCGGCTACAGCTCGCTCATGGGCGCGCGGTGATGAGCACCGACGGCGAAGCTGCTGGAGGGGGAGAGCGGTCCAGGGAGGTTGCGAGGATGAGGGGAAGACGCCAGACATGCTCACGCACGCAAAGACGACGAGAGGGGGAGGTCATTGCACGCCAAAGCGGTGGTCATGGCGCAGACTTGCGTGGAGAAGATGCCAAGGGCTGGAAAACGTTGTCTAGTGGTAAGTTCATCCGAGGGAGGTTCAAACTGCGTTGGTAACTCGGTGAAAGGTGGAGTGGGAAATGGTAAGTCAGCTCTGAAGTTTACTGCAGTAAACTTGACCGTGCACTGGTGATCAACAGGGAAGTGATTGGGCCAAATGGATTTGTCTGGGGTGATTAGCTTAGGAAGGAATATAATCCTAGAGAGTTTGATGAGATTTGGATCAAGATTTAATGTAGTTGCTTTGAGATTGACCAAAATGGTCTAGAAACTTGATCATGACGTAGCACTCACTTGGAGTAACCACTTGAGCTGAGATTTGGCAAGGCATGGTTATTTGGTCATATGCAGGTGCTGTAAAAGTTTCATACCAATTGGACAAGCCAAAATAGTATTTGCTTAACAAACATCCCCACTGACCAGAAACTTAGGAAAATTCCCTAGGGAAATTGGCTACATGAATTGAGTCTAAAATTTGTGGAGATTGGTTATATGGATAGGGGAAGGTCCTGGAAAATTTTCAGCCCTAATGAAGCAATATAAAGTATACTTGCTTCACAAACTGAAAATTTGGATAGAAACAAAGATTTGAAGTTGTGCTCACATGGATGCAAGGAATGAGCTCAATTTTGGTGTAGAGTCGTGATTTTATGATATAGAGGTCATACCAAATTTCAATGCATTTTGATATGCCTAGCTTGTACCTCCTTCACAAAGTTTCTTTTTGGACAGAAACTTTGGAAATTAGCTGAAAAATATTTACTAGGCAATTGAGTATGAGAATTTGCATGAGGCAATGCTATGGACATGAAAAGGTGTCCAAAAAGTTTGGGGGCAAACGGGCAAAGATAAATAGCACTTGCTTCACAAAGTGCCATTTAGGGCAGAATAGGAAAAGGAATATTGGAGGATTATTTTGAACATGGCAATGAAAAGTTTTGCCATATTTGAAGAAGATATGAGCCAAACAATTTATGAGAATTATTTGGGAATTTTAGGAGTAATAGAAATATAGGTTGCTTCACAACTAAGGATGGCAATTTAACCCATGGACATGGATGACCCATGGATATCCGACCCGTATGGACAGGGTTTGGATATGCTTTTGCACCCATGGGCGACGCCCAAACCCGACCCGTTTACTCATGAGTAGGGCATGGACATAATCTTGTACCCATGGATATATCCAAACCCGACCCGATAGTATGACTTAATGGCAATATTCGGCTGTCCCTACCTCACAGTCACATGTCCCACCGTAATTTTACCCATTATAATCTAAAACATTCAAATCAAATTGCACAATCTCCACCATAACTTTTATTAGTTGACATTCAATCCCCTCCTTAATATTACTTCAGCCCCTTCTGATCTTTAATGTCATTGTTAAATGACTCATCATTAAGAATCAGCTTCGTCTCCTCTTCTTACTCCTCCTGCATCCCAAGAGATGGTCGACACTGTCAACTGCTATCTCCACGTATGGTGGAGCACTTCAACAACCAACACCACTAGCCTATGACAATGCAACTAAGTATCCCCTCGACCCCCCCGTCTCAGCTTTTTCACAAGCGCATTGATGCATGGGTGCAAAAGCTTATGTGCATGTTGTGTTGTGTCTTATGTATATGTCTTGAGAGGACCCCACGGATATCCAACGGATATGGATATCCATCGGGTTTGGACATGGACACAATTTTTCACCCATGGATTTCTTCATGGGTGGACAGAGACTGTCTTCATGGATATGGATATGGATTTGGTATTGTTCAACCCGATCCAAACCCGACCCATTGCCATCCTTATTCACAACCTAGGGGCAGGCAGGGTTATTCCTTTAATAGAAAAATGAATATTCCCTAGAAAAATAATATTAGGGTTTGGTCCAAGATGGAAATGGCCAGGTCTAGGGATAGATATGAGGATGACAAGCCACTCTGGAAAGAAAGAAGAGGTCAGCTTCTTCAGTTTCTAGACCACATAGCCACGGAAAAAGAAAACTCAAGCAAAAATCTCAAAAAATCCAAAGAAAAAAGGGCCAAAAATCAGGTTGTGACAACTCTTCCCCCTTAAAGAAATCTCGTCCTCGAGATTTGGTTGCTCAGGGAACAAGTATGCATATACTAACTTAAGGAAACTTTTTCCAACTCGGGTATCCTTTTTTCCTTTATTGATTGTTCCCACTAAATTTCATATGGCTGTCTGTCTGGCTCGGGGTGGTTTGCTTTACTGTATCCATATGCTGACGGATCTTACCTCACATGTTCATGCTGATGCTGGCTCCAATTATTTTCATACCGGCTGACTCGACTGAGTGTGATAGATTATTATGAATGAAATATATGTCCGTCTCACAAGTCCAAGAGTGATCTCCGATTGATGTCTCATCCAGCACCGGCAACCTTTCATGAAATTATGAACAAATTTTTCCTGGTGGACACCCAATCTTTTTCTCCTTGCATTGGGTTTCTCAACTAACTATGGGTCCTCTAGGTTTAAAATAGTGAGGTAGCTCACAACCGTTCTCCTAGCGGATTCTGACTTGTCGCAAGAGTTTCTGATTCATCTTGACTAGCTCCACTATCTTGAGTGTCAGATCTGTACCAAATATTTTCCTGTCATGGCCAGCATAAAGAGGTACGGCCTTATGTGATAGTATCCACAGAGTTGACTCACGGTGGAGGGTTTGGCCATATCTCTAAATTCTTCGTGTGACCATGGGTTCTGTCTGGGGAAATATTTTGACAGGCGTACCCTTATCCTTATCTCCTGACATGGTACATTACTTTAATGGCAGGTTTGTCGTCTCTCGAGTTTTAACCGTAGGCAAATGATCATCAGGTTCATAGGTACTTGTACAGAGTTCACTGTTGTCGTCAATCTTCATAGTCCTTTGTCACACTGAGGTATATATCTGGCTTCCTTCACATATATATGAGAATCTAAATCCCGAGGCAGACTTGTGTTCTGACTGATTCTTGCTTCTGACCAACTATTGGAGATCTGATTCTTGCACTGCCATCTGCTGTCAATTCACAATACACTATCTTGCACCAATGTCGTACTAAGGACGATAGAACGACTTATGCTGGAAACCATCGAGAGCATCTGGCTAAGGAAGACTGGGTATCATGCTTCAAAAGCTCCCCCCCTTAAATACTTGCTTGGGAAAACTAGGTACCTTATGCTGGAAGCTTTTTGCGGTTGCTTACTAGAGAAGACAAAGTACCTTGCACGGGAAGTCATCCATGTATCGTACGGAGGAAGATGGAGGAATCTTGCATTCGAAGAATCTCTGGTAGCTTGCAAGGGAAGACTAGATTGACTACAACAGAAGCTTCTAACTGGGATATGCAGACCGATTACCACATATATATCACCATAATATTTCTGCTGGTGATTACATTTGACTGATAATATACTATCGATCTTGCACAAAATTTATCTTCTTGCCAATTTAATCATCACTGCTATGAAGGGTGCATACTGAGGTATACTTGATTATCCGTACTATTGTGAGGAGTGCACGCTGATGCAAATTTGATTATCCTCATCCAGATCGGATATTTCCCATTTCACTGCAGTCGGATGAGAATTCCATTTTATTTATCTGAGTTTCCAAATATTTGAATTCCTTGCTGATTCTTCGAGTCCGATGTCGGTTGATGAGCAACTTTAATAAGGGGAAAATAATGCCAGACTGAAGGCCCAAAGAAAGAAACAAAAGAAACGACTAAAATAAAAGCACACAAGCATACTAATAATATAAAATCAAGTAACATCACATATTACTGCTACTCACAACAATAATATGCACGCACACCTAAGCACACAAATCTCGCAGAAACTCCGGTATTGCGGTCTAATATGCTGTGGCGGTGTGCACGAAAGTGAATCTGTGTGTGGAAGGAGTTGGTGTAACCAAGGCTACACCAATCGGTGGCTGAACTCCGGTTGCAACTATAGATACAGAGGCGAGGACGGACTTGGTGATCATGTATCGAGACACAAGGTCACGACCACATCATTATCAAGCGTACGGAAGGGAACCATACACGTCCAAAGAATGAAGATTACAGGGTAAGATAGCGGTGGAAAACTGGATTTGCTGGCATTGCCCTTTTTCTGACGACCAAGATCAGTAAGGGTTGCCAAAGGGACGAGATGAAAGGCATGGTTCATGATACAAACAAGTCTATCACCGAAATAACATGGGTGGATGGCGGAAAGATATTGAAGCGATACCTTAGCATAACTCCTGCAAATGGTGTGTGGAACACTCGGTACCAGGGCATCACTCTGCTGGGACAGAGGTGACGCCAAACACCAAAAAAGGTATGCAAAGAGGGATGGTGCAGGTAGTGGATTGAAACTGATACCTCCTACACACAAGATAAAATGTTAACAACCAAATACTAATCTATATGCATGCTATGCGACAAACAAATGCAGCAATCAAATGCAACATACCAACTGGGCTCTATACTACCGCTTTCTAACATTCATGTGGTCTAGGGTGTCCTACAGCCAGACCTGCTCTGATACCAAGCCTGTGGCACCTGGCTCAGAGAAACCGGAATGCCCCGTATTCCAGCCTAGAGATCGAGGAGAAGTCTTCTGGAATACGGCACTGCTTAGCATAGAACAAATCAGCTCTTTATTACAGTCTATATGGGTACAAGGGGATTACATCAGCACGGCGACACTACGCCTCCCATGTTTGCTCCATACAAGCAGCGGAACAACACGATGCAGCGGAATAACTACTGGCAGTGGAACAACGACGACGGTGGTGAACTCCACTCTGCAGGGACTCTGGCTGGAACGCTTATCCTAGCTCGCAAACAAAGAATCCACGGCAAACATGCAATCAAATCCGGCTTGACCTACAAGCTGGCATGACACGCCAGGTCAGTACATGGAATGTACTTGCAAGCTCACAATAAACAAAGCAATCAAGGCAAACAATAGCATGGCAATTACAGATTAACAAGGATTAACATGATACTATCAAATCAATCATAGCATGAACAAGATAATATAGCTCGAACAATACGAGCATGGCATGAACATATAAATTTGACGATACTAGCATGCAACCTTATGACACTATATGCACCACTTATACTGCTCGGGTTACCTCATAACCATCACATGCATCACTTACCAACCTCGGACATCACACGATCATCTCATGATCAAATCAAGCTTGGTATAAACAATACCATAGTAATCATTACATGACCACAAGGAGCTTGACCTTTACCCGTGATTCTCGCATAACATCACAATCATCCAATAACTCGGTATCCTCGATACCACAGTGATCATCTCATGATCACATCCAACAACTCGGTATCCTTGATACCACAGTGATTATCTCACGATCACATCCAAAAACTCGGTATCCTCGATACCATAGTGATCATCTCACGATCACATCCAACATCTTTCTCATCATCGAACTAGGGTTGTTATTAAGCATGTTATTATTATTACTGTTGACTCACAGTGTGACCAACACGAACAGGGCCCTTATCCGCGGGCACGGCTATCGATAGATTAAACACACACTCTGCAAAGGTTAGCACACTATACCAACACCACAGAACCCATGGCCTCGCACTCCCATTTGGGTGGACCAACGGCGTTCTGCCAAAACTTTCCTACTGCCATGACACTCTCCTGGTCACTCCGACTCACTCCCCACTGGGCTAGTCCTGGGTGGCCCCGTGTCTACCAAAGACACCAACGACCACTGTCATGGCCAACACATACACTATCCCAAACGGGGACACGAGCTCAAAACAACAACAACAATGGGCACACAAGGTTATGTCTGCTTACCGGGCTAGGGTACCGCACACCCATAACCTTCCCTCGTTGGAGGCACCGGCGAGAGGCATGACAATAGACCCAGTTAGGACCTTCCCATAAAGGTAAGTGTGGCAGCACTGGTCTGCTCGATATGGTGGCACCATGACTCAGCCAACAGTTGTTCAAGTTCATTATTATCCGGTTAAACTTGAATGCAATATGCTGAGTCATATTAAAATAACATGATGCAACTATAATGCCTGAGCATGATACCAACATGAGCATGGATGTGCAACCATAATCAACGAGCACAACAACAACATTTAATCATTTATCTAGATGAGCATGGCATACCGGCGAGCATGAATATCACACATAGAACACTACTCATAGCATAACCTGACCACTAGCATCAACAATAAATATCATGTAAGAACATATTAACAATGCTACCATGCAAGCATTTAACCAGCTGGATGCAAAGGAAAATGTATAGCAACAATACTCGGAACATACGATAGTCATGCACCGAAGACCATCGCCAACATCAACATGTACTACTACCACGCATGGCATACGAAAGAAATACTAGCAACTTGTGCATGATAACCAGATGCATAAAAACATAGCATGAAAGTGAACACAAATCCATAGGCGTCACCGAAAAACCGAAAATCATATCAAAATAAGCAGACATTTATTAAATGTTCAATTTGAAAACCATATCTACTGCATGCAATCATGCAAGTGGGTATTCTGGCTTGCGTGGGAAAGAAGAATACTCCGGAAAGAAGTGCGGTGAAGCCGCGGAAAGATTCGCCGGAAACATTTGTCTCACGGAGGGGGCTGATTAGGGCATGGGCAAAGTGGTCATTTCTAGTATGTCAAACCATAGTGAAAATGTTACCAACAGAACGTGCTCGACGAGACAAAGAGATGGGCTTTGGAATCACCTCATTTGGAGTTAGGATCAAAAAGATATGAGTGTTTGACTGCCAGGGACCCATCTGTAAGAAAAATCTTTATAAACTAGGCCTGGAAAGAAAAACAGAAAGCGTACTTCCGAAGATTACGCCTTCGCATGAGGAAAACACACTCTTGCTAGAAGCAGTGCTTGAATACGCTTTCCCCAAGGGAAAACGTACTCCCGCAGAGTGCGCTTCCACTTAAACTGGCGGGCCCGGGCACTGGTCAACGGCCAAAGACCGACAGGTGGGCCCAGTGGCGCTCTCTCTCCCCCCGCTGGTCTCCTTCTTCCTCCCGACGAGCACCCGCAAGCCAGAGGTAGGGGCGCGCCATGGGCGGCCGTTCGGGCGGCCTATGCCGTCTTCGGCGACGCCCAGCACACCGGCGAGATCGGGGAGAGGAGGCGCTCCTGTCTGGACTACTCACGACCGCCGAGATGCACTGGAGGGGACGCAGCCTCGACTGCGGTAGACGACGGCTACGGGTGTCGGAGGGCTCGGCGCTAAGGCCTCGGGGAGGAGGGGTGTAGGCGTGGGGTGGCTTGTAGGTGGCAGTGGGAGTTCTCTGGAGGTGGAAGAGTGGAGCGAGGGGGCTCGGCTCGCTCCAATTTAGGACGAGGAGGCCGGCGGCCATGGTGATAAAGAGAGGTGGGGGAGGGGCTCTACATCTTGAGGGAGAGGCTAGGCAGGCTGCTGGGAGGAAGGGGAGGCTGGTGGTGAGGTCTAGCGGCCTCGGGGGTGCCTATTTATAGGCGGGGCGAGGAGAGCGAGCTCGGGTGCTGTCGCTCGCGCTCGGCCAAGGTTCTGGCGACGGTAGCGATCATGGGGAGGCGTGCTATCTCTTGATCTTGCGTTGTATTCCCTCGAAGAGGAAAGGGAGATGCAGCACAGTAGCGTAAGTATTTCCCTCGGTTTTTGAGAACCAAGGTATCAATCCAGTAGGAGACCACGTGCGAGTCCCTCACACCTGCACAAACAAATAAGAACTTCGCAGCCAACGCGATAAGGGGTTGTCAATCCCTTTCCGGTCACTTACGAGAGTGAGATCTGATAGAGATGATAGTCTATATTTTTGGTATTTTTGGTTTAATAAAACAACAAATAAAAGCAGTAAAGTAAAGTAGATTTAGATTGATATGTTGAGAATAGACCCGGGGGCCATAGTTTTCTCTAGTGGCTTCTCTCATGATGGAGATATTCTACGGCGGGTAAACAAATTACTGTCGAGCAATTGATAGAAAAGTGAACAATTATGAGACTATCTAGGCATGATCATTGTATATAGGCATCACGTCCAAGACAAGTAGACCGAAACGATTCTGCATCTACTACTATTACTCCACACATCGACCGCTATCCAGCAAGCATCTAGTGTATTGAGTTCATACGAACAGAGTAACGCCTTAAGCAAGATGACATGATGTAGAGGGATAAACTCAAGCAATATGATGAAAACCCCATCTTTTTATCCTCGATGGCAACAATACAATACGTGCCTTGCTGCCCCTACTGTCACTGGGAAAGGACACCGCAAGATTGAACCCAAATCCAAGCACTTCTCCCATTGCAAGAACTATAGATCTAGTAGGCCAAACCAAACCAATAATTCGAAGAGACCTGCAAGGATATTATGAGCACACATAAAAAGTTCAGAGAAGAACCAAATGTCTTTCATAGATAACCTTGATCATAAACTCACAATTCATCGGATCTCGACAAACACACTGCAAAAAGAGATTACATCGAATAGATCTCCTCGAAGACCGAGGAGAACTTTGTATTGAGATTCGGAGAGAGAGAAGAAGCCATCTAGATACTACCTATGGACCCGAAGGTCTGTGGTAAACTACTCACAACTCATGGTGAGGGTGATGATGATGATGATTATGATGAAGGCCTCCGTGGTGGATCCCCCTCTGGTGGAGCTCCGGAACAGGCTCCAAGATGGGATCTCCACGGGAACAGAAGCTACGGTGGTGGAATTAGGGTTTTCTCTCTGCGTATGGAGTTTCTGGGGTACGTAGGTATATATAGGAAGAAGGAGGGCACCGGGGGCCACACGGGCCTGCCTCGAGGCAGGGGGCACGCCCTGGGAAGGGGGGCGCGCCCCCCACCCTCGAGGGCAGCCCCTCTGTCCCCTGACTTGGTCCTGGCGTTTCGCGAGCGTGATTTTCTCCAAAAATATCTCTCGCGAAGGTTTCATTCCGTTTGGACTCCGTTTGATATTCTTTTTGTGCAAAACCCTGAAATAGGCAAAAAAAATAGCAATCTGGACTCGACCTTTGGGTTAGTAGGTTAGTCCCAAAAATGATATAAAAGTGAATGATAAAGCCCATTAAACATCCAAGACTTCATAAATAATAGCATGGAACAATCAAAAATTATAGATACATTGGAGACGTATCAAGCATCCCCAAGCTTAATTCCTTCTCATCCCCGAGTAGGTAAATGATAAAGAAAGAATTTTTGATGTGGAATGCTAACCAATATAGTTTTTCAACGTAATTCTCTTAATTGTGGCATGAATGTTCAGATCTGAAAGATTCAAGATAAAAGTCTATATTGACATAAGAAATAACAATACTTCAAGCAACACTAACAAAGCAATCACGTCTTCTCAAAATACCATGGCTAAAGAAAGTTATCCCTACAAAATCATATAGTGTTGGCTATGCTCCCTTATTATCACACAAAAATATTCATATCATGCACAACCCGATTTCAGCCAAGCATTTATTTTCATACTCTATCTTTTCAAACCTTTCAACTTTCACGCAATACATGAGCGTGAGCCATGGATATAGCACTATGGGTGGAATAGAGGTGGTTGTGGAGAAGACAAAAATAGGAGGGAGATAGTCTCACATCGACTAGGTGTATCAACGGGTTATGGAGATGCCCATCAATAGATATCAATGTGAGTGAGTAGGGATTGCCATGCAACGGATGCACTAGAGCCAAATATGAATGAAAGCTCGACAAAAGAAACTAGTGGATGTGCATCCAACTTGCTTGCTCACGAAGACCTAGGGCATTTGAGGAAGCACATTGTTGGAATATACAAGCCAAGTTCTATAATGAAAAATTCCCACTAGTATATGAAAGTGACTAAGCATGAGACTCTCTACAATGAAGAACATGGTGCTACTTTGAAGCACAAGTGTGGAAAAAGATAGTAGCAATTGTCCCTTTTTCTTTTTTCTTTTTTTGGGCCTTTCTTTTTTTTTCTCTTTCTTTTTTGCGGAGGGGCTTTATAAATTCAGCCTTTCCTCCCATGTGTAAGGGCATATTTCTCCCTAAGTAGTTTTGGTGATTGACGACAATGCATTTGCGGACTAATCATGTGCACTGAGCTTTTCAGATATATCTCACCTAGGCACAAGACGATCAAGTGCCCTTCGGAACCAATGGAAGACGGTGTTTCCTTTTGTTTCTTTTCGGTGGAATTGAGTCATAGGAAAGCCGTACTATTAAGAGGGGGTCCGCTTCGGATAGGTTTGGGTGGAATCAACACGTACACGTCTACTCATTCGCACCACCTTTCCTTTGCTTATCTGGATCTCTGGCTGTTTTCCTTGTCGGTACAAAAATAGTGGCATCTTACTACTACAACTGCTTGGCATGCGGTAGTACCGCTCATAGTTGCGGTAGTACCGCACGGTCACACGGTAGTACCGCTTCAGGGCTGCGGTAGTACCGCACTACGCGGTAGTACCGTACCATGAACATGGTAGTACTGTGTGACCGGCCTAGCGTTGTAACTAGTACGGTAGTAGGTGCGGAAGTAATTTTTTACTTCTGCGTCCTACACGGTAGTACCGCTTCAAGCAAGCGGTAGTACCGTGTCGGGTTTTTGCTACGACCGTAAATCTGCGGATGTAGCTGCTGATGTATTTTATTTAGTCTGCGCTTCTCCTCAGTCTGTCTAGCCCTGCCTTGTGGTAGTACTACTGCCCGTTGCTTCAACGCAACAGGGGTAGTACTGGCCTGTACTGCACCAGCGGTAGTACCACAACCAGAGTGGTAGTACCACTGGGCCGAGCGGTAGTACCGCAACTTATGTGTGGTAGTACCGCGCTCTGCGGGCAGATTTTTGGGATAACGGTTGGATTTGTTCTCCCACTATATATAGGGAGTCTTCTTCTCCAAGAAGACTCACCTCTTCCTCCCCAAAGCTCCATTGTTGCTAAAAAGCTCCATTTCCGCCCAATCTCTCTCTCTAGCCAATCAAACTTGTTGATTTCCTCGGGATTTCTTGAGAAGGCATCGATCTACACTTCCACCAAGAGATATTTGATTTCCCTACTAATCCATTGCGGATCTTGTTACTCTTGGGTGTTTGAGCACCCTAGACGGTTGAGGTCACCTCGGAGCCATATTCCATTGTGGTGAAGCTTCGTGGTGTCGTTGGGAGCCTCCAATTCGGTTGTGGAGAGAGCCCCAACCTTGTTTGTAAAGGTTCGGTTGCCGCCTTCAAGGGCACCACTAGTGGAATCACGGCACCTTGCATTGTGTGAGGGCGTGAGGAGAATACGGTGGCCCTAGTGGCTTCTTGGGGAGCATTGTGCCCCCACACCGCTCCAACGGAGATGTACTTCCTCTCAAAGGGAAGGAACTTCGGTAACACATCCTCGTCTTCACCGGCTCCACTTGTGGTTATTTCTTTCCTTTACTTGTGCAAGCTTTCCTTGTTTACCTTAGCTAGCTTGCTTGTGAGGTTGTTATCTTTGCTTCCTATAAGTTGTCCCCCTAGTTCCATATCTAGACAACTTACTTTGTTGCTTAATTTAAATTGGTTAAGAAAAGCTAAAAATTGTTAGTTGCCTATTCACCCCCCCTCTAGTCAACCATATCGATCCTTTCAATTGGTATCAGAGCCTCATCTCTTTATAAGGACTTTACCGTCCAAAGAGTATGGGTGACAACGTAGTCGAGACGGAGGAACACTCCGATGGAACTCCGTCCTTGCCTACGTCCGATGGGTGAGCCTCGGTCTCTCGTGAGGAGTTCAATGTGGCAATGGTCACATTGAAAGAATCACTAGCGATCGAGTTCAAAGGCATGTTTAAGGAATTGCTTGAGGGGCTTAAATTATCCACCACACCGTTGGAAGTGGTTCGTCCCGCTACCATCGTGTCGGAGGCTACTCCCGACAAGGGAGAAGCTAGTAGTGAGAAAGCCCCGGTTACTAATAATGGGAGTGGGATCTTTGCCCACTCCGCTCCTCCTATCCACTATGGAGGACCCGTTCCTACTCCGCATTTAAATTACGTTGGGCCTCCTCCTAAGTTTGTGAAAAATTCTGATTTTGCTACTTGGATGTTTCGCTTTAGACGTCATTTAAATCATTGTTCTACTAATCTTTGGAGAATCATTGAGCAAGGTTTCTACCCACGTGACCCCGACAACTTAACTCCGAGAGAAGCTGCGGATCATCAATTCAACGAGTTCGTTCTTTGCATACTTCAAGATGGTATCCCTCCCGAAGACATTGCACATCTTCGACCCTTCACCGTGGCCAAGGAAGCTTGGGAGCATGTTGGCTCCATGTACAAGGGGAGCGCAAGCATTCAATGCTCTAACTATGAAGTTGTGCAAGATGAAGCCGATGAGTTTGCTATGATCGAAAATGAAGATCCACGCGAACTTTATCGGAGATTAACCACTCTTGCGGTTTCACTTCGAGATCATGGGAGCAAGGACATGGATGACAATTGGATCAAGCGCACATTTCTCAAGGCCATGATGCGTTACCACAAGGCCATGTCCTCTTTCATTCGCCAAAGACCGAACTTCCACACTTTGTCATCAAATGAAGTGTTGGATGAGTTCGTTGCCATGAGGATCTTGGACAAAACCGTCGACAATGCGGTTTTAAGAGCTCAACGATCAAAGAAGCCTAACCTTGCCTTGAAGTCCAAGGCTTGTGTGGAAGAAGAGGAGGAGGAGGATGACGATGAGTGTTGCCCCGAGGACACCAAATATGCCTATCATGAGCACATGGCTCTTGCTTCACGACAATTTTGGGGCAACAAGAAGAACTCAAGGCCCAACTTCAACAAGAACAACTCAAGTGGCAACAAGGGCAAGCAACGAGTGAGGACGTGCTTCAACTGTGGGAATGTGAGCCACTTTGTTGTAGATTGCCCATATGAGAAAAGAGAAGACTTTGGAGGCAAGCTTATCCGGAAGGATAAGGCCAAGTCTTATCCCAACAAGAACAACCTCAACAAGAAGACCCCTCCTAAAGGGTTGGTGGCCCAAGAAGAATATGTTGAGGATGATGATAATGATAAAGATGGTGAGATGGTCACCATGGCCACAATTGCTATTGCTACTACTCCACACTCATCTCTCTTCGACTCACCAAATGAGAACATCACCGCCAACTGTCTCATGGCTAAGGCCACCAACAAGGTAACTCCAAACATCAACACTACAATCATCTCTAATCCTTCATTGACAGATTGTATTGATGAGAGTGAGGGAGCAGAGGAGGAAGATAATTAATTTGAGTTGTTTATGAGCAAACTCAAGGGCAAACCCAAGAAGCATTTTGTTGCTCTCTTGGAACAACTCGGTGAGGCCAATGACATGATCGAGGCTCACGAGGAGACCATTGCTAAAATGGAAGGACATAGTCGAGACTATGCCAATGAGATATCAGATCTCTCTAATGCTCTAGAGGAAGAGCGTGGTCTTCGTTTGGCTCTTGAGGAGTCACACAATGATGATCATGCTAAATTAAAGAAAGATCTCGATCATGCTTTAGTTGTCTCTCGTATGATTAATTCCAAGAAGGCAAAACTTGGGTTTGACCATGCTAGACTCAAGGAGGAGTTTGTTACACTTGACAAGGCTCACATGGCCTTGAAAGGTATACATGCTTCTCTCAAGGAGTCTCATGATCAACTCCAAGTTTCGCTAACCAAGGAGAAAGCTATCTTTCCTCGCATGGTGTTGATTGATAATGCAAATGCTACTAACCCATGTTGCGAGCATGTGCATCTTGTTGAAGAGAACGCCAAATTGAAGAAGCAACTTGAGAAAGGCCTTGTGACATATATACAAGGTGAGAAGAACCTCAACGATCTTTTGAGTAATCAAAAGGAGGTTGTGGCAAAGGAAGGAATTGGGTTTGCTCCCAAGCCCAAGAAGAAGAAGAACGACAAGACCAAGCAACCTCCTCCTCTCAAACAAACCTTTGTGAAAGAGGGAGAGGGTGCTTCTAAGAAGAAGAACAATGTGAAAAGTGGTGGAGTCAAGAAAAACCCCACCATACCATCAAACATAGCCGGCGACTTTAATCCTTCATATGTTTATGTCGTGCTAGTGATGGTCATGTCTTTGCTAAATTTGTTGGTTCTTCTTATGAGTACATTGAATGGTCTATTTGGGTTCCTAAGACATTTGTTACTAACCTCAAAGGACCCATTACCAAATGGGTACCTAAATCCAAGCATTGATCTCATGTAGGAGTTTGCTTCCGGTGGGGGATCATGGTTGCTCGATAGTGGAGCCACAAATCATATGACCGGAAGCAAATACTTGGTGGTGGACGTGCATCAAGGTTCATCCATGGCCACCAATGTCGAATGGGGTGATGCTTCATCTTCTAAGGTATTGGGGCTTGGCAAGGTTGTTGTTTCTCATGATCTCACGACCGAGAAAGTCATGCTTGTTGGGTCCCTTGCATACAACTTACTTTCTGTTTGTCAACTTGCACTCATGGGCTTTGCTACATTCTTTGATATTGATACCATGGCCCTCTTGTGGAGCAAGACTCTTAAAGTAGCCTATGTTGGACATGTCGAGAACGGTCTCTATGTGGTTAACTTCTCGGAGCAACCAACTAAGACCGCGACATGCCTAATGGCTAAAGTTGATGTGGGATGGCTTTGGCATCGCCGGTTAGCCCATGTCAATATGAGATCTTTGCAAAGTCTTCTCAAGGGGGACCATGTCCGTGGACTAACAAATGTTAGCTTTGCCAAAGATCGTGCTTGCAGTGCTTGTATTGAAGGAAAGTTACATGAGACGGCTCACCCTCCCATGACAATCATCTACTCAAAAAGACCATTAGAGTTCCTTCACATGGATCTCTTTGGGCCTCCATCCTTTGATAGTCTTGGGGGCAGAAAGTATTGCTTGGTGATTGTGGATGATTATTCAAGATACACATGGGTATACTTCTTCAAGAAGAAGAGTGAGACCCAACAAACCGTCATCAACTTTGCAAATGAAGCTCAACGACAACATGAAGCAAAGATTTTGATGATCCGAAGTGACAACGGCACCGAGTTCAAGAACTATACCTTGGATGAGTTTCTTAGTGATGAGGGGATCAAACATCAATATGCCGCACCTTATACCCCTCAACAAAATGGTGTAGCGGAGAGAAAGAACTGGACATTGATGGACGCGGCAAGGACCATGATGGCGGAATTAAAATCTCCATACAACTTTTGGGCCGAAGCCATCAACACCGCGTGTCATGCATCCAATCGGCTCTATCTCTGCAAAGGTTTGAACAAGACTCCATATGAGATTCTTATCAGTAGCAAGCCCAATCTCAAGTACTTCCGGGTGTTCGGGTGTAAGTGTTTCATCCTCAAGAAAGGAGCTCGTTTGTCTAAATTTGAGTCTAGAGCTCATGAGGGCATATTTGTTGGTTATGCTACCAACTCTCATGCTTACCGTGTCCTCAACAAGTCCAATGGACTCATTGAGGAGACGTGTAACGTAGAGTTTGATGAGAATAATGGCTCCCAAGTGGAGCAAAGTGGTACTTGTGATGTAGGCGATGAAATTCCTCCTCAAGCCATAAGAAGAATGGGTGTTGGATATATCCTACCCATTGAGGAACCCCTTGTGGCCGAAGGAGAAGGACAATGTTCCACACAAGTGGAACCATCATCAACCCAAGACCCACACGCTTCCAAAGAACAAAGTGAAGGCCCTCAACCGGACGAACAAGGCCAAGTGCAGGATCAATCACAAGATGGTGGTGAGCCACCAAATGATGCACAAGGCCAAGTTCTCTCCTCTGAGCAAGATCAAGATCAAGAGGAAGCTCAAGATCAAGATCAAGCTCTTGACGTCGCTCAAGATGATCAACTCAGTGCTCCTCAATTATCACTTGAAGAGCAATTGGAGCGTCGTGCTGCAAAAATTGCCTCCAGGCTTGCTTCTAGAGAACATCACATGGAGAATATTCTTGGAAGCATCACAAAGGGGGTAAGCACTCGTAGACAATTAGCAAACTATTGTGCTCATCAAGCTTTTGTCTCTTGTGTTGAACCTCAAAAGGTCTATGAGGCGCTCGAAGACCCTGGTTGGCTTAATGCCATGCATGAAGAACTCCACAACTCCGAGCGCAACAAAGTGTGGCGTCTGGTGCCGAGGCCAAAGGAGAACCATAATGTCATTGGAACCAAGTGGATCTTTAAGAACAAGCAGGATGCTCATGGCATTGTCATTCGCAACAAGGCGCGTTTGGTGGCTCAAGGCTACTCCCAAGTCGAGGGTATCGACTATGGTGAAACCTTTGCCCCCGTTGCTTGCCTTAAATCTATCCATTTGTTGCTTGCCTATGCTTCTCATCATAACTTTAAGTTGCAACAAATGGAGGTGAAAAGTGCATTTCTTAATGGTCCTATTAATGAGTTGGTTTATGTCAAACAACCCCCCGGGTTTGAGAATCCTAAGTTCCCCAATCACGTGTATCAACTCGATAAGGCACTCTATGGCCTTAAACAAGCCCCACGTGCGTGGTATGAGCATCTTACGGAGTTGTTACAAGATCGTGGGTTTGAAATTGGGAAAATCGACCCACTCTTTTTACTAAGAAGGTCAAAGGGGAGTTGTTTGTCTGCCAACTATATGTTGATGATATTATCTTTGGTTCACCTAACAAAGCTTTCAATGATGAGTTCGCCGCACTCATGACCACACATTTTGAGATGTCCATGATGGGAGAGTTGAAGTACTTCCTTGGATTTGAGATTAAGCAAAGAAGAGAAGGAATATTTATCAAACAAGCCAAGTACACTCAAGACATGCTCAAGAGGTTTAATCTAAGTGATGTCAAGCCGGCTACTACTCCAATGCCAACCAAGTGCCAACTTGACATTGATGCCAATGGTAAAGCGGTGGATCAAAAGGTATATCATTCTATGATTGGTTCCTTGATTTACCTTTGTGCATCTAGACCGGATATTATGTTGAGTGTGGGATTCTGTGCACGGTTTCAAGCCTCTCCTAAGGAAAGTCACTTTGTGGCAGTCAAGCGAATCTTTCGATATTTGGCTTATACCCCAAACTTTGGCTTATGGTACCGAAGAGGAGCAAACTTCAACCTTGTAGGTTTCTCTGATTTGGATTGGGCGGGAGACAAAGTGGATAAGAAGTCCACTTCCGGAGGGTGCCAATTCCTTGGTTGCTCTCTAGTAAGTTGGTCTTCCAAAAAGCAAAGTTGTGTGTCTCTCTCGTCCACCAAAGCAGAGTATGTGGCAGCTGGCAGTTGTTGTGCTCAACTTCTATGGATGAGGCAAACTTTAAAGGATTACGATGTCACTTGTGACAAAGTGCCTCTTTGGTGTGACAATGAAAGTTCCATCAAGACTTCTCTCAACCCGGTGCAACATTTCAAGACGAAGCATATTGAAATTCGGTATCACTTCATCCAGGATCATATTCGGTGAGGAGAAATCGAGCTTCACTATGTCAACACTCATGATAACCATGCAGATATCTTCACGAAGCCATTGGATGAAGCAAGATTTCGCGAGTTAAGGCATGAGCTAAATATCATAGATTTGAGCAATGTGGCTTGAAACCTTTCACACACTCCTCCCACTCAATATATTATCTTACCTAGATGTAGGCATGGACATAGGGGGAGTATTGTTCTCTCAATGAGCTCTTCCTCCCCCCATTATGCATAAATCGATCAAGTCTTTATTATTTGCCATGATAAATGGTATGAGTGCTTCAAGACGAGTGTTGGTCATGGGCCCAAGGATAGTTCTTTGCGGTGCCATACCAAATAGCTCAAACATAGGTGGCTTCGGCCACCGACCTCCTTCAAGGAGAAGTGTACCGTGAGTTGTCTCAGTTGTTTGTTGTTTCTCTTTCCGTTTGTCGTTTGTGTGCGATCTTGCCTGTCTTTGCTTTGCACAAGCCCTCTTGCCATTTCCTGCTTTTTATTGAGGGAGCGGTACTACCGTGAACTTTCATGGTACTACCGCAAAGAGAACTGCGGTACTACCGCATCCAGCACGGCAGTAATTTTTTACTGCCACTGGAAGAGTGGTACTACCGCCCAGCGTGCGGTACTTCCGCCCGGGCGGTACTATCGCGATGACCGCGGTACTACTGCTTTTATTCGGATGACTGGGGGTTATAAGCGGGCAGGGGGAGTTCTAACTCCCCCATACCCATTCATCTCGTCTCCCCCACGTCTCCTCTCTCTCTCTCTCTCAAGAATGGCGCTGGAGGACCTCGCTGGATCTCCGTCCGCGGCCACTCTCCTCGCATTCCGACCGGAGGGATCATTCTCCTCCTCGACCTCTTGCCATGGATGAAGGTTTCTCCCCAAAATCCCCTCTTCTTGTTGCCCGTTTGTTGTTTCTAGGTTTTGGGTAGATGCATGTTGTTTTTGTGGTCGTTGTAACCTTATCCATGGAAGATTAGGGTAGAGGAGAGTTGTTGTGGAGTAGAAATGCTAGTATGTTGCTACTAAGTTGTTATGATCAGCCGTAGTACCGTTCACCCGTTCTCCGTGTTCTTGGTCAGATCCGCTTTTGGATCTGACCCTGAGCGATACTACTGCTGGCTGACCGTGGTACTACTGCTCTGACGCGTAACGGTACTACTGCCCTATGGAGCAGTACTACCGTGAAGAAAGCGGAAGTAATTCTTTAGTACCGCGTCTTGTGCGGTACTACCGCACCACCTCAGTGCGGTACTACCGCCCCCTAGGCGGCACTAAAAATTTACTCTCGCAAACTCCGACCAGTACTACCGCTTGGTTCATACCTACTTCATAGCACATACATATTATCCTTTCTACATGCCTCATGTGCTTTTTGTGACTTTTGCATTGATTCTCCTTGTTTTCTTTCGTGTTCTTGTGTTTGTGTCTTAGGTGGAGGCTCCGGTTCCAATGTCCGTGGCACAAATCCCAGCCGTGACACCGGGTCTAAGCGTCTGCGCACCCAAAGTGATGTTCCTGAGGGCTCCAATGCCCCCCAACGCAGAACCAAGACCACCGCCACCAAGAACAAGGAACCAACTATGACCATGGAGGAGATACCAACTCATGAGTTCATCACAAGGAGGAAGATCAACCCTTATGCAGATCCCCGGACTCAGTTCCATGGAGATGAACTATTCTGGACCAAGCATCAGTATCGTATCTACACAGAGGTACTCAAGAGCAAGCACAACATGTATGTGGATGCACATTGGATTGACATGACCCACATGCGGAAGGATGAGCACCGGGCCTACTTTGCTGAGGCTCTAGATCTTGTGGAGCAGTTTGGCATTGAGCACATCATGACATTTCAGATGGATTTTGACCCAGAGATAGTGGCACAGTTCTATGCTTCGGTGCACTTCCATCCCAAGGAAGAACGCAACATGACTTGGATGACAAATGGTCATAAGATGACTGCTACATGGAAGGACTTTATGGATCTGCTTCAGGTTGCGGACGAGGGGATCCACACTCCTGTTGGAGCTCGGCCTCATGCCAACGAAGAATCTGCCAACAAAGATCGGCTGCTGCCTTTTTATGTGGAGAAGACGCTTGCTAGTGGCAAGAAGACTTGGGTGATGAACCCCTTTCTGGATATCATGCATAGGATCTTCCGCAACACCTTGTTTCCTCGAGTTGGGGACAAGGACAAGGTACATGCATACCTCGTTGACATGTTGCTGATGTGTGAGGAGGCACGCAGTGCTTATACTCAACCACTTTATATCTCCCATATCATGTGGTGTGAGCTCCGCTTTGCGATTTTCTCTCGCAAAGTGCCTATCTATGGTCCTTTTCTGTTTCTGCTTATCTCCAAGACTTGTGAGAAGCTTTACTCTGATGAGGAGTTTGAGGCCCCGCAGTGGATTCGTCATGAGCCTATCCGACTTCGCATCAAGAGTCGTTGGGCTAACACCACTACCCGTGCGGAGGCTGCTGCAGCTCAGATGGATGAAGATGAGGAGCCAGTGGAGGAGGAGACAACTGAGGCCAGTTCTGGAGGATATGCGCCTCCCTCGTCTGAGCCCTCGTGGGCTAAGAAGTTGAAGAGAAAGATGAAGGCACTATTTTGTATGCAGGAAAAGGGGCAGTACAAGGCTCATATGACTCACAAGCAATCTCGCCAGCGTGATAAGAAGATAATGAAGATCTTTGGTGAGGAACCATCTCACGGGTCAGAGGAGATCATCACTCCAGAGGCTGACTGGATTGCCAAATAGGGCTACACGTGGTCTGAGTCTGAGGAGGAGCAGCAGGAGTCTGATGGAGAGCATGACGACTGAGTTCTTCCGCCTGAGCTACCACCTGTCTTAGGTGTCCTCTTCCCCTTTGTGGTGTCTCGATGCCAAAGGGGGAGAGAGTGTTAGGATTTGCGTCTTGTGCCGTGTTTATTTGCGTTTCGTTGGTTGAACTTTGTCTACTTGCTTGTGTTTGTGTCGTGTGTGTGAGACCTTCATATGGTGTGAGACATATGCTCCCTTCTCATTAACTCGTTACTATGTCTATGCTATCTGTTAGGCTGTGAGCGGTTGCTTCACTTGCCCTTTATATGTGCTCACCTTATCCTCCTTACATCTGTGTGTAGAATCTTATTCTTTGTTGCAAGGAGTATATTGTTTGTAGAATATAGGGGGAGCATTGATCCTAGTATGTGTGTTGTGTAGTCCAAAGCACCTTCTCTTGTATGCACGCATCTAGGGGGAGCTGACCTATATTCTATAACTTTGCTAGGTTTGCTTACTTTCTTATATATCCTTGTGCAAATCCCGTATTGTCATCAATCCACCAAAAAGGGGGAGATTGTAAGGGCATATTTCTCCCTAAATAGTTTTGGTGATTGATGACAATGCATTTGCGGACTAATCGTGTGCAATGAGCTTTTCAGATATATCTCACCTAGGCACAAGACGATCGAGTGCCCCTCGGAACCTATGGAAGACGGTGTTTCCTGTTGTTTCTTTTCAGTGGAATTGAGTCATAGGAAAGCCGTACTATTAAGAGGGGGTCCGCTTCGGAAAGGTTTGGGTGGAATCATCACGTACACATCTACTCATTCGCACCACCTTTCCTTTGCTTCTCTCGAGCTCCGGCTGTTTTCCTTGTCGGTACAAAAACAGTGGCATCTTACTACTAGAACTGCTTGGCATGCGGTAGTACCGCTCAGAGTTGCGGTAGTACCGCACGGTCACACGGTAGTACCGCTTTAGGGCTGCGATAGTACCGCACTACGCGGTAGTACCGTACCATGAACACAGTAGTACCGTGTGACCGGCCCAGCGTCGTAACTAGTACGGTAGTAGGCGCGAAAGTAATTTTTTACTTCCGCGTCCTACGCGGTAGTACCGCTTCAAGCAAGCGGTAGTACCGTGTCGGGTTTTTGCTACGACCGTAAGTCTGCGGATGTAGCTGCGGATGTATTTTATTTAGTCTGTGCTTCTCCTCAGCCTGTCTAGCCCTGCCTTGCGGTAGTACCGCAAGGACGTGCGGTAGTACCGCTCCGGCAGTAGTACCGCCCGGTGCTTCAACGCAACAGGGCTAGTACTGGCCTGTACTGCACCAGCGGTAGTACCGCAACCAGAGTGGTAGTACTGCTGGGCCGAGCGGTAGTGTCAGGCCCAAGATGCAATTCTATCCCGATCACGTGACGCTTACGTGATTGGGGCACAACTGCATTTCGGGCGCTTAGCAAGATGGATATCATTACATCGTACCATTACATACATACATGGGGGATACAACAATTCATACAAGTCACATGAATACAACAACATCAATACAAGGCATCCGACTACGGATGCAAACATGAAAAGCACAACGACATCCATCTGCTATCCCAGGCTGCCGACCCGGAACCTAACCCAAGACTGAAGAAGAAGAAGAAGAAGAAAGAACTCCAACACAACGATCATCGCTCTCACGTCAAGTCATCGGAAACCTGCAACTGCAACTGTTGTTGTAGTATCTGTGAGCCACGAGGACTCAGCAATCCCATAACCATGGGTATCAAGACTAGCAAAGCTTAATGGGTATGGAAAAGGATAGTGGTGAGGTTGCAGCAGCGGCTAAGCAATATATGGTGGCTAACTTACGAGTACAAGAATAAGATGAGCATCTACGCAAACGGTCGCAAACTAGTAGTGATCGCTAAAGATCCCGATCTACCTATGAGTCAATCATAACCCCACCGTGTTCTCTTCTCAAAGTGAAAAGAGACAGTCACGGTTACTCACGCAGTTGTGTGTTTTACTTCAGATCCTCTGTCAAGTTTTCTACAACCGGACATTAACAAATTCCAATCTACCACATAACCGCGGGCACGGCTTTCGAAAGATCATAACCCTGCATGGGTGTCCCAACTTATCCCATCACAAGCTCTCACGATCAGCAGAAGTAATAATAATATTACCCCTTATCTTAGGGAAGGCCCGATCAGACTTGGAATTCCCGGTGCACAAGACATTTCGACAATGGTAAAACAAGTCCAGCAAGACCTCCCAGCGTGCCGACACCCTGATAGTAGCCGCGCGTATCTCGTCTCAGGCCACAACCGGATAGGTGAGCCTACGGGAGCCAATCCTCGAGTTTCCCCGCGGTGGCCCCGCAGTCTCCCCGTTTGGGACCAACACCATCAGCACTGCCCCCCCTGCTATGTAGAAAGAATCCTCGGGTAGCGCTAACTCCCTATGCAATTAATTAATTAAATTTTTTATTATGTTGCAAATTAAAACCAAAGTTGGGCCTTACTGGAGGAGTTTTATTCAAAGACGAACTGTCAAGGGGTCCCCATATACCCAACCGTGTAAGGAACGACAAATCAAGGAACATAACACCGGTTTATCGGCTCCTAAGGTGGCATGAGTGGAACAAAACACTGAGCAAAAGGCCAAGCCTTCCACCCATTGCCAAGTATATAGGTGTGTTAATGTATATAAGATATATTGTGATATGCCAACAACAAGTTCGAACATGGAACGATCTTCATCTTCACCTGCAACTAACAACGCTATAAGAGGGGCTGAGCAAGCGGGTAACATAGCCAAACAATGGTTTGCTGGGAAGGTGTCAAAGGTTAGAGGTTTCATGGCAACAAGGAGATGGGCTGACAAAAGATAGGTAACGCGACATATAACGATATCATTGAGATAGCTAGCATGGCAATGATAGTAAAGGTATCCAAGGTGATGGTCATCTTGCCTGAGATCCCGCAAGGAAGAAGAATGTGTCCATGAAGAAGACGAAGAAGAAGCCTTGAAGATGAACCACGTGAAGTCGAACGAATACTCACGATCGCAACGGAAAAGAACTAGCGAGAAGAAGCACACAACAAGGTAAACACACAACACGAGAACATGACAAGATGCTCAAGCAAGTAGGATGCAAGACAAGTCTATATGATGCAATTCATGGCAAGGGATAAAGCACACAAGAACAACATCACCCAACAAGTTTAAATGAGGCCGGAATCAACACATAACAAATCCGGTAAGTCCTCATATGCACATTTTGAATTTGGTACAGATCTGAACAACCTTAAGTTAAAGTTGTTAAACAGCAAGTTAACATGCACCAAGATGATCTACACGAAATTCAAGTCAAGTTTCATATAACGTTTGTTTAATTCGGAGCTACGGCCTAGAAGATATGAGCAAAACAAGACAAACATGGCAACGGTGCAAGATGCACCCAAACATCAAGCAAACACACTCCAAATAGGTAAACAACATGATATTATGCTTCTACATGCAAAATCACACAAGTTTCATATAGGACACACTCAAAACGGAGCAACGGTCCAACACATACACATGAAACAAGATATAACAACAAGCTGTCAAAAACAGCAACATAGCAACTTTGGAGCAAGGTAAATATATTCTACAACATCCAAACATGATAACAAGAGGCATGGATGTGAAATAGACATGATACTTAACAAGCATGAACTTAGAACACACCCAAAAGCTTGCTGGAACACAATTAACCAAGCATGGCAAGTTGCAATAAATTTATCCAGACTTGGCCAAAATATGGGAAGGCAAAAACATCATCACGATGCTGCCTTCGGAGGCACAAAACAACAAGCATATAAACTCTACTAAGTATATAAAGATCATGGACATGTAATAGACATCACATACATCAAACAACTCCATTGGATCAACTCCATAGGAGGCATGGATCAATAACAACAAGCTTCGCCAAATTGAACATGCTGATAAAATCCTAACAGGTAAATTTATAGCAACTTGAGAGCAAGAAATAAATAAGCTACAGTAGGCCATATAGGAAAACTAAGGCATGAATGGATAGAGCATAACATGGAAAACAAGAAATGATCATTGGCCACTCCAAAACAAGTATGGATATGAGTGGGGCATCAAGCAGACATGGCATCAGGTTTAACAGATTCCAGACTTAGCAGTTTTTTTCACTAAGTATAAAACAGTAACAACGACATGGCATGTTTACAAGCTTGTTTAAGTCACCTCAAGGCATATCATGGAAAGTGGATTGCACCACAGCAAAGACCATATGATTGTGCTTCTAAAACATATTGACATGTGGCATGAAGACAAACACACCAATAGCAATGAGCAAGTGAAATCAGCATCTTATAACAAGTTTCGGCACTTAACAGCCACATGCACTTTTGCAACAGAGATTAACATGGCAAGATGGCACCTAACATGAATGCTACGGCAACCATCATGTAGAGCACTTCACAATGAACATTTTGACATATCATATGCTCCATTTGGATAAACATGCACAAAGTTACAAGCATCACAAGTATGCAACAAAATTACAGTTATCAACAGTTTTAAACATATAGCACTCTTGCAATGATGATTAGGGCATCAAGATGAAGTCAAACAAGCATGCCACAATGGAACAAAGTGAAGAGCATATCACCACGATCATTTTGATATATCATTCACTCAATTTGGACATACACACAAAAAGTTACAACCATGCAAAGTATGCAACATTTTTAAAGTTTTCAGGGACTTAGTGGAAAACTACCTCGGGGTCGGGCGGACATTGTCCGGTCCGGATGGACATGTCCGTTGGTGCTGGCTCTCGGGCCCACCTAGCAGAGGCACAGAGAGAGAGGGGCGGACATGTCCGGACTCCGCCGGACATGTCCGGTCCGGCGAGGAGCAACGGTTGCGGTGACGGCTCTCCGGCGAGGAAAAGAGGCCGGCGGCGAGGCAGAGGCGTCGGCGAGGCGACCCGGCAGCGGACCCGGGTCTGGCACGGCCCGATCTGGCCTCGGGCGGCCGTTGGGGCTCCGTTCCCGAGCGGTCGCGGCGGAGGCCGGCGCCGAAGGCGGCAACTCCGGCGGCTTAGGCGGCGAGGACCGGCAAGAGGCGGCGGCAGATCCCACGGGCGACGGGGCGGGGCTCTCAGGCAGGAGGTGAGGCGGTGGTCCTGGCGCCGGCGAGGACGAGCGAGGAGGAGCGGAGAGGCGCGGCCGTTGCTCTCCGGCGATGTGCGTACGACGGCGGCGGCGCGGCTGTATGAGCGGGGCGGTGGGGACGAGCGAGGCATGGTCGCGTCGGGCGGCTCGGGGCCTAGATCGGCCCACGGCGGGTTGCGGCCGGGCCTGGCGGGCCGCGCGACTGGGAGGCGCGGGGAGAGGCCAGGTGGCGGCTTGCCACTGGCCCAAGCGGCTGAATTGGCGGCGCTGGCTGCGCTGGCCTGCGCCAAGTGGCGGGGCTCGGTTCGCCGGCGCTGAAAAGGACGAGGGCGGGGCAGCTGATGATTGGGGGCACGGAAAACAAGGAGGGAGGGGTGTGGCTGCCAAAAATGGATGGGAGGAGGTGTTATATATGGAAGGGAGGCTAGGGTTTGGTCTAGGGGGAATTTTTGCACCGTTTTGGAGCCGTTCGATCGCCATCAGACGGTCCAGAGCGGAGGGGGTTTGTAGGTGGGCTGTGTAGAAGGCCTCGGGCTTAAAGGAGAGAAGAGAGGGAGAGGCCCGCGGGGTTTCCGGATACCGAAAACGTCCAATGTTTTAACCGGCGACTAGTGCCGCTATATTTAACGGTTGGGCTATCAAACAAGCTCCGAATGCGATGAAATTTGGCAGGCGGCATGTCTACACTATAATAAGACCACACGCTAAGTTTCACCCCATTCCGAGAACATTTTTCGGCCACTCATAAAATAAATATACGGAGGTACCGCGGGCACGTGCAAGTGTGTGTGGGCTCAGAACGGACAACGGAAAGGACGGACGGACTCGGACGGATGCAAGTTTTGAAAAACATGATGATGCAATGCACATGATGACAAGGCAAGATGCAACACACAAGCAGGTGACATGGCAACGGCGACGAATAACTGGCTGACACCTGGCGCATCGGTCTCGGGGTGTCACAGGTAGTACCGCAACTTATGTGCGGTAGTACCGCGCTCTGCGGGCAGATTTGTGGGATAACGATTGGATTTGTTCTCCCACTATATATAGGGAGTCTTCTTCTCCAAGAAGACTCACCTCTTCCTCCCCAAAGCTCCATTGTTGGTCAAAGCTCCATTTCCACCCGATCTCTCTCCCTAGCCAATCAAACTTGTTGATTTCCTCAGGATTGCTTGAGAAGGCATCGATCTACACTTCCACCAAGAGATATTTGATTCCCCCACTAATCCCTTGCGGATCTTGTTACTCTTGGGTGTTTGACACGCTAGACGGTTGAGGTCACCTCGGAGCCATATTCCATTGTGGTGAAGCTTCGTGGTGTCGTTGGGAGCCTCCAATTCGGTTGTGGAGAGAGCACCAACATTGTTTGTAAAGGTTCGGTTGCCGCCTTCAAGGGCACCACTAGTGGAATCACGGCACCTTGCATTGTGTGAGGGCGTGAGGAGAATACGGTGGCCCTAGTGGCTTCTTAGGGAGCATTGTGCCTCCACACCGCTCCAAAGGAGACGTACTTCCTCTCAAAGGGAAGGAACTTCGGTAACACATCCTCGTCTTCATCGGCTCCACTTGTGGTTATTTCTTTCCTTTACTTGTGCAAGCTTTCCTTGTTTACCTTAGCTAGCTTGCTTTTGAGGTTGTTATCTTTGCTTCCTATAAGTTGTCACCCTAGTTGCATATCTAGACAACTTACTTTGTTGCTTAATTTAAATTGGTTAAGAAAAGCTAAAAATTGTTAGTTGCCTATTCACCCCCCTCTAGTCAACCATATCGATCCTTTCACCATGGGACAATGCTCTAATGATGATGATCATCACACTTTCATTACAACACGAAATTACAACTCGATACTACAACAACAAAGTATGACTCTATATGAATGCCTCCGGCGGTGTACCAGTATGTGCAAGGAAACAAGAGTGACATGTATGAAAAAGATTATGCATGGTGGCTTTGCCACAAATACGATGTCAACTACATGATCATGCATGGCAATATGACAATATGATGCGTGTCATATAAACGGAACGGTGGAAAGTTGCATGGCAATATATCTCGGAATGGCTATGGAAATGACCTGATAGGTAGGTATGGTGGCTGTTTTGAGGAACAATATGGTGGCTGTTTTGAGGAAGGATATATAGTGGGTTTGTGGCACCGGCGAAAGTTGCGCGGTACAAGAGAGGCTAGCAATGCTGGAATGGTGAGAGTGCGTATAATCCATGGACTCAACATTAGTCATAGGAACTCATATACTTATTGCAAAAATTTACGAGTCATCAAAACAAAGCAATCAACGCATGCTCCTAGGGGGGAGGTTGGTAGGAGTTAACCATCGCGCGCCCCCGACCTCCACACAAAGGTTGACACTCTACAAATACCTCATGCTCTAACTTTGTCACATAGTGGTTCACCATACGTGAATGCTACGGGAATCACTATCCTTAACACAAGTATTTCTCAATTTCATAATAACTCCACTAGCATGACTCTAATATCACTATCCTCATGTCTCAAAACAATTATCAAGCATCCAACATCTCATTCTATTCAATGCACTTGGTGTGAATTGTTTTTTACTACATTGACATTGGATGTTTATCATGTGAAGACTAATTTATTTAGCCTAAACACATTACCATGTTGTTTTAATAGACTCTAAGATAGATATAAGTGAAGCATGAGAGTTCAACAGTTTCTAAAAAATATTACCACCACCATGCTCTAAAAGATATAAGTGAAGCACTAGAGCAAAAAACTATTCAACTCAAAAGATATAAGTGATGCACTTAGAGTGTTCTAATAATTTCTAGGCCATGTTTAACTCTCTTAAATAGGTGTGTCCAGCAAGAATGATTGTGGCAAATTAACAAGCAAAGACTCAAATTATACAAAACGCTCCAAGCAAAACACATAACATGTTGCGAATAAAAATATAGCTCCAAGTATAGTTACCGATGGATGAAGACGAAAGAGGGGATGCCTTCCCGGGGCATCCCCAAGCTTAAGATTTTGATTATCTTGAATTTAATTGGGGTTCCATGGTCATCCCCAATATTAGGCCTTGCTACTCCTTGTTCCATAGTCCATCAAAGCAATACTCAAAACTTGAAAAGTTCACAACACAAAACTTAGACAAAAATTCTCGTGAGCTCCGTTAGTATAAGAAAGCAAACCACCACTCAAAGGTACAGAAATGAATTCATTCTTTGTTTATATTGGTGTTAAACCTAATGTACTCCAAGTTCTCTATGGTTCATATCCTCCAATATTACTCATAGATGCATCGCAATATGCAAACAACACACGAAAAACAGAATATGTCAAAAACAGAACAGTCTGTAGTAATCTGCAGGGTTCACCTACTTCTGTAACTCCAAAAAATTCAAACTAAATTGGTAAATTTGTGAAATTTGTCTGCCAAACAGCAGCAAAAAGAATCAACTAAAAATCACGCTCCAGGAAAATCCCACGACTACTTTATCTAGCGCTAACGATTCTGTTTTTCACAGTACGATCATATAAACTTCACACAAGTCTTACCAAAGGTTCTACTTGGCACAAACACTAAAAAAACATGAAAATACATCTAATCATAAGATAGATGCAATATTTATTCCCTAACATCAACAAAAACAAAAAACAAAAAATTGGGTTGCCTCCCAACAAGCGCTATCGTTTTACGCCCCTAGCTAGGCACGTTACAAGATAGATCTAGGTATTGCCATCTTTGGAAGGCAATCCATAAGTGGCTCTCATGATAGATTCATATGGTAATTTTATTTTCTTTCTAGGAAGGTGTTCCATGCCTTTCCTTAACGGAAATTGGAATCTAATATTTTCTTCCTTCATATCAATAATTGCACCAATCGTTCTAAGGAAAGGTCTACCAAGAATAATAGGATATGAAGGATTGCAGTCTATATCAAGAACAATGAAATCTACGGGCCCATAATTCCTATTGGCCACAATAAGAACATCATTAATTCTTCCCATAGGTTTCTTAATAGTGGAGTCCGCAATATGCAAATTTAAAGAACAATCATCAAGCTCATGGAACCCTAGCAAATCACAAAAAGTTTTTGGGATAGTGGAAACACTTGCACCCAAATCACACAAAGCATAGCATTCATGATCTTTTATTTTTATTTTTATAGTAGGTTCCCACTCATCATAAAGCTTTCTAGGCATAGAAACTTCCAACTCAAGTTTTTCTTCATAAGATTGCATCAAAGCATCAAATATGTGTTTGGTGAAAGCTTTTTTTGACTATAAGCATGCGGAGAATTTAGCATGGATTGCAACAAGGAAATACAATCAATCAAAGAGCAATTATCATAATTGAATCCCCTGAAATCCAAAGTAGTGGGTTCATCAGTATGCAAAGTTTTAATCTCTTCATTCCCACTTTTAGCAATTTTAGCATCAAGATCTAAAAACTCTGAATCATTGGGACACCTTAAAGTAGAATCATCTCCAATCCTATTCTCATCAAGATTAATACGAGAAAACAGGGATCTAATAGGAGACACATCAATAACTTTCAGATCTTCATCTTTATTTTGATGATAACTAGAAGAACAGTATTTAATATAATCTTCTCTTTTAGCACGCATTCTAGCGGTTCTTTCTTTGCATTCATCAATGGAAATTCTCATGGCTTTGAGAGACTCATTGATATCATGATTAGGTGGGATAGATCTAAGTTTCAAAAAATCAACATCAAGAGTAATTCTATCCACACTTCTAGCCAATTCATCAACTTTAAGCAATTTCTCTTCAAGCATAGCAATGAAATTCTTTTGCGAGATCATAAACTCCTTAACACTAGTTTCAAATTCAGAAGGCATCTTTCCATAAGATTTGTTGTAGGAATTACCAAAATTATTGGAGGAATTACTAGGAAAAGGCCTAGGATTAAAATTACCTCTATAAGCATTGTTACCAAAATTATTCCTACCAACAAAATTCACATCCAAAGATTCATTGTTATTCTCAACCAAAGTGGACAAGGGCATATCATTAGGATCAGAAGAAGCACTCTTAGCAGCAAACAATTTCAAAAGTTCATCCATCTTTCCACTCAAAATGCTAATTTCTTCGATAGCATGCACTTTTTTACTAGTAGATCTTTCGGTGTGCCATTGAGAATAATTAACCATAATATTATCTAGGAGTTTGGTAGCTTCTCCTAAGGTGGTTTCCATGAAAGTGCCTCCGGCGGCCGAATCTAAAAGATTTCTGGAAGCAAAATTCAAGCCAGCATAAAAGTTCTGAATAACCATCCATAGATTCAAACCATGAGTAGGGCAATTACGTATCATTAATTTCATTCTCTCCCAAGCTTGTGCAACATGCTCATGATCTAGTTGCTTAAAATTCATAATATCGTTTCTAAGAGAGATGATCTTAGCAGGAGGGAAATACTTAGAGATAAAAGCATCTTTGCACTTATTCCACGAATCAATACTATTTCTAGGCAAAGAGGAGAACCAAGTTTTAGCACGATCTCTAAGTGAAAACGGAAATAACTTCAGTTAAACAATATCGTTATTCGTATCCCTTTTCTTTTGCATATCACACAAATCAACAAAGTTGTTCAGATGGGTAGCGGCATCTTCACTAGGAAGGTCGGAGAATTGATCTTTCATGACAAGATTCAACAAAGCAGCATTGATCTCACAAGATTCAGCATCGGTAATAGGAGCAATTGGAGTGCTAATAAAGTCATTGTTGTTTGTATTGGAGAAGTCACACAATTTGGTATTGTTCTGAGCCATAGTGACAAGCAAGCAATCCAACACACACAAGCGAACAAGAAGCAAGCGAACGATAAACACATGGTAGAAGAAGGGCAAATAAAACGGCAAGGGTGAAGTGGGGGAGAGGAAAACGAGAGGCAAATAAATGTAATGCGAAGGATAAGAGTTTGTGATAGGTACTTGGTATATGACTTTTGCGTAAGCCTCCCCGGCAATGGCGCCAGAAATTCTTCTTGCTACCTCTTGAGCTTGCGTTGTATTCCCTCGAAGAGGAAAGGGAGTGCAGCACAGTAGCGTAAGTATTTTCCTCAGTTTTTCAGAACCAAGGTATCAATCCAGTAGGAGACCACGCGTGAGTCCCTCGCACCTGCACAAACAAATAAGAACTTCGCAGCCAACGCGATAAGGGGTTGTCAATTCCTTTACGGTCACTTACGAGAGTGAGATCTGATAGAGATGATAGTTTGTATTTTTGGTATTTTTGGTTTAATAAAACAGCAAATAAAAGCGGTAAAGTAAAGTAGATGTAGATTGATATGTTGAGAATAGACCCGGGGGCCATAGTTTTCTCTAGTGGCTTCTCTCATGATAGCGATATTGTACGGCGGGTAAACAAATTACTGTCGAGCAATTGATAGAAAAGAGAATAATTATGAGACTATCTAGGCATGATCGTTGTATATAGGCATTACGTCCAAGAAAAGTAGACCGAAACGATTCTGCATCTACTACTATTACTCCACACATAGACCGCTATCCAGCATGCATCTAGTGTATTAAGTTCATACGAACAGAGTAACGCCTTAAGCAAGATGACATGACGTAGAGGGATAAACTCAAGCAATATGATGAAAACCCCATCTTTTTATCCTCGATGGCAACAATACAATACGTGCCTTGCTGCCCCTACTGTCACTGGGAAAGGACACCGCAAGATTGAACCCAAAGCCAAGCACTTCTCCCATTGCAAGAACTATAGATCTAGTAGGCCAAACCAAACCAAAATCGAAGAGAGTTGCAAGGATATTATGAGCACACATAAAAAGTTCAGAGAAGAACCAAATATCTTTCATAGATTACCTTGATCATAAACTCACAATTCATCGGATCTCGACAAACACACCGCAAAAAGATATTACATCGAATAGATCTCCTCGAAGACCAAGGAGAACTTTGTATTGAGATCCGGAGAGAGAGAAGAAGCCATCTAGATACTAGCTATGGACCCGAAGGTCTGTGGTAAACTACTCACAACTCATGTGAGGGTGATGATGATGATGATGAAGACCTCCATGGTGGATCCCCCTCCGGTGGAGCTCCGGAACAGGCTCCAAGATGGGATCTCCACGGGAACAGAAGCTACGGCAGTGGAATTAGGGTTTTCTCTCTGTGTATGCAGTTTCTGGGGTACGTAGGTATATATAGGAAGAAGGGGGGCACCGGGGGCCACACGGGCCAGCCTTGAGGTAGGGGGCGCGCCCCCCACCCTCGCGGGCAGCCCTTCTGTCCCCTGACTTGGTCCTGACGTTTCGGGAGCGTGATTTTCTCCAAAAATATCTCTCGCAAAGGTTTCATTCCGTTTGGACTCCGTTCGATATTCTATTTCTGCAAAACCCTGAAATAGGCAAAAAACAACAATCTCGACTGGGCCTTTGGGTTAGTAGGTTAGTCCCAAAAATGATATAAAAGTGAATGATAAAGCCCATTAAACATCCAAGACTTCATAAATAATAGCATGGAACGGTAAAAAATTATAGATACGCTGGAGACGTATCAAGGCGCGGGAACGCGACAAGGGGAGGTTCGGACGAGCTATAGAGGGGCATCGTGCAGGAGGGGCCGAGGGGTGCAGGGGAGAAGGAGTCAAACGCCATCAATGCGATGTTGGCTACGGCTCGCTAGTGGGCGCGCGGTGACGAGCACCGACGGCGAAGCTGCTGGAGGGGGAGAGCGGTCTAGAGAGGTTGCGACGATGAGGGGAAGACGCCAGACATGCTCACGCGCGCGAAGACGACGAGAGGGGGAGGGGCCAGAGCTAGGCGACGTTCTGGACACGGCCATTGCACGCCAACGTAGTGGTCACCGCGCAGACTTGCATGGAGAAGATGCCAAGGGCTGGAAAATGTTGTCTAGTGGTAAGTTCATCCGAGGGAGGTTCAAACTACGTTGGTAACTCGGTGAAAGGTGAAGTGGGTAAATGGTAAGTGAGCTCTGAATGTGCACTGGTGATCAACAGGTAAGTGATTGGGCCAAATGGATTTGCCTGGGGTGATTAGCTTAGGAAGGACTATAATCTTGGAGAGTTTGATGAGATTTGAATGAAGATTTAATGTAGTTGCTTTGCAACTGACCAAAATGGTCCAGAAACTTGATCATGAGGTAGCACTCACTTGGAGTAACCACTTGAGCTGAAATTTGGCAAGGCATGGCTATTTGGTCATATGAAGGTGCTGTAAAAGTTTCATACCAATTGGACAAGCCAAAATAGTACTTGCTTCACAAACATCCTGTCGGGGAAACTAATCGCCCACGAACACCTATGGGACCGGAGCCCCTTTTCGGTACGGCAAGGGGGCGGAGGATGCACAAAGAGCAGATCGAGGCAAACACGCGAGTAGTTTACCCAGGTTCGGGCCGCACGGATGCGTAAAACCCTACTCCTGCCTTGGTTTGTATTGCGTTCTGGGCTCGGGAGCGAGAAGAGCTACAGTGCTGATCGCTAGGATCGAGCGTGAGAGTGATCGAGGATCAGAACCTCCCCTACGTTGCGCATGGGCCTCCTTTTATAGGTCAAAGGGGTCACCGACAGGTGGCAACGCACTCGAGGGTAAAAATGTAAAATGGGTAGTAGTTGGAACAGTGTATGCATAGTGCTCTATACCTAACTCTGACGGCAGGGGACAAGGGCATTAAATGCCCGTCGCCGTCGCCCCAAACAGTGCAAAAAGCGTCCGTCAGGGCGCCTCCATTCGCCACGACGGTAGCCTCGTCATCTCAGCTTGCCACCGTGTACCCCAGGCTGCACAGCCTTCCGCCACGTGCGCCTGGAAGGGCCCCAGGGCGACGCGTGGGTGGATGCGCTGGAGCGCAGGTACCTAGTGGAAGTTTGCCGCGGCAAGCGCCTTGCTGCGGCCGCTATCTTGTCGCGCCCGGGAGCTTTTCGCTCTCCGGGCCTTGCCGGGACGCGTGGTGCATCGCGACAAGTCTCTTGAAATGCCATGCTTGGCCTTCCCGGCAAGTTCCTCTTGCCAGGGTCTTGTGCCAAAGAAGTGGTCTTGAGCCTTGAGTGGCCTTCCCGGCAAGCTCCTCTTGCCGGGGCCTTGTTTCTTTAACTTGAATACTTTGTTCTTGAATGGTTCCAAAGGAACTACAGTGGCCTTGGCGGTCGCGCGGCAAGCCCTGCCTCGGGACGCTGCAACTGCCCGTGCACAAGTTCGGGATACTAAGGTACCCCTACTTTAGTACACCGACAGGAGCCCCCAGGCCTAGGCCATACATGGCGCCGAGCGCTGTTGGGCCAGGCCCAAAACAGTGCACGGGCACGCGCGGCCCGCGGCGCGCCGTATCCCACTCCGTATCCACCGCGCCCCTCCCTAACGGCACGCGTCGATTGAGGCGTCGTGGGAGAGATCGTGGCCTGTTTCTTTAATGGGGAAAATGCGGAACGTCCCCCTCTCCCCCCTTAAAAGCAGGGGGAACAGGGGCAGTTCCTTCCATTCGCCCATTGCTTCTTCCTCCTCCAGAAACCCCCGTCGCTCCCCTCCTCCCCGAAGGTCGAAAGAGAGCAGCGCTCCGCCCCCCCCTCCGCCGTCGCCGGCATCACCAGCGCTGTCGACTTCCCCCACCGTCCCCGCCATGGCCCCGAAGGGCGAGAAGGCGAAGGCCGCGAAGTCCGCCAAGGCGCTGAAGCTAGTAGCAATGCGGAAGAAGATGGCGGTCTTCCCGCCGAGGCTCAGTGCGGAGGAGCTGAAAGACAGCTTCTACCTCTTCTGGTCTAGGGAGACAAAGGCGCATCCGCGCACCAAGGTACTCCCCGCCGTGGCCTGCGAGATGTTCCCGGGAGGCTATGCCTTTTTTGCTCTGTTCTTCTACTGCGGGCTCTGCCCGCCCTTCTCGGAGTTCTTCTGTGATATCATGAATACCTACGGGTTTCATCTCCTTGACTTCACCCCAAACGCCGTCTTGACCATGGCCATTTTCGCACTTCTGTGCGAGAATTTCGTCGGAGTTTACCCCAATGTAGCTCTCTTCCGCCATTATTTCATACCTCGAGTCGAGTCGGGATCACCTCTGTCTGGCGGGATCTCTTGGATCTTTAGGCTCCATAAGAAAGAGGCTTACTTGACAGGGGAGCTCCGCGGCAAGTGGGATGAGTGGAGAGCCAACTGGTGTTGGATTATGGAGGACGACCCGCAGCAGTTCACTTCCCGGCGCCAAGTCGCAGTAGTGCGCGGCAATGACTGGAGTGACCTGGCCCCCGAGGACGACAAGCTGAAGATATCCACCACTCGGATCCTTCGCCTCCGGCAAGCCAGGCTCACTGTAGGTGCCCTCGGGGCAGACTTTCTCCGCCGCCGCATCGCTCCCTTGCAGGAGAGGAAGAGGGCTGCTTGGGAGTTCAGGAACTCGGCAGACAACATGAGATTGCGCCCGGGCCTTAATTACAACTTCACCGTCATAGAGCTCAATGCAATGCTTCAAGCCCTGTTCAAGTACGACTCCGCCCATCCTGAGTGGTTCGCGTTGCCGCCGGGCGTAGTTCCATTATGCAATAGCTCTGCGCTCAGTGCCATCCGCGCGGCGATGCCATTGTGTGATTCCCACGGGATGAACCCCACTTGGCGGGAACCTTCCGAAGAAACCGTGCAGACGTTCTTTGACAACTTGGTGGAGTCGCCAATCAACGCCGACGAGAAGAGGGGACTCACCCGCGACACCACCGACGAGGAGATGGCATATATTGCCACCAGGTTGGAAGAGGCAGCTGCAGCCAGGGCCGCAGGTGAGTTTGGGTATACTGTGGAAGAAGCGGAGGCAGCGGAGGCGACAAGCCTCGGCGAGGAGGAAGAGCTTCACAAAGCGGGAAAGCTTGCCGGGCGACTTGCCGGGACAAGCGAGCCCGCTGAGTAAGGCGCCGCGTCGAGCGGGCCCGCCGAGCAGGGCGTCGAGTCAAGCGACCAGCAGGGCGTCGGGTCAAGCGACCCTGCCGAGGACTCGGGCGGCTCGCTGGGCCTCGACTCCTCTTCTTCGTGATTCTTGTTTCTCTCTGGTTTTCTGTTGATTCTTGCCTTGTATCTTTTTGCCTGATTCTGATCCTGTCTCTCTTCCAAGACCCTGGCCCAGAGGGCGGCGAAGAGGGCCAAAGTCCCAGTAATCGTCATTGAGGAAGAGCCCGCCGCCGCAGCAGGGGGTGCGCCTGCGACAAGCTTGCCGGACCTGGCAGCTGTTCCCTGGAGCAGCCCCCAGCGCAGCCCTCAGCGTAAGTCTTCTGTCCACTTTCCGCTCATCGGGCGCGCGTGGGCCTTCTATCCTTGTTAATGTCCTGTTTGTTGATTTGTGCAGAAGCAGAGCAGCAGCATCAGGAGCGTCAGGAGATCGCCCCCGACGAGCCGCACGCCTCGACCTCACCGCCAAGGAGGAGCTCCCCGGCGAGGGAGAATATTCCGCCAAGGGCGAGCACTCCGCCAAGGGCGAGTACTCCGCCAAGGGCGAGTACCCCGCCTAGGGCGAGCACTCCGCCAAGGGATGACGCTACTGGTCCTCCGCCGGCGGGAGTTACCTCCACGCCGCCGAGGGAGAGCTTCCCGGCAAGGAACTCCGCCGAAGAGGAGGCCCGCGCAGGTAAACCCTTGGACTTTTCTTTTTCTGAATTTCTCTTTTTGGATATTTGCTTGACTATTTTTCTTTCTTCTTCTTTTTCTTTCTTCAGATCCGTCCGCCGCAGAGCCGATGGAGTCGGAGGCCGCCACTGAGGAGGGCGCGCGCGGCAACACCGGCGACGCCGCAGCTACTGAAGGGGCGGGCGGTGCTGACGAGCCTGCCACCGATGAGGCCGCCAAGGCTGCCGGCGCGGCAGCTGAGGGGGAATCCGGCAGTCGCACTGACGGCCCTGAGGCCGCAGGAGCGTCAGACGCTGCGCCGGCTGCCGACCTCTCTGCTGCCGCGGCTGAGCCAGGTGCCTATCTAGAGGCCGGCAACGGAGTCTTCATCCAGCTCCCGTGGGCGTCCACGTCAAGGGCGCCTGCGGAGGGAGAGGTCTTCGACGGGGAGGTCCTCGCCTCCGCCGGACTGAAGTTCATCGACGCGCCAAGCAGCAGCAGCGAGCCCGAGGAGGAGCGGCTTCTGCGGAGGCTTCTGTCTCTGTACCGCGCACGGCAGGCCAAGCTGGAGTCCCGAGAGGCTCTGGCCGCCAAGGCGGGCGTCGACTTGGAGAAACGCGCCGAAGAGCTCCGGGCCAGCAACCAAGCAGCTCTCCGATCCTTGGCGGAGGAGCGAGAGCAGCTTGCCGAGGCGCATCAGGCCTTCATTCTGGAGAAGGCTGAAGCAGAGGAGCAGCAACGGCTCGCCGCCGAGGAGTTGTCCCGACGAGAGCGTGAACTGACGCAGCGGAAGGTCGACCTCGACAGCCACGAGGATGAGCATGCCGCGCGTGAACAGTCTCTTGGCGGAGCTCTGCAGGAAGCGAAGGACGCCGCTGCAGCTGCTGAGACCGCCAAGAAGGACTTGGAGGCAAGGGTGGCGCAACTGGAGGTCAACTTGAAGACGAGCGAAGAGAAGGTTGCCGCCCTTGTGCTTGAGAGGGAGAAGGACGCGCACAGTCACTCCGAGCTGCAGGTCCGCCTCTCCGACAAGGGTAAAGAGCTCGCCGTCTCCAAGGACTCCATCGCCGATCTGGAGCTGAAGTTGTCCACCCTCACCACGACGCTTGACGGCGCCAGAAAGCGGGAGACGGACCTGAAGGAGGAGCTCAGGGCCGAGAAGACGCTGTTGGAGAGCGCCGCCATCTCCCAAAACAACTTCAGGCTGATGGTGGAGCACTGGACACAGGGTCTTGTTGCCGCCGCCGCCGACGTCGACAAGGAGCTGGCGGAGCTGGGGGCGGAGCACCTCGGGTACTCCACCGACGAGAATCTCCCCCACAGCGCCAAGTTGAGCTTGTTCTTCAGGGGGGTGGCGCCGGCCCTCCAGCAGCTCCGGGAAAGGATCCCAAAGCAGCTGGCGGACGAGTCGTGCATGCTCTGCGCGGGGGCCCTCGAGATGGTGTTGATGAAGATAGTGCACCGCAACCCAGGCCTCAACCTCACCAACGTCCTCAGGACCTTGCCGCCGGACGTTGACCAGGAGGCGCTCAAGGCCCTTGTCGCGCCTATTGTGAACAAGGTGGGCGGCATCAAGAGGGTCGAGGGCGACCGCGTGGATTAGTCTTGTTTACTTTCTTCTTTCCTTGTCGCTGCCAACCACGTTATGAACAATAGTTTATCAGCATTGCGACAAGTTGCTTTGTAATATAACTTTATTTTGGGTAGTTAATACAACGTTATTTCCTTTACTTGACTTCTTCGCTGTGTATGCTTTTACCCTACGCTTTTAGGGAACTTGCCGGCGTAGGGACCCTTGCCGCGAGCGCTGAGTGCGGAACTTCAGCAGCCTGCTGGCAATGCCGTTGCCGACAAGAAACCTTGTCGCAGCTAGTCGCAGCACACATAAACTGTTGAGCGAACTCGAAAACGAAGTAAGGGCGCGACACTTGTCGCAGCACACTTAAGTCGTTGAGCGTGCTCGAAACAAAGTAAGGGCGCGGCTAGCCACGAGTTGGTTCCTCCGCGCACAGGTTTTCCATACAAAGTGCGGTCGTTCAAGGAAGATAACTCAAAAAATTTAAAAATTTGATTGCTCAAACTTTGGCAACTTAGCTTTTGTGTCGTTTGCTTCCTGGCAAGGCAAGGCTCTCTTGAACGGCACTTGGTTTTTTTTTTGACTATGTACTGCAAGGCAACAGCCTCACAGTGTTTTATTAGCTTAAAAACCCAGAGAGGGTAAGGATTACAAAGGTTCTAAATATATACAGAGAGAGATGGGAGGGGAACTTACAGCTAGTCTACTGAAGTGAGGCTATCCAAGAGAGAAGCCTATCTCTATATTTACATTTAATTCTATGAGCAAGTAAGGAGATATCATACACAAAGTTTCTTTTCCAGGATCTGAAACTAGGTTGCTCATTCCTGAAAACTTTGCCATTCCTCTGAGTCCAGATATTCCAAGCAGCAGTGAAGACCACCTCAGTGAAGAAAGGCTGTCCAAAGTCTTGACGTGCTGCTAGAGCCATGGAATATGTGGAGGAGTGGCCTTCGGCTGTCCAAGAAATACCAAGATAGTTCCAAACGCGCTGACTGAAATTGCAGGCGAAGAATAGGTGTGCCCGGTCTTCAAGTTGAGGCAGGAGGCATAAAGAGCAATGAGCATCATCGACATGCCAATGCCTTCGTTGCATCATATCTCTAGTGTTGAGGCGATCCATTAACAGTAACCAACCGAAAACTTTGATCTTGAGCGTGCAAGAGCATTTCCAGATCCATTTAAATATGGGGTCCACCACAATATGAGAGAACCTGAAGTCTTAGTATACCTTGGAGATGAAGGTGCCAGACTTCGAGGGCCATTTCCAGGTATCATTTGCTGAAGGATCAAGATGTATGGTAGTCAAAAGAGACTGCAGATGCTGTAACTCCTCATAGGCTTCGATGGACAGGGGCAAATGAAAGTTCTGCGCTTCAGTCGAGTCAAGGAAGAAATCCTTGACAGTGATAAACTCATTAATCACAAATGAATATAGATGAGGAAATCTGGTTTGTAGAGCAATCACCCTATTATCAATATGCCATTTATCTGTCCAAAACAAGACCGTGTCACCCGAAGAAACATACGGGACGGCGAGGGAGCAGAATTGATCATAGAGTTGTAGAATGTCCCTCCACCAGAACGAGCCACAGTTGCGAGTTGTCTGGGGTGGTGAAGAGACATAATAAGTGTCCCAGATCAACTGAACCCAAGGTATATCCAATTTGTTAAAAATTTTGTAAAGATGCTTCATGAGCAAAGCCTCGTTCTGAGTTTCCAGGTGGGTGATACCAAGTCCACCGCATTTCTTGGGTCGGCATATAAGGTCCCAGGCAGCGAGAGACTGACGAGGCGTCTCCGAGTTGCCTCTCCAGAGGCATTGGCGCATGATCCTTTCCAGTTGCTTAAGAATGCCTTTCGGAAGGGACAGAGAGCACAAGAAGTAAATAGGCATGGATGCTAAGACCGATTGCAGCAACTGAAGACGGCTGCCCTGGTTGAGTAAACAGGAGGAAGCGGACAGCCTCCTCTCCAGACGATCCACAAGTGGTGATAACTCTGCCACGGTTGGCCTAGAAGTGCCCATAGGCAGAGCAAGGTATGTGAATGGGAGAGTACCCACCTCACAGCCAAGAAGTGCCGCAATACGGGAGCCTTCCTCATCAAATAAGTTTAGAGGAATCAACGAAGACTTGCTGAAGTTGACACAGAGCCCGGTGGCTTGGGCAAACTTATGAAGCATCTGTTTCAGGGCAAGGAGCTGATCGTCGACGGCCGGGAGGATGATCAGAGTATCATCAGCGTATTGAACAATTGGGTAATCATTGGAGCTGGTAGGTATTGGCATTTGAAGAATGTGGCGAGCGCACATATCATTTACCATCGATTGAAGTAGATCCACTGCAATGACAAAAAGAAGCGGGGACAGAGGGTCTCCTTGACACACCCCAGTTCTGCAGTGGAAATGCTGACCAGGTACTCCGTTAAGGAGCACCGAAGAAGAGCCTGAAGATAACAAAGAATTTACCCAGCCAGTCCAACGCTTGTCAAACCCCTTATATTGCAACATCTGAAGAATGGTAGCATGCTCCAGAGTATCAAACGCCTTCGTGAAATCAAGTTTGAGGAGAACAATAGGCCGTTTGGAAGCTTTGCATTGGTGTATGTATTCAAAGCACCAAGCTAAACAATCCTGAATTGATCGGCACCGGAGAAAACCATATTGGTTTTTATGGATGCATCTGAGAATTACCTGTTGCAGTCTGTTGGCTAGAAGTTTCGTCAGAAATTTTAGACAGGTGTTGGTCAGTGAGATAGGCCGAAAGTCTCCCACCACCTCAGGGCTTAACTTCTTAGGAATGAGAGTAATGAGGGAAGTGTTCAAGCATTCGAGGTCACAAGTGCCCTCATAGAAATCCCGGACAAGTGATAAGAAATCCTGCTTAAGAATTGGCCAACATTTCTTCAAGAACAGACCAGAAAACCCATCGGGGCCCGGGGCACGATCAGAGGGTATATGCTTGATCACTTCCTCCACTTCCTTCTCGGAAAAAGGCCGAGACAATTCCTCAAGGCCATCAACCTTGGCAATAAGGGAGGCAAGATCAAAGTCCATCTGAATCCCCTTAGCATGGCCCATACGCTGTTTGAAATCAGACCAGAACATAGCAGCGAGTTGTTGGTGGTCAGAAATTACTTCGCCCTCTGCATTTCTGAGAGAAGAGATGGTATTTTTACGGTATCTCTCTGTGGCCATGGCATGGAAGAATTTGGAGTTCTCCTCACCAACTTTAATTGACCTGATGGTGCAACGCTGCTTCCAATAGATGAACTGCATGTGTAAGATATCTGCAAGATGTGCTTTAACAATGCGGCGAAAATTCGTTTCAGGCCAACTCAAAGTGCGACAGTCCTCAAGTTGGTCGAAGAAAAGAATAACCTTGTTGCAATCATTGATTAGGGCCTTCACAGTAGCCAGACGAAGATGCCATTGCTTAAGTGCATAGCGGAGAGCTTTGAATTTTGCCGAGATTCTTGAAGCGATATTAGCCTGTCTGAAGTTTCTGTTCCACACCGAGGAGACACACTCAAAGAAACCAGGGAGATCAATCCAGTAATTCTCAAAGCGGAATACTTTGGCTTTGGGGATGCTCGTGGCAATAGAGACCACACAAGGCACGTGGTCCGAGGCAGTTCTGGCTAGAGGATAGACCAAGGTATTGGGGTGGTCATGCGTCCATGCAACTGAAGTAAAAAAACCAATCAAGTTGCTCGAGCAGGGGCTGTGCTTGCATATTAGACCAAGTGTATTGTCTGCCCTTTATCGGAAGTTCAATGAGGCCAAGATGCCCAATGATTTCATTGAACAAGAACATATTGTTAATATTGCCCCCTGGAAGGTTACGATTCTCCAAGGATCTCATGAAGTTAAGAACGGCACTTGGTCCATACCACTATCTCCTCCTCCCCCCGGCAAACTTGTGCGCGAGGAAACTTCTTCTGCTTGAGAGAAAAGAAAAGAGAGAAAACGGAGATATGGAGTCTTGTGGCTCGTTATTGCTTACCGGGAATAGGTGCTGCACAAAGTGGCAGATAGTACATGCAAGAAAGCAAAAAGGGCATGAATTGACAAGCTGTGCGAGGCACATAAGCTTTACTGATGCACGGGGTCTGCGCCCGGCTTTGTACAAAGGATTACATGCAACAGCGGCAAGACTTGTACAAAAGGTGGTTGCCGGAGCGGATCACGGCAACCGCGCCTTATGGGTAAAACTTCCGAAGATGCTCAATGTTCCAGGAGTTGCTCACCGGTAAGCCTTCTTCGGTCTCAAGGCGGACAGCGCCGGGCCTTGTGACTTGTTTCACCCGATAAGGGCCTTCCCACTTCGGCGTCAACTTGTTGGAATTCTTGGCGGACTGAACGCGCCGAAGAACAAGGTCGGCTTCCTCGAGACTTCTGGCTTTAACCTTGCGGCTATGGTAGCGGCGCAAGGCTTGCTGGTATCGAGCAGCTCATACAGCAGCCTGAAGACGGTCCTCCTCAAGGAGCAGTGCGTCATCTTGCCACAGCTGCTCTTGCTCGAGCTCATCGTAAGCGAGCACTCGAGGCGACCCGTATACGAGTTCCGTGGGGAGAACTGCCTCTGCTTCATAGACAAGAGCAAAGGGCGTCTGTCCAGTGGCTCGATTTGGCATCATTCTGATCGACCAAAGAGCCGCTGGTAAATCCTCGATCTAGTTTCTTCTGCACTTGTGCAGCCTGTCGAAAGTTCTCGTCTTGAGTCCGCGCAGCACTTCAGCGTTTGCCCTCTCCGCTTGACCGTTGCTTCTCGGGTGAGCAACAGAAGCGAAGCAGACCTTGGCACCAAGGTCTTGGACGTACTGCATGAAGGTGCGACTTGTGAATTGTGTGCCGTTATCGGTGATGATCCTGGTAGGGATTCCGAAACGGCAAACAATTGACCTGAAGAACTTGACTGCTGACTGTGCGGTCACCTTTCTCACTGGTTCCACTTCCGGCCACTTTGTGAACTTGTCGATGGCGACGTACAAGTACTCAAAGCCCCCGGCTGCGCGGGGAAAGGGGCCGAGGATGTCGAGCCCCCAGACCGAAAATGGCCAAGATAAAGGGATCGTCTGGAGAGCTTGAGCTGGTTGATGTATCTGCTTGGAATGGAACTGGCATGCTTCACACTTGGTCACTTGCGCAGTTGCATCCTGGAGGGCTTCTGGCCAAAAGAAACCTTGCCGGAATGCTTTTCCGGCAAGTGCTCTGGCACCAATGTGGTGGCCACATATGCCTCCGTGTATCTCTGCCAACAGCTTTTGTCCATCTTCCCGGGAAATGCATTTCAATTTCACACCGTTGAGTCTTCTTCTGTATAGTTCGTTGCCGACAAACTGATACATACTTGACTGCCGGGTTATTCTTTCTGCTTCTTCTGGCTCTTCGGGAAGTTCTCCTGTTTGAAGGAACTGGACAATCTGCTGCGCCATGCCGGAGCCTGCGGCTCGATGACAAGGACTAAAGGCATCTGTGCTGCTGCGGGAACGTCAGCTTCTACGGCAAGAACCTGCGGTTCAGCCGGAGCTTGACGTTCCCTGGCAAGCTTGCCGGGGCAAAGCTTGTCGGGAACGCCTGCTTCAACTGGACAAACCCTTGGGCTTGCAGGAGCAGACTGCTCCTCAGCAATCTTATCATTGATCTTGGGGACCTTGTTGGCGGCGGCTTCAGGAAGTTCTGCCGGCAAGTAGTCACCAGAAACCAACTTTCTCTTCTTAGTTTGTCCAGTCGATGGTGTTACAGATGGTTGAGTTAGCTTGAGCACAAAGATCCCCGGTTCCACAGGTAGCTTTAGTGCAGCACACTTAGACATGCCGTCTGCGATGTCATTCTGAGCTCTTGGAACGTGCTCCATCTACAAGCCTTCAAAGTGCTCTTCAAGCTTTCTCACTTCGTCGACGTACGCTTCCATCAACGGACTTTGGTAGCTCTTGTTCACTTGGCGGACGACCAACTGGGAATCACCCCGCACAATCAGCTTCTTGATCCCAAGTTCCGCTGCGATTCTGAGGCCAGCAAGCAAACCTTCATACTCCGCAGTATTGTTCGTTGCTTGCTCCTTGGGAAAGTGCATTTGGACGACGTACTTGAGGTTTTCTCCGGTGGGCGCGACAAGCAACACGCCGGCACCGGCGCCTTGCAGCGAGAAGGCACCATCAAAGTACATGATCCATTCTTTGCTTGCTTCCTTGACGGGGATGCTCGTCTCTGGAATCTCTTCGTCTGGCGTTGGCGTCCATTCTGCTATGAACTCTGCCAAGGCTCTGCTCTGGATAGTTGAAGTGCTCTCAAACTTAAGGCCAAAGCTTGACAGCTCCAGTGCCCACTCGACAATCCTGCCCGTCGCTTCCGGATTTTGCAGTATCCTCTTCAGCGGAAAGCGAGTGACCACTGTTATCTCGTGTGCTTGGAAGTAGTGGCGCAGCTTTCTCGAGGCCATGAGAAGGCCGAAAAGCAGCTTCTGTACCCCAGAGTACCTTGACCTAGCCCCCTGCAGAAGGGAGCTGACAAAGTAGACTGGGCGCTGCACCATCTTCTTCTGCACTTCCTCTTGCATCTGCGCAGTTCCATCCTTGTCGGGACCAGAGCTTGCCGGGGAAGCCCCCTGCTTGTCGCTGGATGTGCTTGCCGGGACTGTTGGCTCATCATCTGCCTCCCTTTCCGCTACTAACGCAGCACTAACCACTTGATTGGTTGCTGCCAAGTATAGCAGCAACTTCTCTTGTGGCTTAGGTGCGACAAGTATTGGAGTGGTGGACAGGTACCTCTTCAAGTCTTGCAGCGCTGCCTCCGCTTCCGGAGTCCATTTCATTGGACCTTCCTTTTTCAAAATTTTGAAAAATGGCAGGGAGCGTTCTGCTGACTTAGAGATGAATCTGCTGAGAGCAGCCACACAGCCGGCAAGCCTTCGTACATCCTTGACGCGCTTCGGAGCTTCGATCTGCTCGATGGCTTTAATCTTGTCGGGATTGGCTTCAATCCCTCTCTGGGATACAAAGAACCCGAGAAGCTTGCTGGAGGGAACTCCAAACACGCACTTCTTGGGGTTGAGCTTGAGTTGGATCTTGCACAGATTCGCAAAGGTTTCATCTAGATCTTGAATCAGAGTAGCCCTGTCCTTGCTCTTGACCACTATATCATCCATGTAAGCTTCTACATTTCTGCATATCTGTGGCTCAAAAGCAGTGTGGACTACCCTTGCAAATGTTGAACCAGCATTCTTCAATCCAAAGGGCATGAGTATAAAGCAATAAGTGCCACATGGAGTAATGAATGCGGTTTTCTCCTCATCTTCTTCAGCCATAAATATCTGGTGGTATCCTGAATATGCATCAAGAAATGAAAGCAACTCACATCCGGCTGTGGAGTCAACAATCTGGTCAATGCGCGGCAAGGGAAATGGATCTTTGGGACAAGCTTTATTCACATCGGTGAAGTCAATACAAAGCCTCCACTTCCCGTTCGCTTTGCGCACGACAACATGGTTGGCCAACCACGTGGGATGGAGTACACCTCTGACAAGGCCTGCCGCTTCCAGCTTCTTGATTTCTTCTGCTATGAACTCTTGGCGCTCCACTGCTTGTTTTCTAACTTTCTGCTTGACGGGCCGCGCGTGAGGACAAACGGCAAGCTTGTGCTCAATTACTTTCCTGGGAACACCGGGGATGTCAGACGGTTGCCATGCAAACACGTCGACATTCGCCCGCAGGAAAGCAACGAGCGCACTTTCCTATTTAGGATCGAGCGTGGCACTGATGGTGAAAGTACCACCAGTGCCGTCCTCCTTGGTGGACACCTTCTTGGTTGCGGGTGGAGCTGCCATCGCCTTCTTGCACTTGCCAGTGGAGCTCGATGGTGCGTCCTCGACGGCAGCGCATCACTCCGAAGAGGTGCGTTTGCCGGAGTGGGCCCCAGAGCTCTTGCCGGACTTGGTCTTGTTCTTCCCCCCGGGAGCTTCTGCGGCAAGTGTTTTGCTATCTGTTGCGGCTGCTGCATCCCGGTAAATCTTGTCGGCACAGATAAGGGCGTCCTTCTTGTCGCCGGGGACAAAGATGACGCTTATCGGGCCTGGCATCTTGAGCATGTTGTAGGCATAGTGAGAGGCTGCCATGAACTTGGCGAGCGCCGGACGGCCAAGTATCCCATTGTAAGGTAATGGGATATCGGCAACGTCAAAGGTGATCCTCTCGGTTCTGAAGTTCAGCTCTCCGCCAAATGTCACTGGCAGCGTGATCTTCCCCTTCGGCTTGCTCCTCCCCGGGTTGATCCCTTGGAATGTGCCGGTTTCCTCGAGTTCGCTGTCGGGGATCTGGAGTTTCCGGACCACAGCAGAGGAGATCAGGTTCAGGCCAGCCCCACCGTCAACTAACATCTTGGTGACCTTGAGGTTGCGGATGGTTGGTGAAACCAACATCGGCAAACACCCGACCGCAGTGGTGCGATCAGGGTGGTCCTCAATGTCGAAGATGATAGGCGTGCTAGACCACCTCAGAAGCTTGCGCGACTCGATGGGTGGCTCAGCTGCATTAACTTCCCGCACCCATTGCTTGAGTTGGCGGTGGGAAGTATGCAGAGAAGCACCTCCGTCAATGCACAGAACTTCTGTGGCCTTCTTGAACTCCTGCTCGCTGTTATCTCCGTCCTCCATGTCTTCGTCGTCGTCTTCGTCTTCGTCCTTGTCGCGGCCGCGGGGAGGTCTATCTCCTTGCTGCTGCTTGGCCTTGCCGCGGCGTCCTCCCCGGCCATTGAACGGCCGCTTCTTGCCGGACTATCCACCACCTCCCTGGGCTTTCTCCTTGTCGCGTCGCTCGTACTCAGCTTTCTGCTGCTCGACGAGGTACTCGACTCTTTTACAGTTCTGGAGGTCGTGGCCCTTGGTGCGGTGGATCTTGCAGTACTGCTTGTCGGAGCCGTCCTGCTTGTCAGCGGCTGCCACAGTTTCCTTGCCGGAGCTGCCAGCCTGGGCTTTCTTGGCGCCGGCCTCCTTGCCGGACTGCTCGACGACTAGCACTTCTTTGTTCTTCTTTTTCCTGTTGTTCCGCCGCCGGTTCTTCTTTGCCGGGGCGGTGTCCTCGCTATCTGATCCGCCTGCTCCAGTATCCTCTCCGGGGAGTTTCCTCCCCTCCTCAGCGCGTGCGCACTTGTCGGCCAGGGCATAAAGCTCACCGACGTCTCGGATTTTGCACATCGCCATTTCCTCCCTCATCCTGCGGTTACGCACGTTCTGGTGGAACGCGCTAATAACCGCGGCAGGGTGGACGTCTGGGATGTTGTGCTGGACGCGGCTGAATCTCTGGATATACTTTCGCAGGGACTCTCCTTCCTTCTGGGCAAGTATGTGAAGGTCACTCTCCTGGCCATGGGGCTTGTGGCCACCTGTGAAGGCGCCGACAAACTGATGGCACAGGTCGGCCCAAGAGGAGATGGAGTTCTCCGGCAAGTGCATGAGCCAAGATCTGACGTTTGGCTTGAGCACTAGCGGAAAGTAGTTTGCGAGTGTCTTCTCGTCTCGTCCCCCGGCAGCCTGCACCGCGATGGTTGCACCCCCGGCAGTCTTGTCGCCATCAGCCCGCGCCTGGCTAACTTGCCGCGGCCGCGACGTCGTCGGCTGCTGCGGAGTGTCGTTGTTGGCGAAGGCGACGAGGCTCTGGATGGTGGCCCTCCAGTCGTCAGCCTTGTCTGTCGGTGGAGGGAAGTCGAGAAGTAGCTGAGCTCGAGCTGGAGCTTCTGCTGGAGTGGCGGGGAGCGGTGGCGAGCGGTGCGAGGAGCAAGATATGCTCGGACTTCTAACTACGTTAGAAGGAGCAGCGTCTCGTCCCGGCGACCGCGCCTTGCTCGTGCCAGCATGTTGGCCTTGAGCGTCCCGCGAACCGCCAGCTTGACCTTGGCCCAGCAAGCGTATGGTACCTTGTGTACCACGTCGCTGCCGGTCCCGCGCCTCCTGAGAGGGGCGGGGTGCGTGCACGGACGCCGAGGTCTTGGAATGCGCTCGGTCGTCCGTCTTGTCCTTGGACTTGGCGGCGCCGTGAGTTTCCTCGCCGACGTCTGTCCTTCCGCCGGCGTCTACCCCACCGGTCGTTGGCTCCGGTAGTGGTGGGATCGACGCGGACGGGCCTACTACCTCCGAAGCTTTCTTCTTCGGCGGCAAGTCGATGAAGTTGACGAAGCTGGTGGAGATTTCGCTCGCGTGAACGCCGGATCAGGTTCACACAACCTCGATGCTCCCCCTACCTGGCGCGCCAAAGATGTCGGGGAAACTGATCGCCCACGAACACCTATGGGACCGAAACCCCTTTTCGGTACGGCAAGGGGGCGGAGGATGCACAAAGAGCAGATCGAGGCAAACACGCGAGTAGTTTACCCAGGTTCGGGCCGCACGGATGCGTAAAACCCTACTCATGCCTTGGTTTGTATTGCGTTCTTGGCTCGGGAGCGAGAAGAGCTACAGTGCTGATCGCTAGGACCGAGCGTGAGAGTGATCGAGGATCGGAACTTCCCCTACGTTGCGCATGGGCCTCCTTTTATAGGTCAAAGGGGTCACCGACAGGTGGCAACGCAGTCGAGGGTAAAAATGTAAAATGGGTAGTAGTTGGAACAGTGTATGCATAGTGCTCTATACCTAACTCTGACGACAGGGGACAAGGGCATTAAATGCCCGTCGCCGTCGCCCCAAACAGTGCAAAAAGCGTCCGTCAGGGCGCCTCCGTCCGCCACGACGGTGGCCTCGTCATCGCAGCTTGCCACCGTGTACCCCAGGCTGCACAGCCTTCCGCCACGTGCACCTGGAAGGGCCCCAGGGCGACGCATGGGTGGATGCGCTGGAGCGCAGGTACCTAGTGGAAGTTTGCCGCGGCAAGCGCCTTGCCGCGGCCGCTATCTTGTCGCGCCCGGGAGCTTGTCGCTCTCCGGGCCTTGCCGGGACGCGTGGCGCGTCGCGGCAAGTCTCTTGAAATGCCATGCTTGGCCTTCCCGGCAAGTTCCTCTTGCCAGGGTCTTGTGCCAAAGAAGTGGTCTTGAGCCTTGAGTGGCCTTCTCGGCAAGCTCCTCTTGCCGGGGCCTTGTTTCTTTAACTTGAATACTTTGTTCTTGAATGGTTCCAAAGGAACTACAGTGGGCCTTGGCGGTCGCGCGGCAAGCCCTGCCTCGGGACGCTGCAACTGCCCGTGCACAAGTTCGGGATACTAAGGTACCCCTACTTTAGTACACCGATTCATGTCCGTCTCCCGCTTTCTGGCGCCATCAAGCGTCGTGGTGAGGGTGGACAACTTCAACTCCAGATCGGCGATGGAGTCCTTGGCGACGGCGAGCTCTTTACCCTTGTCGGAGAGGTGGACCTGCAGCTCGGAGTGACTGTGCGCGTCCTTCTCCCTCTCAAGCACAAGTGCGGCAACCTTCTCGTCGCTCGTCTTCAAGTTGGCCTCCAGTTGCGCCACCCTTGCCTCCAAGTCCTTCTTGGCGGTCTCAGCAGCTGCAGCGGCGTCCTTCGCTTCCTGCAGAGCTCCGCCAAGAGTCTGTTCGCGCGCGGCAAGCTCGTCCTCGTGGCTGTCGAGGTCGACCTTCCGCTGCGTCAGTTCTCCCTCTCGCCGGGACAACTCCTCGGCGGCGAGCCGTTGCTGCTCCTCTGCTTCAGCCTTCTCCAGAATGAAGGCCTGATGCGCCTCGGCAAGCTGCTCTAACTCCTCCACCAAGGATCGGAGAGCTGCTTGGTTGCTGGCCTGGAGCTCTTCGGCGCGTTTCTCCAAGTCGACGCCCGCCTTGGCGGCCAGAGCCTCTCGGGACTCCAGCTTGGCATGCCGTGCGCGGTACAGAGACAGAAGCCTCCGCAGAAGCCGCTCCTCCTCGGGCTCGCTGCTGCTGCTTGGCGCGTCGACGAACTTCAGTCCGGCGGAGGCGAGGACCTCCCCGTCGAAGACCTCTCCCTACGCAGGCGCCCTTGACGTGGACGCCCACGGGAGCTGGATGAAGACTCCGTTGCCGGCCTCCAGATAGGCGCCTGGCTCAGCCGCGGCTGCAGAGGGGTCGGCAGCCGGCGCAGCGTCTAACGCTCCTGCGGCCTCAGGGCCGTCAGTGCGACTGCCGGATTCCCCCTCAGCTGCCGCGCCGGCAGCCTTGGCGGCCTCATCGGTGGCAGGCTCGTCAGCACCGCCCGCTCCTTCAGTAGCTGCGGCGTCGCCGGTGTTGCCGCGCGCGCCCTCCTCGGTGGCGGCCTCCGTCTCCATCGGCTCTGCGGCGGACGGATCCGAAGAAAGAAAAAGAAGAAGAAAGAAAAATAGTCAAGCAAATATCCAAAAAGAGAAATTCAGAAAAAGAAAAGTCCAAGGGTTTACCTGCGCGGGCCTCCTCTTCGGCGGAGTTCCTTGTCGGGAAGCTCTCCCTCGGCGGCGTGGAGGTAACTCCCGCCGGCGGAGGACCAGTAGCATCATCCCTTGGTGGAGTGCTCGCCCTAGGCGGGTTTGACGCCCGAAGACCGTTGTCCCAGAAGATTCCATAAGATTCTAGATGTTTCGGGTCCTCCCGTTTGTTTCATTGTGCTTCTGTTATTTATTTTTGCATTGCATCATGTCATCATGCCATCATGTCATATTTATTTTGCATCTCAACCTAAATAAATCGTATGGATCTTCGGTCCATTTAAATCGAGGGAAGGATGTCTTCTCTTTAAAACATATCCTCCTAATATATGGAGCTATATAAATATTCCATTTGTTGGAATTAACCCAAACACACTTGCATATTTTCCCATGCCCCTTTTGTTTCAAGTTTCACCGTCAAAACCTTCCCTATATTTCTTTTTCCATTTTTATCGAGGTTCCTCCAAAATCCGAGCATTTTTGGACTCTCCAATAACCTAGCCCTAGTTCAAACCCATTGGATTAAAATTCAATGAGTTTGAATTTTCATCATTCTATCTTGTCTTTTATATTTTTCTCGGACCGTGCTCATTTTATGATGCCTGAGAAAAATAGTCCCATGTGCTAACTTTTTCCCTAACCTCCCTCCTCATTCTTTTCTTCTCTCTATTGATTTCTGCTAAAAATCAGTTAAAAGAAGTCCAGTCGGCCTCCTTTTGGCCCAGGCCTCTAGAGCCCAGCCGTAGCTGGCTCAGGCCATCTCCTCCCAGCCGGCCTCTAGGCCCATCCCTCCCGCCCATTCTTTTCTCCTGGCCCGACCGCTCCCAAACCCTAGCCCGACCACCGATCACTCCTCCCTCTCCCTCTCAGCCGCAACCCTCATCCCGATCCCCTCGTCGCTTTCCTCTCAAGCTAGCGATCCCCCAGCGCCCGAACTCCTCCTCCTTCGGTCGCCTGCACCTCTCATCTCGCCCGTCCCCCGATCCCAGCCTCTCCTTCAGCGCTCAGCCTCGCAGCCCAACGCGCCTGGCTGCTCCAGCGCATCGCCAATCGCAGCGACCGGTCCTCCTGCCGTGACCCTGCTTCGACCTCCAGCGCGCCCTCCTCTCCAGCGCCGAGAGCCGCCTCGTGCCAGCTGCCGCGGGCTGGCCGGGTTCCGCGCCTCCCGCGCCATGGCCCCGTCCTCCAGCTCGCCTGGCCGAGGAGCTCCCTGCGGCCCCGTCCTCAGGCCCCGAGCCCAGCGCCAGGAGCATGCTCGCCTCCTCCTTCGGCGGCACCACAGCCCCTCCTCTTCTCCAGCCAGCGCCAAGAGGCCGCGTCCCGGTCGACCTCCAGCCCCGTCCTCAAGCTGCTCCGCCCCTGCCTCCTCGCCAAGATCGCCACCGCGACAGCACCGACACCGTCCACTTCTTCCAGCCGCTGCTCTGCCTTGAGCTGTCGTGCTGCTGTCCATCGAGGCCCCTTGGCCTTGCTTCGTTTTGGATCGCCAAGTTTGTTGCTGCTGCCTCTGTTCACAGTCAGGTTTACGTGGATTCGCCGAGAACGACTACCGGATGCGCCAAGAACGCCAAGTACCACGACGACCGCAAGTACCACTACCGCCGTCAAGTTCCTCTTCGTCATGTGCACAAGGACGCCGAGTACGACTACACATGGGACCCGTCAAGTTCATCTACATACGTGTACGACTACTACATGAACGAGTACCACGACGACCCTCATGTACCCCTACGTCATCGACGACCGAGTATGTCTACCGTCGCAAGAACCGAGACCGGCAAGTGCGAAGACCCTCGAGTACCTCTACGGAACGTGTACGACTACCGTCGCCGACGAACCGTGTATCACTACCGTCGCCCCGAAGACGTCCGATGCCGTGACAAGTACCTCTTGGGAAACGGAACAACTACTTCCTCTACGACCCGTGTACCACTACTTCCACTACTTCCTCGACGAACGGAATGCCTACTTCCTCTACGAGTTGCGAGAACGACTACTTCCACTACGTCCCTCGACGACTTGAACCCCTCCGAGAACGAACGCTTCGAAGGTATAACCCCGAGACGATGACCCGTGGAATGCATGTGTTGTATGAGATGTTCCCCTAGTGTGCATCGTGCCCGTTTCATCTTTTGTCGTGCTCCTCGGTTGCCTCGTTGCCGACCCGTGGGAACCCGGTGACGGGATCACCCCACTTTTCATCTTGTTTCGCTCGCTCACACCACCTTTTCTTTTGCACCGGTCTCTCAACGAGTTACCGGAACCGAGATGTTGTCGTTGCATCATTTTCGGATCGTTGCCGTGAAACCCTTTCCTTCCACCACGGTGACAATACTCCTTATCATCTTCTTATCTCTTCATGTTAACCTTTAATTAATAAATTGCATAAAACTTGATCATGTCATCCGCATCATGTTAACAACATTAATATGTTTAAATTGTTGTTTGCTTAAAATTACTAAACATGCTCATGGGGTTTTCCGGAGTTGTTGTTGTTATTTTTCCGGCCTCATTTAAATTGCCTAGATAGGTAGTTTACTTTTGCTTCACCTCTTGCTATGTTAAAAAAACATTTAATCTTGTCTTGTAAATAAACGAGAGTCAACTAAATAAATAACATGTGGTGTTTTGTCAATATGCAACTCGTTGCATATTGAGCTCCACTTAACTTGTAGCCTTGTTTGTGCACTTTGCCATGCCGTGCATATTTAAACCGGACATGCATCATACTTGGATGTGCATCGTATGCCATGTTTATTCTTGTGTGTTTACCGTGTTGTTTGCTTCTTTCCGGTTGCTTCTCTTGTTAGCTTCGGTTTCGTTCCGGAGTTGTGAGGATTCGCTCGACTATGTTGCTCCGTCTACTTCTTGGATCCATTCTTCTTCCCTGCGGAATCCCAGACAAGATGATCATACCCTTGGATACCTTTACTACCATTGCCATGCTTAGTGTCTCGATGCTATCATTACATGTCGCGCTACCCATCTTTTATGTCAGCTCTCCTTGTTGTCATGAAACCTCTAACCTTTTGACACCTTCCTAGCAAACCACTGTTTGGCTATGTTACCCGCTTGCTCAGCCCCTCTTATAGCGTTGTTAGTTGCAGGTGAAGATGAAGTTCGTTCCTGGTGGGAACTTATTGTTGGAATATCATAATATCTATAATTATTATTGTTAACACACCTATATACTGGGCATGGGTGGAAGGCTTGGCCTTTTGCTCGGTGTTTTGTTCCACTCATGCCACCTCAGGCGCCGATAAACCGGCATTATGTTCCTTGATTTTGTGTTCCTTACACGATGGGTGGATGGGGACCCCTTGACACTTCGACTTTGAATAAAACTCCTCCAGCAAGGCCCAACATTGGTTTTATTTTGCCTCATAATAACTTAATTAAATAATTAAAATTGCATAGGGGGTCGCATCCCCGGGTTCTTAATTCTACATAGCAGGGGGGGCCAGTGCTGATGGTGTTGGTCCCGAATGAGCAGACTGCGGGGCCGCCTTGGGGAAACCCGAGGTATCTGGTATAACCTGTAGGATGTCTCATCCGGTTGTGGCCTGAGACGAGATACGCGCGGCTACTATCAGGGTGTCGGCACACCGGGAGGTCTTGCTGGACTTGTTTTACCATTGTCGAAATGTCTTCTGCACCGGGATGCCGAGCCTGATCGGATTTCCCTAAGATAAGGGGTGATGATATTATATTTATCACTTCAGCTAATCGTGAGAGCTTGTGATGGGCTAAGTTGGAACACCCCTGCAGGGTTATAATCTTTTGAAAGCCGTGCCCGTGGTTATGTGGCAGATTGGAATTTGTTAATGTCCGGTTGTAGAAAACTTGACAGAGGATCCGAAGTAAAACACACAACTGTGTGAGTAGCCGTAACTGTCTCTTTTCACTTTGAGAAGAGAACACGGTGGGGTTATGTTTGACTCGTATGTAGTTTAGGATATTTAGCGATCACTACTTTTGTGACCGTGTGCGTAGATGCTCATCTTATTCTGGTACTCGTAAGCTAGCCACCATATTATGCTTAGCCGCTGCTGCAACCTCACCACTTTACCTCTTCCTACCCATAAAGCTTTGCTAGTCTTGATACCCATGGTTATCGGATTGCTGAGTCCTCGTGGCTCACAGATACTACAACACCAGATGCAGGTTCAGCCGAGAATGACGCAGGAGCCGGTTCAAGTACTTCACCGGGAGCTCGATGAAGAGAGTGGCCGTATGCTTGTGATGTTTTCGACGATCAGTAGTGGTTTCTACTAGGATTCGATCTAGGCCTGTGGTATAACGTTATGTTTGGTATCTTGTCTTTTGGATCTTACCCTTAGATGGGTTGTGATGTTTTGAATGATGTCTTGCTTATGTAATGTATTGTGTGAAGTGGCGAGTGTAAGCCAACTATCTCCTTTTGCAATTTAATCCCTCTTTTACATGAGTCGTGCAAAGATACCAAACTTGAGATCATTCCAGAATGGGCTTATACCTTTAAGTCGTGCCTCGACACGTAGGAGGTATAGTCCCATCCTGGGCATTACAAGTTGGTATTCAGAGCCTTCTCCGACCTAGAAGCCCCCACTGATTGATCGAATCATTGACGGTTGAGTCTAGGCACACACTTGAAATGTTTTGAGTCCTATATATTTATCGGAGAGTAGGATTTCTTTGCTCCTCATCTCTTTTCACTTTGGTGAGGACTCCTGACGATTACTCTTGCCTCTTCTACTCTCAAAAATGCACCAATTTTTTTTTAGGATCTCGCGAGTATTGTTTGGATTGTTCCGATGTCTTTGTGACGAGAACATTGTTCTCGATGCCTCCTGTCATTAGGGGTTGTGGCAGTGTCCCGAGGAGTTGAGCTCCGAGGTGTTGTCGTCACAAATCCATCGCGGCGGTACTAGAATACTTAAGACGGCCGACATCGAAAACTCTCCTATGCGGTTAGTGGCAAGATAACCCCGACATCACCCACTACTGGGGAGGTAGTTCGGGAGTATTGCCATAGCTTGTATAGTAGATGCGTTTCGAAGGTCCGAGGTAAACGGTTTCTGAGAAAGACTGGTTATGTGATGAAGGATGGATACAGCTGGATGTAGGATTAGAGTTGAGTGCGCGATGCTTCCCCTGTATCCCCAACAACTGATTGCATAACTGGAAACTTTCGGAAATTAATAGGTGGGTTCATCTAGTAGTTCTAGGAATTCTTCCAACGAGTGCATGATATGAAGTTCGGCGTTCTACATTGAGTGAAGTGGTTTTATGGACTTGTTCCGATCGGGAGTTGCATCTTAAAGGGTCCTTGGCTATGCTGATCCGGGGATTGCAAAACCCTTTTGTAACACGTTCCATGAGCTTTCGGCACGAAGATGTGGAATGAAACTTCTATCTTGTATTTGTTCTTCTGCTCCTTGTTGCTTTTATTTTACCTTTTGTTCTCCAAGTGGCTTCTCGACAAGCTGATGTACCTGCGGAATTCATTCGTTCAATTCTTTGTTCGGATAGATATGTTGCAACATAATCTTCTTCATAAACATATCTATCCTTTGTTCTTCTTTTGATTCTGGTATTCGAGTTGCTTCGATGTCAAATGTTGATTCCATACCTTTCCTAATCCGTATTCTCATATTTCTATGAGAGTGCTAATTCCTCTTGACCATCAAGATGGTCATGTTAAATTCTTTTCCAACCGGTGTGCCTTCTCTTCAAGTTACTCCATACGGACGCCGTTGAGAAATCTGACGATTTGTCTGTTTCATTCATTCCAAGTTGTCTTTGTTTTTTCCACCCTCCCACCCTTCTTCTTCTCGGAGCCAGAGTCCTTGATCAAGTATCCATTTTATTCATGTGATGGTTCTTCTTTCATTTTCCTGCAATGTTCTTATCCGGTGATTTATCGTGAAGATGCTCAAGAGCTTCAAGTTCATCATTCTTTTGTTCTCAAATTCTGCCGGTGGATGTAACTCAAGAATTCGGTGTTGATCTTATCCTTTTTCCTCTTTTCACAATGCTTTCTTATTCCGGTGCACCAATTAATCATTCTCCTCTTGCTATTCATATCCGGAGTGCTGAAGATTCATAATTCCATTCTTAATCCGTTCAAGCTAATTTGAGGATTATCATCTTATTCAAGCCATTTAATTCAACCGGTGCAATATCTCTCAAGCAATCTTTCAACGGTGATTTCTTTGAGTGGGCCCTAACCCACAGGTCTTTTCCCAGGATCTTACGTGACTCTTCTTTTTCGGAGAATTCTTTTCAAAGTGTGACATAAGAATGATTTCCATCAGTCACATGCCTTCTCCAAGCTTGTTTTCAATTATTTCCATCTTTAGCTCCACCTTCCTCTTGTCATTCGTCCGGAGTATCTCGAAATTCTTCATGGCATTTCTCGTCTTCACTCTCAACATTTGAAGACCGGAGAAGTGTTTCTCTTAAATCTTGGCCCGTTCTTCCAAGATTCGTGGTTCTAGCTTCATGCCATCCTCATTATTGTTCAGATTGTGAGGAATTTTTTATACCCGTCTGAAGCATTTCATGAATTCTTTTCTTTGTGATCCTCCGAAGGCCATCATTTCAGCATATTTCTTCGTTCTTAGTTTTCAACTTTGTCCTCCAAATATTCTTCATTGATGTCTCTTCGTTCGTCTTCATATTTTTTTACGGTGGTTCTTTCAAGATTACCCTTCCGTTGTTATCGTTTCAATTCATTTGTTCTTTTCATAATCCTACCGGTGAGTCGTTCAAGATTACCCAAGCTTGTGCGAGATCTCTCTTAATCCTTTCCAACGAGAATAAGTAGTATGCCAAATCCTTTGGTTGTCATCAATTTAAATTGGTGAAGGAGATGCATGACATAATTCTTATTCTTATTCCTTCAAGGTGATTTAATTCTTTTGTCTGGAGCTTGTTCATCATATCATATTCTTGGTCCTAAGTTGTTCATCTTGTTTTCCGGAGCTCCAAGTTATTTAATTATATCATTCCAAAGCTCCATCTAATTCATCGCAGGCCTTGAATCTTATTATTTTCATCTTTCACTTCTCATCCTTTTGTTACCGGAGTTCTCATGGTGGTTCATCAGCATTTAATTCATCCTCGAAGTCTTCATCAAGATTCTTGTTGGAGCTCAAGCATTCTTCATCATGCTTTCCAATTGCAATTCTTTCTACCTTATCATTTCAGATGGTGTTATGTCCTTCTTGACAATTCCTTCATGTTTCATGATTCACGAGTTATCAAGAATGAGATATTTAAACCCATCATCTTCTTTGTTCAGGAGATCTTTCCAACCATTCAATTTATTCGTTGGAGTAATCTTGGGTTGAATTTCACCTAAAAGCTTTCCCTAAGGATTGTTGCTATTGTGGTGCTTATAAATGACCCAAGTTCTTCGTTAATCCCGTTGAAATAAGTTTTTCATCTCCTTGTTGATCTCAATCAAATCAATTGTTTAAGTTAGTGGCTGGTTGTCACCTCTTAATTTTGATGTTTTCCATAAGCCCACAACGAGCTTATTCGTTTTCGTTGTTGATTTTTTCCAACAACTCCATTCAACCCTTCTTTGTAAGGAGGATTTCCTTATTCATTCGTGGGAGAAGTTGTCATTTTCTTCTCCATTCATTTCTTTCATTGATTTATATGCTATTCCTTCATTCCGGAGGTATTGTGATGTTGCTCTCTTCGAACCATCATCTTGTCATATCGAGATCATGTTTTTTCCCTTGCTTACCATTTAACCGGAGAGTTGTGTCCTCCATTCTAGTTCTCTCATCTTATCAAGTTTTGCCTATCTTTTAACCGGAGTGCTATCTGAATTCTTTTCTTACCCCTTGTGCCAGTCTTTCCATTGTTCCGGAGGCAATGTGTTGTTGATTTCATCAAGTATCATTCCATCTCCTCAAACTCCTGTTAATTCCTTTGATTTTCAGACGGAGTGCTGTCCAAATTATGTCATTCTTTTTCCTTGGATATACCATTGCGGTTTCATATTCTTTTGGTTCGTAAGCTCTTGTTTCATGCCTTTTAACCTACAAGGTGCTCATAATGCTCCTTGTTACTCTTTTCTAACGGAGTTTTCATATTCGTTCATCTCCGTTGTATTCTTCTTTCATTTTGGTCAACATCTCAGGTTCGTGGTTTCACTCGTCTGTCAAAGAAGCAACTTTGTTTTACCTCTTCTTTTTCATTTTTACCAGGTGCTATCTCTAGGATCTCGGGTCGAGATCCTCTGTTAGTGTGGGAGAGTTGTGACGCTCGAAGACCGACGTCCCAGAAGATTCCAGAAGATTCCAGATGTTCCGGGTCCTCCCGTGTGTTTCATTGTGCTTGTGTTATTTATTTTTGCATTGCATCATGTCATCATGCCATCATGTCATATTTATTTTGCATCTCAACCTAAATAAATCGTATGGATCTTCGATCCATTTAAATCGAGGGAAGGATGTCTTCTCTTTAAAACATATCCTCCTAATATATGGAGCTATATAAATATTCCATTTGTTGGAATTAACCCAAACACACTTGCATATTTTCCCATGCCCCTTTTGTTTCAAGTTTCACCGTCAAAACCTTCCCTATATTTCTTTTTCCATTTTTATCGAGGTTCCTCCAAAATCCGAGCATTTTTGGACTCTCCAATAACCTAGCCCTAGTTCAAACCCATTGGATTAAAATTCAATGAGTTTGAATTTTCATCATTCTATCTTGTCTTTTATATTTTTCTCGGACCGTGCTCATTTTATGATGCCCGAGAAAAATAGTCCCATGTGCTAACTTTTTCCCTAACCTCCCTACTCATTCTTTTCTTCTCTCTATTGATTTCTGCTAAAAATCAGTTAAAAGAAGTCCAGCCGGCCTCCTTTTGGCCCAAGCCTCTCGAGCCCAGCCGTAGCTGGCTCAGGCCATCTCCTCCCAGCCGGCCTCTAGGCCCATCCCTCCGGCCCATTCTTTTCTCCTGGCCCGACCGCTCCCAAACCCTAGCCCGACCACCGATCACTCCTCCCTCTCCCTCTCAGCCGCAACCCTCATCCCGATCCCCTCGTCGCTTTCCTCTCAAGCTAGCGATCCCCCAGCGCCCGAACTCCTCCTCCTTCGGTCGCCTGCACCTCTCATCTCGCCCGTCCCCCGATCCCAGCCTCTCCTTCAGCGCTCAGCCTCGCAGCCCGACGCGCCTGGCTGCTCCAGCGCATTGCCAATCGCAGCGACCGGCCCTCCTGCCGCGACCCTGCTTCGACCTCCAGCGCGCCCTCCTCTCCAGCGCCGAGAGCCGCCTCGCGCCAGCTGCCGTGGGCCGGCCGGGTTCCGCGCCTCCCGCGCCATGGCCCCGTCCTCCAGCTCGCTTGGCCGAGGAGCTCCCTGCGGCCCCGTCCTCAGGCCCCGAGCCCAGCGCCAGGAGCGCGCTCGCCTCCTCCTTCGGCGGCACCACAGCCCCTCCTTTTCTCCAGCCAGCGCCAAGAGGCCGCGTCCCGGTCGACCTCCAGCCCCGTCCTCAAGCTGCTCCGCCCCTGCCTCCTCGCCAAGATCGCCACCGCGACAGCACTGACGCCGTCCACTTCTTCCAGCCGCTGCTCTGCCTTGAGCTATCGTGCTGTTTTCCATCGAGGCCCCTTGGCCTTGCTTCGTCTTGGATCGCCAAGTTTGTTGATGCTGCCTCTGTTCACAGTCAGGTTTACGCGGATTCGCCGAGAACGACTACCGGATGCGCCAAGAACGCCAAGTACCACGACGACTGCAAGTACCACTACCGCCGTCAAGTTCCTCTTCGTCATGTGCACAAGGACGCCGAGTACGACTACACATGGGACCCGTCAAGTTCATCTACATACGTGTACGACTACTACATGAACGAGTACCACGACGACCCTCATGTACCCCTACGTCATGGACGACCGAGTACGTCTACCGTCGCAAGAACCGAGACCGGCAAGTGCGAAGACCCTCAAGTACCTCTACGGAACGTGTACGACTACCATCGCCGACGAACCGTGTACCACTACCGTCGCCCCGAAGACGTCCGATGCCGCGACAAGTACCTCTTGGGAAACGGAACAACTACTTCCTCTACGACCCGTGTACCACTACTTCCACTACTTCCTCGACGAACGGAACGCCTACTTCCTCTACGAGTTGCGAGAACGACTACTTCCACTATGTCCCTCGATGACTTGAACCCCTCCGTGAATGAACGCTTCGAAGGTATAACCCCGAGACGACGACCCGTGGAATGCATGTGTTGTATGAGATGTTCCCCTTGTGTGCATCATGCCCGTTTCATCCTTTGTCGTGCTCCTCGGTTGCCTCATCGCCGACTCGTGGGAACCCGGTGACGGGATCACCCCACTTTTCATCTTGTTTCGCTCGCTCACGCCACCTTTTCTTTTGCACCGGTCTCTCAACGAGTTACCGGAACCGAGATGTTGCCGTTGCATCATTTTCGGATCGTTGCCGTGAAACCCTTTCCTTCCACCACGGTGACAATACTCCTTATCATCTTCTTATCTCTTCATGTTAACCTTCAATTAATAAATTGCATAAAACTTGATCATGTCATCCGCATCATGTTAACAACAATAATATGTTTAAATTGTTGTTTGCTTAAAATTACTAAACATGCTCATGGGGTTTTCTGGAGTTGTTGTTGTTATTTTTCCGGCCTCATTTAAATTGCCTAGATAGGTAGTTTACTTTTGCTTCACCTCTTGCTATGTTAAAAAAACATTTAATCTTGTCTTGTAAATAAACGAGAGTCAACTAAATAAATAACATGTGGTGTTTCGTCAATATGCAACTCGTTGCATATTGAGCTCCACTTAACTTGTAGCCTTGTTTGTGCACTTTGCCATGCCGTGCATATTTAAACCGGACATGCATCATACTTGGATGTGCATCGTATGCCATGTTTATGCTTGTGTGTTTACCGTGTTGTTTGCTTCTTTCCGGTTGCTTCTCTTGTTAGCTTCGGTTTCGTTCCGGAGTTGTGAGGATTCGCTCGACTATGTTGCTCCGTCTACTTCTTGGATCCGTTCTTCTTCCCTGCGGAATCCCAGGCAAGATGATCATACCCTTGGATACCTGTACTACCATTGCCATGCTTAGTGTCTCGATGCTATCGTTACATGTCGCGCTACCCATCTTTTATGTCAGCCTCTCCTTGTTGTCATGAAACCTCTAACCTTTTGACACCTTCCTAGCAAACCACTGTTTGGCTATGTTACCCGCTTGCTCAGCCCCTCTTATAGCGTTGTTAATTGCAGGTGAAGATGAAGTTCGTTCCTGGTGGGAACTTATTGTTGGAATATCACAATATCTATAATTATTATTATTAACACACCTATATACTGGGCATGGGTGGAAGGCTTGGCCTTTTGCTCGGTGTTTTGTTCCACTCATGCCACCTCAGGCGCCGATAAATCGGCATTATGTTCCTTGATTTTGCGTTCCTTACACGATGGGTGGATGGGGACCCCTTGACACTTCGACTTTGAATAAAACTCCTCCAGCAAGGCCCAACATCGGTTTTATTTTGCCTCATAATAACTTAATTAAATAATTAAAATTGCATAGGGGGTCGCGTCCCCGGGTTCTTAATTCTACATAGCAGGGGGGACCAGTGCTGATGGTGTTGGTCCCGAATGAGCAGACTGCGGGGCCGCCTCGGGGAAACCCGAGGTATCTGGTATAACCTGTAGGATGTTTCATCCGGTTGTGGCCTGAGACGAGATACGCGCGGCTACTATCAGGGTGTCGGCACACCGGGAGGTCTTGCTGGACTTGTTTTACCATTGTCGAAATGTCTTGTGCACCGGGATGCCGAGCCTGATCGGATTTCCCTAAGATAAGGGGTGATGATATTATATTTATCACTTCATCTAATCATGAGAGCTTGTGATGGGCTAAGTTGGAACACCCCTGCAGGGTCATAATCTTTCGAAAGCCGTGCCCGCGATTATGTGGCAGATTGGAATTTGTTAATGTCCGGTTGTAGAAAACTTGACAGAGGATCCGAAGTAAAACACACAACTGTGTGAGTAACCGTGACTGTCTCTTTTCACTTTGAGAAGAGAACATGGTGGGGTTATGTTTGACTCGTATGTAGTTTAGGATCTTTAGCGATCACTACTTTTGCGACCGTGTGCGTAGATGCTCATCTTATTCTGGTACTCGTAAGCTAGCCACCATATTATGCTTAGCCGCTGCTGCAACCTCACCACTTTACCTCTTCCTACCCATAAAGCTTTGCTAGTCTTGATACCCATGGTTATGGGATTGCTGAGTCCTCGTGGCTCACAGATACTACAACACTAGATGCAGGTTCAGCCGAGAATGATGCAGGAGCTGGTTCAAGTACTTCACCGGGAGCTCGATGAAGAGTGTGGCCGTATGCTTGTGACGTTTTCGACAATCAATAGTGGTTTCTACTAGGATTCGATCTAGGCCTGTGGTTTAACGTTATGTTTGGTATCTTGTCTTTTGGATCTTACCCTTAGATGGGCTGTGATGTTTTGAATGATGTCTTGCTTATGTAATGTATTGTGTGAAGTGGCGAGTGTAAGCCAACTATCTCCTTTTGCAATTTAATCCCTCTTTTACATGAGTCGTGCAAAGATACCAAACTTGAGATCATTCCAGAATGGGCTTATACCTTTAAGTAGTGCCTCGACACGTAGGAGGTATAGTCCCATCCTGGGCATTATAGCGGGGTACTCGCCCTTGGCGGAGTGCTCGCCCTTGGCGGAGTATTCTCCCTCGCCGGGGAGCTCCTCCTTGGAGGTGAGGTCGAGGTGTGCGGCTCGTCGGGGGCGATCTCCTGACGCTCCTGATGTTACTGCTCTGCTTCTGCACAAATCAACAAACAGGACATTAACAAGGATAGAAGGCCCACGCGCGCCCGACGAGCGGAAAGTGGACAGAAGACTTACGCTGAGGGCTGCGCTGGGGGCTGCTCCGGGGAACAGCTGCCGGGTCCGGCAAGCTTGGCGCAGGCGCACCCCCTGCTGTGATGGCGGGCTCGTCCTCAATGACGATTACTGGGACTTTGGCCCTCTTCGCCGCCCTCTGGGCCAGGGTCCTGGAAGAAAGACAGGATCAGAATCAGGCAAAAAAGATACAAGGCAAGAATCAACAGAAAACCAGAGAGAAACAAGAATCACGAAGAAGAGGAGTCGAGGCCCAGCGAGCCGCCCGAGTCCTCGGCAAGGTCGCTTGACCCGACGCCCTGCTGGTCGCTTGACCCGACGCCCTGCTCGGCGGGCCCGCTCGACTCGGCGCCTTGCTCAGCGGGCTCGCTTATCCCGGCAAGCTTTCCCGCTTTGCGAAGCTCTTCCTCCTAGGCGAGGCTTGTCGCCTCCGCTGCCTCCGCTTCTTCCACAGTATACCCAAACTCACTCGCGGCCCTGGCTATAGCTGCCTCTTCCAACCTGGTGGCAATATATGCCATCTCCTCGTTGGTGGTGTCGTGGGTGAGTCCCCTCTTCTCGTCGGCGTTGATTGGCGACTCCACCAAGTTGTCAAAGAACGTCTGCATGGTTTCTTCGGAAGGTTCCCGCCAAGTGGGGTTCATCCCATGGGAATCACACAATGGCATCGCCGCGCGGATGGCACTGAGCGCAGAGCTATTGCACAATGGAACTACGCCCGGCGGCAAAGGAACCACTCAGGATGGGCGGAGTCGTACTTGAACAGCGCTTGAAGCATTGCATTGAGCTCTATGACGGTGAAGTTGTAATTAAGGCCCGGGCGCAATCTCATGTTGTCTGCCGCGTTCCTGAACTCCCAAGCAGCCCTCTTCCTCTCCTGCAAGGGAGCAATGCGGCGACGGAGAAAGTCTGCCCCGACAGCACCTACAGTGAGCCTGGCTTGCCGGAGGCGAAGGATCCGAGTGGTGGCTATCTTCAGCTTGTCGTCCTCGGGGGCCAGGTCACTCCAGTCATTGCCGCGCACTACTGCGACTTGGCGCCGGGAAGTGAACTGCTGCGGGTCGTCCTCCATAATCCAACACCAGTTGGCTCTCCACTCATCCCACTTCCGCGGAGCTCCCCCGTCAAGTAAGCCTCTTTCTTATGGAGCCTAAAGATCCAAGAGATCCCGCCAGACAGAGGTGATCCCGACTCGACTCGAGGTATGAAATAATGGCGGAAGAGAGCTACATTGGGGTAAACTCCGATGAAATTCTCGCACAGATGTGCGAAAATGGCCATGGTCAAGACGGCGTTTGGGGTGAAGTCAAGGAGATGAAACCCGTAGGTATTCATGATATCACAGAAGAACTCCGAGAAGGGCGGGCAGAGCCCACAGTAGAAGAACAGAGCAAAAAAGGCATAGCCTCCCAGGAACATCTCGCAGGCCACGGCGGGGAGTACCTTGGTGCGCGGATGCGCCTTTGTCTCCCTCGACCAGAAGAGGTAGAAGCTGTCTTTCAGCTCCTCCGCACTGAGCCTTGGCGGGAAGACCGCCATCTTCTTCCGCATTGCTACTAGCTTCAGCTCCTTGGCGGACTTCGCGACCTTCGCCTTCTCGCCCTTCGGGGCCATGGCGGGGACGGTGGGGGAAGTCGACGGTGCTGGTGATGCTGGCGGCGGCGGAGGGGGGGGCGGAGCGCTGCTCTCTTTCGACCTTCGGGGAGGAGGGGAGCGGCGGGGGTTTCTGGAGGTGGAAGAAGCAACGGTCGAATGGAAGGAACTGCCCCTGTTCCCCCTGCTTTTAAGGGGGGAGAGGGGGACGTTCCGCATTTTCCCCATTAAAGAAACATGCCACGATCTCTCCCACGACGCCGCAATCGACGCATGCCGTTAGGGAGGGGCGCGGTGGATACGGAGTGGGATACGGCACTCGCGGCCCGCGGCGCGCCGTATCCCACTCCGTATCCACCGCGCCCCTCCCTAACGGCACGCGTCGATTGCGGCGTCGTGGGAGAGATCGTGGCCTGTTTCTTTAATGGGGAAAATGCGGAATGTCCCCTCTCCCCCCTTAAAAGCAGGGGGAACAGGGGCAGTTCCTTCCATTCGCCTGTTGCTTCTTCCTCCTCCAGAAACCCCCGCCGCTCCCCTACCTGGTGCGCCAAAGATGTCGGGGAAACTGATCGACCACGAACACCTATGGGACCGGAGCCCCTTTTCGGTACGGCAAGGGGGCGGAGGATGCACAAAGAGCAGATCGAGGCAAACACGCGAGTAGTTTACCCAGGTTCGGGCCGCACGGATGCGTAAAACCCTACTCCTGCCTTGGTTTGTATTGCGTTCTTGGCTCGGGAGCGAGAAGAGCTACAGTGCTGATCGCTAGGACCGAGCGTGAGAGTGATCGAGGATCGGAACCTCCCCTACGTTGCGCATGGGCCTCCTTTTATAGGTCAAAGGGGTCATCGACAGGTGGCAACGCAGTCGAGGGTAAAAATGTAAAATGGGTAGTTGTTGGAACAGTGTATGCATAGTGCTCTATACCTAACTCTGACGGTAGGGGACAAGGGCATTAAATGCCCATCACCGTCGCCCCAAACAGTGCAAAAAGCGTCCGTCAGGGCGCCTCCGTCCGCCACGACGGTGGCCTCATCATCGCAGCTTGCCACCGTGTACCCCAGGCTGCACAGCCTTCCGCCACGTGCGCCTGGAAGGGCCCCAGGGCGACGCGTGGGTGGATGCGCTGGAGCGCAGGTACCTAGTGGAAGTTTGCCGCGGCAAGCGCCTTGCCGCGGCCGCTATCTTGTCGCGCCCGGGAGCTTGTCGCTCTCCGGGCCTTGCCGGGACGCGTGGCGCGTCGCGGCAAGTCTCTTGAAATGCCATGCTTGGCCTTCCCGGCAAGTTCCTCTTGCCAGGGTCTTGTGCCAAAGAAGTGGTCTTGAGCCTTGAGTGGCCTTCCCGGCAAGCTCCTCTTGTCGGGGCCTTGTTTCTTTAACTTGAATACTTTGTTCTTGAATGGTTCCAAAGGAACTACAGTGGGCCTTGGCGGTCGCGCGGCAAGCCCTGCCTCGGGACGCTGCAACTGCCCGTGCACAAGTTCGGGATACTAAGGTACCCCTACTTTAGTACACCGACACATCCCCACTAACCAGAAACTTAGGAAAATTCCCAAGGGAAATTGGCTGCATTAATTGAGTCTAAAATTTGTGGAGATTGGTTATATGGATAGGGGAAGGTCCTGGAAAATTTTCAGCCCTAATGAAGCAATATAAAGTATACTTGCTTCACAAACTGAAAATTAGGACAGAAACAAAGATTTGAAGTTGTGCTCACATGGATGCAAGGAATGATCACAAATTTGGTGTAGATTCATGATTTGATGATATATAGGTCATACAAAAATTTCAACTCATTTTGATATGCCTAGCTTGTACCTCCTTCACAAAGTTTCTTTCTGGACAGAAACTTTGGAAATTAGCTGAAAAATATTTACTAGGCAATTGAGTATGAACATTTGCATGAGGCAATTCTATGGACATGAAAAGGTGTCCAATAAGTTTGGGGGCAAATGGGCAAAGATAAATAGCACTTGCTTCACAAAGTGCCATTTAGGGCAGAATAGGAAAAAGAATATTGGAGGATTATTTTTGAACGTGGCAATGAAAAGTTTTGCCATATTTGAAGAAGATATGACCCAAACAATTTATGAGAATTATTTGGGAATTTTAGGAGTAACAGAATGTAGCGACCAGACCTCAAACAGTCTGATCTCCGTGCATCAGTGTCATCCCTGGATCAGTAATGCTGACACGCATGGTACTTGAAGGATTTATAACAGAGTAGCAATCACACACTTATTACATCGATAGTCCAACGATGAATTTATTACAAGTAATATGGCTGAAGGCCATCTAACACGATAACAGCGGAAGGCTTGGAAGATAAGTGAGTCCATCAACTCCAGCGGCATCACTGAGTATAGAACCACGACCTAAAAGGGGCATCTTACTCGTCGTCTGAAAAGTCTGCAAGATGAAACGTTGCAGCCCGAAAACGGGTTAGCACATGGAATATGCTGGCAAAGTAACACAAGAGATGCAATGAAAGTAAAGCTATACTATATGCAATATGGCTGGTGGAAAGCTCTATGGTTAAGTTTTCGCGTAAAGCCAATTTTTCCCTACTTCAAAGGAATGTATTTTAATTAACTATCAGGGTAGTTGAAACATCATTGAGAAGATAGACATCCTCTCAACCCCAATTAAAAGTAATCATTAAACCCAACAAAATTAAATTAGAGTAACATGTTGAGATGCACATGATAATCCAAGTACCAGATACTCAAGATGTCCATAACCGGGGACACGGCTAATCATGATCAGTTTGTACACTCTGCAGAGGTTTGTGCACTTTCCCCACAAGACTCGATCGCCTCCGTTTGGTTTCTCGCACTGCATGGTGTTTGAGAAATGGATGACCGAGACACAGTCTTTCCGAAGAGGTCCCCTTAACCAGATAGATAGGCCGGTACACCTACAAAACCCAACTACATCTGGTAGCCCATCATGGAAAGGTTTCCCACAACTTACTCAACTATGCCAGAGCCCATATTGGCATGTGGCTGCACACGGAAGTTTCTAGCATGAAAAATCTCATGATCCCTTTGAGCCTGGGTGGCGGTCCAAAAGAAAAACAGGCAAACCTGGGATACCCAGATGCCTCAATCCACCCAGATGTGTATTAAAGTTGCCACCTTAAGTTGAACCATTAATTAACAACTCAGATCTGTCATGGATTTCACTCAAACCCAAACCACGTCTACGAGCATAGCATGTCCTAACAGCAAACGTAGAAATAACTCCCAAGGGTTTGAATGTAATGCAGGTCATAGGTACTACCTCAATCTACTTCCCAATCCCACAAGTTAATTGATCCTACTCATGCAATGTGTGAGGGTTTGACTAATGCAATGAAAAATGGGTAATTGGAAAGCATGATCAAAGTGTTACTTGCCTTGCTGATGATCCGCAAAACCTAGAGACTCAAAGTAGCAAGCGGCGCACTCCGGGTACTCTATCGCAATCAAACAAACAAGCATACAATAAGTACTTAACTAATGCACGGGTAAAACTCAAATAAGAGATCTAACCAGAAAGTTCAACTTAAGAACTCCGGTTTGCAAAAAGAATCAACTCGAAAGAAGCAACGAAACTCAAACTGCAAAAGAAACGAGCTCCGAATTACTAGTTGGCCTAAAGTCAAATTTTACAGTAGCCAAAACTTTGTTCAAGTTGTTCTAACGTAAAGAGGGCTTTGAGACGAAGATCTGGGATTTTGAATCACCTGATTCCGACTCTCGAGCGAAAAGAAAAACGAAAAACAAGATCAGGGCAGAAATCGCGATCGGAAAAATCGCGGTTAAATACCCGAAAAAGAAAAACGACGAACAGGCTAACGAACGAACGTTCGCTGTCTGCGATTAACTAACGAAAACCGTTCGTTAAAACGAACGTACGGACGAACGTCCGCTATTTAACTAAACCGTCGGAAAATAAAAAAAAACTGAACCGATCTATTTTAAAAAACAGATCTAGGTTTTCTAAAAAAAATCGCTCGGTTAACAGCAAAAAAAAACTACCTCTCTCTCTCCACTCCGGCGGAAACTCCCGCGGGCGGCGGGGCGGCGACACGCGGGCGGCGGGGCGGCGCGGTGGGTGGCGGCGCGGCGGCGGCGGCGGGGCAGCGGCGGGCGGCGGCGGCGCGGCGGGTGGCGGCGCGGCGGCGGGCGCGGCAGCGGTGGGGCGCGGCTAGGGTTTCGGGCGACGGGGCGAGCGGGCTGGCGAAACGGGCCGGCCTGGGCGGCTTATAAAGCCCCAGAGTCGTGGTCCTTTACTAGTCCTAGTCGGTTTCCTTTTTTTTTAAATAGAGTCCCGGCGCAATAAAACTAACGAAAGAAATACCAAACGGACTCCAAAATTCCCGAAATAAATTTTCACCGTCCTCTAATAATATTTAGGACAAAGTGAACATTTGTCCCGGACCTAAATGCAATTTTGAAAAACGCGTATTTTTCCTACGCAAATAAATCCGAAAATAAATCCAGAAAAATACCAAAAGTTATTTTAATATTTTTTCCTCCAATATTTCTGTTATTTTGGAGAAGTCATATTATCTCCGCTCATTTATTTTATTAAGAAATATTTTTAGGAGGGAAAAATTATTAGAATCACACTGTCCTCATACCGGTATTCGAGCGAACTCAAATACGAAAACGGTAAAATTCCCAACTCTCTCCGTAGGTCCTTGATTTGCTTAGAATTTCGAGGAACTCCACGAACAAAAATGCAAAACAATGAAGTGCAATTATGATCTATGTATAACATTCCAAATTGAAAATTTGGGATGTTACAAACCTACCCCCCTTAGAATGAATCTCGCCCTCGAGATTCGACTTGGCTAGAGAACAGCTGTGGGTGGTCCTTGCGTAGATCATCTTCTCGTTCCCAGGTGGCTTCTTCCTCGATGTGGTGACTCCACTGAACTTTACAAAACTTGATAACCTTGCTGCGAGTAACTCTACTCGAAAATTCGAGAATCCTAACGGGCTTCTCCTCGTAGGTCAGGTCACTGTCCAACTGAATTGCTTCCAGGGGTACTGTGTCTCTAAGCGGTATATCGGCCATCTCCGCGTGGCACTTCTTAAGCTGCGATACGTGAAACACGTCATGCACTCCTGATAATCCTTCTGGCAATTCCAACTTATAGGCAACCTCTCCCATGCGTTCCAAAACACGGTAAGGTCCCACAAATCTCGGGGCTAGCTTCCCTTTAACTCCGAAACGTTTAACTCCTCGCAGAGGCGATACCCTCAAGTAGGCCTTGTCTCCGATCTCATAGGTTATCTCCTTGCGCTTCGAGTCGGCATAACTCTTCTGCCTGGACTGAGCTACCTTCAGTCTATCTCGAAACAACTTCACCTTCTCCTCAAACTCTTTGATTAAGTCTGGTCCAAACAATTGTCGGTCTCCAACTTCATCCCACGACAACGGTGTTCGGCATCTCCTTCCATACAATGCCTCGAACGGTGCCATCTTCAAACTGGCTTGGTAACTATTGTTGTATGAGAACTCCGCGTAAGGCAAGTTGTCATACCAACTAGATCCATAATCTAATGCACAGGCTCTCAACATATCCTCCAGAATCTGATTGACTCTCTCCGTCTGTCCATCTGTCTGCGGATGAAACGCTGTACTAAACTCTAACCTGGTACCCAAAGTTTCGTGTAACTGATTCCAGAACTTTGAGGTAAACTGGGTTCCTCTATCTAATACAATGCTCCTCGGAACTCCATGCAGACATACAATTCTGGTCATGTATATCTTTGCCAACTTGGCACTGGTATACGTGGTTTTCACAGGAATAAAGTGGGCTACGTTCGTCAATCGGTCTACTACTACCCAGATTGAATCATATCCTGCTTTGATCCTGGGCAATCCGGTGATAAAATCCATGCCAAGCTTCTCCCACTTCCATTCGGGTATTGGCATAGGTTGTAACAATCCTGCTGGCTTCTGATGTTCTGCCTTTACTCTCTGGCATACATCACAAACTGCTACATACTCCGCAATATCCTTCTTCATACCGGTCCACCAGAAAATATCCTTCAAATCCAAATACATCTTAGTATTTCCTGGGTGAATCGAGTATGGTGAATCATGGGCCTCCTGTAAAATCAACTTCCTGATCTCCGGGTCATTGGGCACATAGATTCGATCCTCAAACAATAAGGTGTCGTGTTCATCCTCACGAAATCCTTTAGCTTTTCCTTCGCTCATTTTCTCCTTTATAGCGATAATCTCCTTGTCAGCCTTCTGAGCTTCTCTGATTTTATCCATCAGGGTAGACTGGATTTCTAGTGTTGCTACATAGCCTCTCGGAACTATCTCCAAACGTAGTTCTCGTAGGTCCTCGGCTAACTCCTTTGGAAACTCCTCCATCATTAGGGTATTGACATGGCTCTTACGGCTTAGCGCATTAGCTACTACGTTAGCCTTTCCGGGGTGATAATGCAATCTCATGTCATAATCCTTAATGAGTTCCAGCCATCTCCTTTGCCTAAGATTCAACTCCTTCTGAGTGAATATATACTTCAGACTCTTATGATCTGTATATACTTCATAATGGTTTCCAATGAGAAAATGTCTCCACGTCTTCAGTGCATGCACTACGGCTGCTAACTCCAAATCGTGGGTGGCATAGTTCATCTCATGAGGTTTTAGTTGTCGTGAAGCATACGAAACAACTCTTCCTTCCTGCATAAGAACTGCTCCAAGTCCTCGACGTGAAGCGTCGCAGTACACCTCATAATCCTTATGTTGATCTGGCAGAATCAACACAGGGGATGATACCAACCTTTTCTTCAACTCCTGGAAACTAGTCTCACATTCTTTGGTCCAACTGAACTTGGTTTCCTTCTTCAACAACTCCGTCATTGGCTTTGCAATCTTCGAGAAATTCTCAATAAATTTCCGGTAGTATCCTGCGAGTCCAAGAAAACTCCGGATCTCTCCAACGGTCGTCGGTGCTTCCCAATTGGTCACGGTCTCCACCTTGGCGGGATCTACTGCTATTCCTTCTCCAGATATAACATGTCCGAGGAATCCGACTTCCTTCAACCAAAACTCGCATTTGCTAAACTTGGCATACAGCTGATGTTCTCTGAGCTTCTCCAATACCAAACGCAAATGCTCTTCATGCTCCTCTTCATCCTTCGAGAAGATCAAAATATCATCTATGAACACTACGACGAACTTATCCAAATACTCCATAAACACTTTGTTCATCAGGTTCATAAAGTAGGCCGGTGCGTTTGTCAGACCAAACGACATAACGGTATACTCATACAACCCATACCTAGTGCTAAAGGCCGTCTTAGGGATATCTTGCTCTCGAATCTTCAATTGATGGTACCCTGATCGCAGATCGATCTTAGAAAATACCTTAGCTCCTTGCAATCTATCGAACAGATCATTGATCATTTGCAGTGGGTACTTATTCTTGATCGTTACCTCATTCAATCCACGGTAATCAACAACCATTCTTAATGATCCATCCTTCTTCTCCACTAGAAGTACTGGCGAACCCCAAGGCGAAGAACTTGGGCGTATGAATCCTTTATCCAGTAACTCCTTAATCTGCTTCTTAATTTCCTCCAAGTCCTTTGCGGGCATCCTATATGGTCTCTTAGAAATTGGCCCGGTGCCTGGCAAAAGTTCAATCAAAAACTCTATATCTCTATCCGGTGGCATGCCAGGTAACTCCTCTGGAAACACATCCGGATAATCCTTCACTACTGACACTTCCTCCTGAACAACTCCCGTGATAGAATATACATGAGTCCTTGTAGGCAAATGCCTAGATACATACTTATTCCTTTTTCCCTCCGGGGTGGTGAGCAAAATAGACTTACTGGCATAGTCAATGTTACCACAATACTTTGACAACCAATCCATACCTAATATCACATCCAATCCTTGTGACTCCAGAACTATTAGGTCAGAGGGGAAAGTATGGCGTCCTATGATCAATGGCATCTGAAAACATCCTTGGTGTGCCATATAATCTGCTCCAGGTGAACTTACTAACATGGGGGTCTTAAGAACTCGGGTGGACATCCTATGTCTATTTACGAATCCCCTTGAAATATATGAATGCGATGCACCAGTATCGAAAAGAACTATTGCGGTAAATGTCTTAACCAAAAACTTACCGACAACAGCATCTGGTTGCTCTTCTACCTCCTCCACGGTCACGTGGTTCACTTGTCCTTTGTTGAACGGGTTGGGCTTCTTCCCGGCGCTTCCATTGTCGTTCCCATTCTTAACTTCTGGGCATTCATTGGCATAATGTCCAGTCTTCCCACACTTGTAACAAGTGACGTGGCTAAAATCCCTCTTGGTGGGTGTGGACGGTGCAGGGCGGTTCTGGTTTCCATTGGTTCCATTCCCATTCCCATTACCATTGCCATTCTTGGTGCCATTGTGGTTGTGTGAGCTACTTCCTCCATGGGTATGCTGAAACTGTCCTACTGCTTTAGGGGTAAAGCGAGGCTTCTGCTGAGCTCCAGAATTAAATTTCACTTGCCCATACTTCCTCTTGCGACTCTCAATCTGCTGATGTTTCCTTTCAATCATTAGGGCTCGGTCAACCAACTCCTGATAGTTATTGAAAGTTGCCACCATCAACTGTACACTCATCTCATCATTCAGCCCTTCCATGAATCTCTCCTGCGTCTTGGCATCTGTGGCCACATCGTCTGGGGCATAATGAGATAGGGTACTAAACTCATCCACGTACTGAGCCACAGTACGGTTTCCTTGGCACAAGTTGCGAAACTCCTGCTTCTTCATACTCATTTCTCCAGTCGAGACATGGGCAGCATGAAAAGCTTGCTGAAACTGATCCCAAGTCACATTGGCTACGGGGTAAGTGGTTGTGTAATTCTCCCACCATGCTACGGCTGGTCCAGACAACTGGTGTGTGGAAAATCGCACCTTCTCAGCATCCGAGCAATTGGCGGTGGTCAAATCCCTTCCAATCTTGTGTAGCCAGTCATCAGCCACAATTGGTTCGATGCTGCTAGCAAACACGGGTGGTTGTAACCTTAAGAAACGTGTCAGGTTGTCCACAGGTGGTGGTGGTGGAGGGTTGTTGTTGTTGTTGTTCTGATTGTTCTGAGTGTTCTGGACAAGATGTTGCATCAGGGTGTTCTGCTGCTGGATCAACTGGGTGAGCTCAGGGGGAAACTCGAATTCACGTCTTGGAGGCATCTGATGGGTGTAGAGGGAAGAGATTAGAATAGAAAAGAGGTCTAGGGGAAAATCACTACCCATATGCACATGAGACAAACACACAATCATATCACACCAATCAATTTCAAACAAGGTCTTACAAATCTAACGACCATTACAAAGGTGCTCTAAATCTAATATCTGGAGGTATACTACTAGTCATAGGGTGGTCATCTAAAAATATTGGTCGGCAGCGGATTCCATAATATCTGCCCCAGCTTCATCTTCATAGTCTTCATCCTTGCTATCCTCAGCTTCCAAATCCGTGTCATCTATGATGATATAGTCTTCCGGTGGAATCTCCTTGGGTTCTTCTTCCTCGTCTTCTTCTCCCATGAGTATCCCTAACTTCCGGGTCAAATCATCATTCTTCTCCACAAGTATCTTCATCTCCTCCTCATATCCGTCGCGTGTGGACTTGAGTTCTTCTTCTAGCTCCAAATTCCTATTTAGGACCTTCTTCAAATCTATCATCCCAGCACACATCTGGTGTTCCTGGCGACGAATGTGGTGGTTCAACTCCTGGATGAATGCTGCTCTGGACATACCCTTCTTAGTGCTGATCAAATCCCAATTCTCATCTCGGCATCCACAAATCTGGTAGATAGTGTCCTTTAGCTCCTGTTTGTAGACATCTCCAATCCTTCCCATAGCAATGTGGGCTGCCATACTCCTTCCTAGGCTCCATGTAGGTGCATTAAAGGAAAATGCTATGAGTGAGGTGACGGGTGCGAACGTCCTTCCTGGAACTTGAGCTTGAATCAACCAACGCTCCTCCTCAGGTAGAGTGGCATTGTAGGTTCCAGTAAAACTTGGTAATCCAATGTGTAGATATCTGGTGACTTCCTTCAGGTGTCATCCAAAAGGTGTATCATCATCCGGTTGCATGAACTTGTGCTTTGCTTCCACCATCCTAAAGAATAGAAAAGATGAGGAGTCAGAAGAGAAAAGAGTGGATAGTGTTCTAGGGCTTGTCTTAGTGGTCGTGTCCTACAGTCAGCGTGTGCTCTGATACCATCTTGTAGCGACCAGACCTCAAACAGTCTGATCTCCGTGCATCAGTGTCATCCCTGGATCAGTAATGCTGACACGCACGGTACTTGAAGGATTTATAACAGAGTAGCAATCACACACTTATTACATCGATAGTCCAACGATGAATTTATTACAAGTAATATGGTTGAAGGCCATCTAACACGATAACAGCGGAAGGCTTGGAAGATAAGTGAGTCCATCAACTCCAGTGGCATCACTGAGTATAGAACCACGACCTAAAAGGGGCATCTTACTCGTCGTCTGAAAAGTCTGCAACATGAAACGTTGCAGCCCGAAAACGGGTCAGCACATGGAATATGCTGGCAAAGTAACACAAGAGATGCAATGAAAGTAAAGCTATACTATATGCAATATGGCTGGTGGAAAGCTCTACGGTTAAGTTTTCGCGTAAAGCCAATTTATCCCTACTTCAAAGGAATGTATTATAATTAACTATCATGGTAGTTGAAACATCGTTGAGAAGATAGACATCCTCTCAACCCCAATTAAAAGTAATCATTAAACCCAACAAAATTAAATTAGAGTAACATGTTGAGATGCACATGATAATCCAAGTACCAGATACTCAAGATGTCCATAACCGGGGACACGGCTAATCATGATCAGTTTGTACACTCTGCAGAGGTTTGTGCACTTTCCCCACAAGACTCGATCGCCTCCGTTTGGTTTCTCGCACTGCATGGTGTTTGAGAAACGGATGACCGAGACACAGTCTTTCCGAAGAGGTCCCCTTAACCAGATAGATAGGCCGGTACACCTACAAAACCCAACTACATATGTTAGCCCATCATGAAAAGGTTTCCCACAACTTACTCAACTATGCCAGAGCCCATATTGGCATGTTGCTGCACACGGAAGTTTCTAGCATGAAAAATCTCATGATCCCTTTGAGCCTGGGTGGCGGTCCAAAAGAAAAATACGCAAACCTGGGATACCCAGATGCCTCAATCCACCCAGATGTGTATTAAAGTTGCCACCTTAAGTTGAACCATTAATTAACAACTCACATCTGTCATGGATTTCACTCAAACCCAAACCACGTCTACGAGCATAGCATGTCCTAACAGCAAACGTAGAAGTAACTCCCAAGGGTTTGAATGTAATGCAGGTAATAGGTACTACCTCAATCTACTTCCCAATCCCACAAGTTAATTGATCCTACTCATGCAATGTGTGAGGGTTTGACTAATGCAATGAAAACTGGGTAATTGGAAAGCATGATCAAAGTGTTACTTGCCTTGCTGATGATCCGCAAAACCTAGAAATTCAAAGTAGCAAGCGGCGCACTCCGGGTACTCTATCGCAATCAAACAAACAAGCATACAATAAGTACTTAACTAATGCACGGGTAAAACTCAAATAAGAGATCTAACCAGAAAGTTCAACTTAAGAACTCCGGTTTGCAAAAAGAATCAACTCGAAAGAAGCAACGAAACTCAAACTGCAAAAGAAACGAGCTCTGAATTACTAGTTGGCCTAAAGTCAAATTTTACAGTAGCCCAAACTTTGTTCAAGTTGTTCTAACGTAAAGAGGGCTTTGAGATGAAGATCTGGGATTTTGAATCACCTGATTCCGACTCTCGAGCGAAAAGAAAAACGAAAAACAAGATCAGGGCAGAAATCGCGATCGGAAAAATCATGGTTAAATACCCGAAAAAGGAAAACGACGAACAGGCTAACGAACGAACGTTCGCTGTCTGCGATTAACTAACGAAAACCGTTCGTTAAAACGAACGTACGGACGAACGTCCGCTATTTAACTAAACCGTCGGAAAATAAAAAAAAACTGAACCGATCTATTTAAAAAAAACAGATCTAGGTTTTCTAAAAAAAACCGCTCGGTTAACAGCAAAAAAACTACCTTTCTCTCTCCACTCCGGCGGGCGGCGGGGCGGTGGTGCTCCGGCGGGCGGCGGGGCGGCGACACGCGGGCGACGGGGCGGCGCGGTGGGTGGCGGCGCGGCGGGGCAGCGGCGGGCGGCGGCGGCGCGGCAGGTGGCTGCGGCGGGCGGCGGCGGCGCGGCGGGTGGCGGCGCGGCGGCGGGCAACGGGGCGAGCGGGCTGGCGAAACGGGCCGGCCTGGGCGGTTTATAAAGCCCCAGAGTCCTGGTCCTTTACTAGTCCTAATCGGTTTCCTTTTTTTTAAATAGAGTCCCGACGCAATAAAACTAACGAAAGAAATACCAAACAGACTCCAAAATTGCCGAAATAAATTTTCACCGTCCTCTAATAATATTTAGGACAAAGTGAACATTTTTCCAGGACCTAAATGCAATTTTGAAAAACACGTATTTTTCCTATGCAAATAAATCCGAAAATAAATCCAGAAAAATACCAAAAGTGATTTTAATATTTTTCCTCCAATATTTCTGTTATTTTGGAGAAGTCATATTATCTCCGCTCATTTATTTTATTTAGAAATATTTTTAGGAGGGAAAAATAATTAGAATCACACTGTCCTCGTACCGGTATTCGAGCGAACTCAAATACGAAAACGGTAAAATTCCCAACTCTCTCCGTAGGTCCTTGAGTTGCTTAGAATTTCGAGGAACTCCACGAACAAAAATGCAAAACAATGAAGTGCAATTATGATCTATGTATAACATTCCAAATTGAAAATTTGGGATGTTACACAGAAATATAGGTTGCTTCACAACCTGGGGGCAGGCAAGGTTATTCCTTTAATAGAAAAAGGAATATTCCCTAGAAAAATAATATTAGGGTTTGGTCCAAGATGGAAATGGCCAGGTCTAGGGACAGATATGAGGATGACAAGCCACTTTGGAAAGAAAGAAGAGGCCAGCTTCTTCAGTTTCCAGACCACATAGCGACGGAAAAAGAAAACTCAAGCAAAAATCTCAGAAAATCCAAAGAAAAAATGGCCAAAAATGAGGCGGTGACAACTCATATCATGTGGTGAATAAAAATATAGCCTCAAGTAAAGTTACCGATAGACGAAGATGAAAGAGGGGATGCCTTCCCAGGGCATCCCCAAGCTTAGACTTTTGGTTGTCCTTGAATTTTACCTTGGGGTGCCTTGGGCATCCCCAAGCTTAGCCTCTTGCCACTCCTTATTCCATAGTCCATTGAATCTTTACCCGAAACATGAAAACTTCACAACACAAAACTTAACGGAACTTCGTGAGATGCGTTAGTAAAACAAATACAATCCTTACTTGTAGGTACTGTTGTGGACTCATTCTTGTTTCATATTGATGTAATATATACTGTATTCCAACTTTTCCATGGTTCATACCCCATGATACTACCCATAGATGCATCAAAATAAGCAAACAACGCAAGAAAACATAATCTGCCTTAAACAGGGTACTCTGTAAAGATGCGAATTGATGTAAAACCTCTGCATATCTAAAGATTCTGAAAAATTAGGAAAACATGGGAAATTTGTAGGTTAGAGTTCTGTAAATAATTCAAGAATTTATCAAGCTCCAGTAATCATAAATAATTCAAACACTGGCGCAAAAGTTTTTGTTTTTAAGCAAAACCAATCTACTATCTTCCAAATCATCCCAAAGGTCATACTTGGCACTTTATTGAAACAAAAGCTATAAAACATGATTACTATAGTAGCTTAATCATATGAACACACAAAAATAGTAGGGGTAAATATTGGGTTGTCTCCCAACAAGTGCTTTTCTTTAATGCCTTTTAGCTAGGCATAATGATTTCAATGATGCTCACATAAAAGATAAGAATTGAAACATAAAGAGAGTATCATGAAGAATATAACTAGCACATTTAAGTCTAACCCACTTCCTATGCATAGGGATTTTGTGAGCAAACAACTTATGGGAACGATAATCAACTAGCATAGGAAGGGAAAACAAGCATAGCTTCAAAGCTTTCAACATATAGATAGGAAACTTGATATTATTGCAATAGGTAGAAACATATGTTCCTCTCTCATAATAATTTTCAGTAGCATCATGAATGAATTCAACAATATAAACATCACATAAAGCATTCTTTTCATGATCCATAAGCATAGAAATTTTACTACTCCCATCATAAGCAAAATGCTTCTCATTCATAGTAGTGGGAGGAGCAAATTCAACAAAATAACTATCATGTGAACCCTAATCCAATTGAAAATTCAAATCATGATGACATGTTTCATGGTTATCTTTATTCTTTATAGCATATGTGTCATCACAATAATCATCAAAAATAGGTGGCACTCTTTCATCATAATAAATTTGCTCATTAAAACATGGGGGTCTAAACATATCATCTTCATCAAACATAGCATTCCCGAGCTTGTGGCTTTGCATATCATTAGCATCATGGATATTCAAAGGATTCACACTAACAACATTGCAATCATGCTCATCATTCACATATTTTATGCAAGCATTCTATGTAATTCTTCTTCTAGTACTTGAGCACAATTTTCCTTCCCATCATTTTCATGAAAGATATTAAAAAGATGAAGAATATGATGCAACCTCAATTCCATATTTTTTGTAGTTTTCTTTTATATAAACTAGTGATAAAACAAGAAACTAAAAGATTCGATTGCAAGATCTAAAGATATACCTTCAAGCACTCACCTCCCCGGCAACGGCGCCAGAAATTGCTTCGTTGATGGGATGTGAGTGCCGCCTACCAAGCCTCCCCAGCAATGGTGCCAGAAATTGCTTGATGTCTACTACGCAACCTTCTTGTAGACGTTGTTGGGCATCCAAGTGCAGAGGTTTGTAGGACAGTAGCAAATTTCCCTCAAGTGGATGACCTAAGGTTTATCAATCCGTTGGAGGCGTTGGATGAAGATGGTCTCTCTCAAACAACCCTGCAACCAAATAATAAAGAGTCTCTTGTGTCCCCAACACACCCAATATAATGGTAAATTGTATAGGTGCACTAGTTCGGCGAAGAGATGGTGATACAAGTGCAATATGGATGGTAGATATAGGTTTTTGTAATATGAAAACATGAAAACAGCAAGGTAACTAATGATAAAACTGAGCACAAACGGTATTGCAATGCTTTGAAACAAGGCCTAGGGTTCATACTTTCACTAGTGCAAGTTCTCTCAACAATAATAACATAACTGGATCATATAAATTTCCCTCAACATGCAACAAAGAGTCATTCCAAAGTCACTAATAGCGGAGAACAAACGAAGAGATTATTGTAGGGTACGAAACCACCTCAAAGTTGTTCTTTCTGATCGATCTATTCAAGAGTCCGTAGTAAAATAACACGAAGCTATTCTTTCTGTTCGATCTATCCTAGAGTTCGTACTAGAATAACACCTTAAGACACACATCAACCAAAACCCTAATGTCACCTAGATACTCCATTGTCACCTCAAGTATCCGTGAGCATGATTATACGATATGCATCACACAATCTCAGATTCATCTATTCAACCAACACAAAGAACTTCAAAGAGTGCCCCAAAGTTTCTATCGGAGAGTCAAGACAAAAACATGTGCCAACCCCTATGCATAGATTCCCAAGGTAACGGAACCCGCAAGTTGATTACCAAAACATACATCAAGTGAATCAATAGAATACCCCATTCTCACCACGGGTATCCCATGCAAGACATACATCAAGTGTTCTTAAATCCTTAAAGATTCAATCCAATAAGATAACTTCAAAGGGAAAACTCAATCCATTACAAGAAGGTAGAGGGGGAGTAACATCATAAGATCCAACTATAGTAGCAAAGTCGCGATACATCAAGATCATGCCATATCAAGAACACGAGAGAGAGAGAGAGAGAGAGAGAGAGAGATCAAACACATAGCTACTGGTACATACCCTCATCCCCGAGGGTGAATGTGATGCCCCGAGACCGATGCGCCAGGTGTCAGCCAGTTATTCGTCGTCATTGCCATGTCATTTGCTTGCGTGTTGCTCTTTGCCATGTCATCATGACATCATGTGCATTTCATCATCATGTTTTCAAAACTTTCATCCGTCCGAGTCCGCCCGTCCTTTCCGTTGTTTGTTCTGAGCCCAGACACACTCACACGCGCCCGCGGCGCCTCCGAATATTTATTTTATGAGTGGCCGGAAAATGTTCTCGGAATGGGTTGAAACTTGGCGTGTGGTCTTATTATAGTGTAGACGGGCCGCCTACCAAATTTCATCGCATTCGGAGTCCGTTTGATAGCCTAACGGATATATATAGCGGCACTAGTCGCCGGTTAATTCGTCGGACGTTTTTGATCTCCGAAAACCCCCGCGGGCCTCTCCCTCTATCTCTCTCTCTTCTCATCCCGAGGCCTTTCCCCACAGCCCACTAACCTCTTCTAGGCCCAACCTACTGAAGGAAATATGCCCTAGAGGCAATAATAAAGTTGTTATTTTATATTTCCTTATATCATGATAAATGTTTATTATTCATGCTAGAATTGTACTAACCGGAAACTTAATACATGTGTGAATACATAGACAAAACAGAGTGTCCCTAGTATGCCTCTACTAGACTAGCTCATTGATCAAAGATGGTTATGTTTCCTAACCATAGACATGAGTTGTCATTTGGTCAACGGGATCACATCATTAGGAGAATGATGTGATGGACTAGACCCATCCGTTAGCATAGCAGTACGATCATTTAGTTTTACTGCTATTGCTTTCTTCATGACTTATACATGTTCCTATGACTATGAGATTATGCAACTCCCGAATACCGTAGGAACACCTTGTGTGCTATCAAACGTCACAACGTAACTGGGTGATTATAAAGATGCTCTACAGGTGTTTCCGAAGGTGTTTGTGGTGTTGGCATAGATCAAGATTAGGATTTGTCACTCCGAGTGTCGGAGAGGTATCTCTGGGCCCTCTCGGTAATGCACATCATAATAAGCCTTGGAAGCAAATGACTAATGAGTTAGTCACGAGATGATGTATTACGGAACGAGTAAAGAGACTTGCCGGTAACGAGATTGAACTAGGTATTGAGATACCGACGATCGAATCTCGGGCAAGTAACATACCGATGACAAAGGGAACAACGTATGTTGTTATGCGGTTCGACTGATAAAGATGTTCGTAGAATATGTAGGAGCCAATATGGGCATCCAGGTTCCGCTATTGGTTATTGACCGGAGAGATGTCTCGGTCATGTCTACATAGTTCTCGAACCCGTAGGGTCCGCACGCTTAACGTTTCGTTGACGATATAGTATTAAATGAGTTATGTATGTTGGTGACCGAATGTTATTCGGAGTCCCGGATGTGATCACGGACATGACGAGGAACTCCGGAATGGTCCGGAGATAAAGATTAATATATGGGATAATAGTGTTTGACCTCCGGAAGGGTTCCGGATGTTTCCCGAAATGTTTGGGTACGAGAACACTTTATTTGGGCCAAAGGGGAAAGCCCACGAGGCTTTAGGATAGTGCAAAAGGAAGTTTTGCGGAGACCAGAGGCTATACGCCAGGAACCCTGGCGTCTAGGGGGTAGACGCCGGGAACCCTGGCGTCTAGCCCTGGAGTCCGAGTGGGACTCTTTCCTTTTGGGCAAAACCGACTTTGAGGAGGCTTTTGCTCCAAGTTTCGACCCCAGGGCTCAACATATAAATAGAGGGGTAGGGCTAGCACCCAAGACACATCAAGATACACCAAGCCGTGTGCCAGCTACCCCGACCCTCTAGTTTATCCTCCGTCTAGTTTCTGTAGTGCTTGGCGAAGCCCTGCAGAGATTATTCTTCATCAACAACCGTCACCACACCGTCGTGCTGCCGGAACTCATCTACTACTTCGCCCGTCTTGCTGGATCAAGAAGGCGAGGACGTCATCGAGCTGAACGTGTGCTGAACGCGGAGGTGCCGTACGTTCGGTACTAGATCGGGACGGATCGTGAAGGTGCACGACTACATCAACCGCGTTGATAAACGCTTCCGCTTTCGGTCTACGAGGGTACGTAGACACACTCTCCCCTCTCGTTGCTATGCATCTAGTAGATAAATCTTGCGTGATCGTAGGAAATTTTTGAAAATACCACGTTCCCCAACAGTGGCATCATGAGCCAGGTCTATGCGTAGATAATATGCACGAGTAGAACACAATGAGTTGTGGGCGATACTAGTCATACTGCTTACCAGCATGTCATACTTTGCTTCGGCGGTATTGTGAGATGAAGCGGCCCGGACCGACATACGCGTACGCTTACGCGAGACTGGTTTCACCGTTATGAGCACTCGTTGCTTAAAGGTGACTGGCGGGTGTCTGTCTCTCTCACTTTAGCTGAATCAAGTGTGGCTACGCCCGGTCCTTGTGAAGGTTAAAACAACACATACTTGACGAAACATCGTTGTGGTTTTGTATGCGTAGGTAAGAACGGTTCTTGCTAAAGCCCGTAGCAGCCACATAAAACTTGCAGCAACAAAGTAGAGGACGTCTAACTTGTTTTTGCAGGGCATGTTGTGATGTGATATGGTCAAGACATGATGAGTTATACGGTTTTGTATGAGATGATCATGTTTTGTAAAGTTATCGGCAACTGGCAGGAGCCATATGGTTGTCGCTTTATTGTATGAAATGCAATCGCCATGTAATTGCTTTACTTTATCACTAAGCGGTAGCGATAGTCGTAGAAGCAATAGTTGGCGAGACGACAACGATGCTACGATGGAGATCAAGGTGTCGCGCCGGTGACGAAGGTGATCGTGACGGTGCTTTGGAGATGGAGATCAAAAGCACAAGATGATGATGGCCATATCATGTCACATATTTTGATTGCATGTGATGTTTATCTTATTATGCTTCTTATTTTGCTTAGTTCTACGGTAGCATTATAAGATGATCCCTTACTGAATTTCAAGGTATAAGTGTTCTCCCTGAGTATGCACCGTTGCGAAAGTTCGTCGTGCCGAGACACCACGTGATGATCGGGTGTGATAAGCTCTACGTTCAAATACAACGGGTGTAAGCCAGTTCTGCACACGCAGAATACTCGGGTTAAACTTGACGAGCCTAGCATATGCAGATATGGCCTCGGAACACTGGAGACCGAAAGGTCGAGCGTGAATCATATAGTAGATATGATCAACATAAGATGTTCACCATTGAAACTACTCCATCTCACGTGATGATCGGACATGGTTTAGTTGATTTGGATCACGTGATCATTTAGATGACTAGAGGGATGTCTATCTAAGTGGGAGTTCTTAAGTAATATGATTAAACTGAACTTTAATTTATCATGAACTTAGTCCTCGTAGTATTAGCATATCTATGTTGTAGATCAATAGCTCACGATGTTGCTCCCCGTTTATTTTTTATATGTTCCTAGAGAAAACTAAGTTGAAAGATGTTAGTAGCAATGATGCGGAATTGTTCCGTGATCTGAGGATTATCCTCATTGCTGCACAGAGAGTTATGTCCTTGATCCACCGCTAGGTGATAGACCTATTGCAGGAGCAGATGTAGACGTTATGAACGTTTTGACAAAAGCTCGGTATGATGACTACTTGATAGTTTAAGTGCACCATGCTTTACGGCTTAGAACCGGGACTTCAAAAACGTTTTGAACTCCACGGAGCATATAAGATGTTCCAAGAGTTGAAATTAGTATTTCATACTCATGCCCGTGTCGAGAGGTATAATACTTCTGACAGTACTTTGCCTACAAGATGGAGGAGAATAGCTCAACCAGTGAGCATGTGCTCAGATTGTCTGGGTACTACAATTACTTGAATCAAGTGGGAGTTAATCTTCCAGATAAGATAGTAATTGACAAAGTTCTCTAGTCACTATCACAAGTTAGTAGAACTTCGTGATGAACTATAATATGCAAGGGATGACGAAGGTAATTCCCGAGCTCTTCGCGATGCTGAAATCGGCGAAGGTAGAAATCAAAAAGGAGCATCAAGTGTTGATGGTTAACAAGACCACTTGTTTCAAGTAAAGGGCAAAGGGATAGAAGGGGAACTTCAAGAAGAATGACAATAAAGTTGTCACTCCCGTGAAGAAACCCAAATCTAAACTCAAGCCTGAAACTAAGTGCTTCTACTGCAAAGGAAATGGTCACTAGAAGTGGAACTGCCCTAGATATTTGGCGGATAAGAAGGATGGCAAAGTGAACAAAGGTATATTTGATATACAGATTATTGATGTGTATTTTACTAGTGTTCATAGCAAACCCCTCGGTATTTGATACTTGTTCACTTGCTAAAGAGTAGTAACTCAAAATGGGAGTTGCATAATGAACAGAAACTAGTTAAAGGATGAAGTGACGATGTGTATTGGAAGTAGTTCCAAGATTGATATGATCATCATCGCACACTCCCTATACTTTCGGGATTAGTGTTGAAACTAAATAAGTGTTATTTGGTGTTTGTGTTGAGCATGAATATGATTAGATCATGTTTATTGCAATACGATTATTCATGTAAGTTAGAGAATAATTGTTGTTCTGTTTACATGAATAAAACCTTCTATGGTCATACACCCAATGAAAATGGTTTGTTGGATCTCGATCGTGTGATACACATATTCATAATATTGAAGCCAAAAGATGCAAGGTTAATAATGATAGTGCAACTTATTTGTGGCACTGCCGTTTAAATCATATTGGTGTAAAGCGCATGAAGAAACTCCATACTGATGGACTTTTGGAATCACTTGATTATGAATCACTTGGTGCTTGCGAACCATGCCTCATGGGCAAGATGACTAAAACTCCGTTCTCCGGAACCATGGAGCGAGCAATAGAGTTGTTGGAAATCATACATACTGATGTATGCAGACCAATGAGTGTTGAAGCTCGCGGCGGGTATCATTATTTTCTGACCTTCACTGATGATTTGAGCAGATATGGGTATATCTACTTAATGAAGCACAAATCTGAAACATTTGAAAAGTTCAAAGAATTTCAGAGTGAAGTGGAGAATCATCGTAACAAGAAAATAAGAGTTTCTACGATATGATCGTAGAGGTAAAATATTTGAGTTAGCGAGTTTGGCCTTCAGTAAAAACAATGTGAAATAGTTTCACTACTCACGCCACCTGGAACACCATAGTGTAATGGTGTGTCCGAACGTCATAACCGTACTTTATTAGATATGGTGCGATCGCCGATGTCTCTTACCGATCTACTACTATCGCTTTTGGGGTTATGCATTAGAGACAGCTACATTCACGTTAAATAGGGCACCATCTAAATCCGTGGAGATGACACCATATGAACTGTGGTTTGACGATAAACCTAAGCTGTCATTTCTTTAAGTTTGGGACTGCGATGCTTATGTGAAAAAGTTTCAACATGATAAGCTCGAACCCAAATCGGAGAAGTAAATCTTCATAGGATACCCAAAAGAAACTGTTGGGTACACCTTCTATCACAGATCCGAAGGCAAGGTCTTTGTTGCTAAAAATGGATCCTTTATAGAGAAGGAGTTTCTCTCGAAAGAAGTGAGTGGGAGGAAAGTAGAACTTGATGAGGTAATTGTACCTTCTCCCGAATTGGAAAGTGGATCATCACAGAAACTAGTTCCAGTAATTCTACACCAATTAGTGAGGAAGTTAATGATGATGATCATGAAACTTTAGATCAAGTTTCTGCTGAACGTCGTAGATCAACCAGAGTACGTTCCGCACCAGAGTGGTACGGCAACCCAGTTCTGGAAGTCATGTTACTAGACCATGATGAACCTACGAACTATGAGGAAGCGATGATGAGCCCAGATTCCGCAAAATGGCTTGAAGCCATGAAATCTGAGATGGGATCCATGTATGAGAACAAAGTGTGGACTTTGGTTGACTAGCCCGATGATCGGCAAGCCATCGAAAATAAATGGATCTTCAAGAGGAAGACTGACACTGACGGTAATGTTACTGTTTACAAAGCTCGACTTGTTGCGAAAGGTTTTCGACAAGTTCAAGGAGTTGACTACGATGAGACTTTCTCACCCGTAGCGATGCTTAAGTCTGTCCGAATCATGTTAGCAATTGCCGCATTTTATGAAATCTGGCAAATGGATAACAAAACTGCATTCTTTAATGGTTTTATTAATGAAGAATTGTATATGATGCAACCAGAAGGTTTTGTCAATCCTAAAGGTGCTAACAAAATGTGCAAGCTCCAGCAATCCATCTATGGACTGGTGCAAGCATCTCGGAGTTGGAATCTACACTTTGATAAGTTGATCAAAGCATATAGATTTATACAGACTTGCGGTGAAGCCTGTATTTACAAGAAGTGAGTGGGAGCACTACAACCTTTCTGATAAGTATATGTGAATGACATATTGTCGATCAGAAATGATGTAGAATTTTCTGGAAAGCATGAAGGAGTGTTTGAAAGGAATTTTTCAAAGAAAGACCTTGGTGAAGCTGCTTACATATTGGGCATCAAGATCTATATAGATAGATCAAGACGCTTGATAAGACTTTCGATGAGTACATACCTTGATAAGATTTTGAAGTAGTTCAAAATGGATCAGTCAAAGAAGGAGTTCTTCCCTGACTTGTAAGGTGTGAAGTTGAGTAAGACTCAAAGCCAGACCACGGCAGAAAAATATAGAGAGAATGAAAGTCATTCCCTATGCCTCAGCCATAGGTTCTATAAAGTATGCCATGCTGTGTACCAAACATGTTGTGTACCTTGCCATGAGTTTGACAGGGAGGTACAATAGTGATCCAGGAGTAGATCACTGTACAGCGGTCAAAATTATCCTTAGTAATTGGATGACTAAGGAAATGTTTCTCGATTATGGAGGTGATAAAGAAGTTCGTCGTAAAGGGTTATGCCGATGCAAGCTTTGACACTAAATCCAGATGACTCTAAGTATCAATCTGGATGCGTATTGAAAGTGGGAGCAATTAGCTAGAGTAGCTCTATGCAGAGCATTGTAGACATAGAAATTTGCGAAATACATACGGATCTGAATGTGACAGACCCGTTGACTAAACTTCTCTCACGAAGCAAAACATGATCACACCTTAGTACTCTTTGGGTGTTAATCACATAGAGATGTGAACTAGATTATTGACTCTAGTAAACCCTTTGGGTGTTGGTCACATGGCGATGTGAACTGTGGGTGTTAATCACATGACGATGTGAACTATCGGTGTTAAATCACATGGCGATGTGAACTAGATTATTGACTCTAGTGCAAGTGGGAGACTGAAGGAAATATGCCCTAGAGGCAATAATAAAGTTGTTATTTTATATTTCCTTATATCATGATAAATGTTTATTATTCATGCTAGAATTGTATTAACCGGAAACTTAATACATGCGTGAATACATAGACAAAACAGAGTGTCCCTAGTATGCCTCTACTAGACTAGCTCATTGATCAAAGATGGTTATGTTTCCTAACCATAGACATGAGTTGTCATTTGGCCAACGGGATCACATCATTAGGAGAATGATGTGATGGACTAGACCCATCCGTTACCATAGCACTATGATCGTTTAGTTTTACTGCTATTGCTTTCTTCATGACTTATACATGTTCCTATGACTATGAGATTATGCAACTCCCGAATACCGTAGGAACACCTTGTGTGCTATCAAACGTCACAACGTAACTGGGTGATTATAAAGATGCTCTACAGGTGTTTCCGAAGGTGTTTGTGGCGTTGGCATAGATCAAGATTAGGATTTGTCACTCCGAGTGTCGGAGAGGTATCTCTGGGCCCTCTCGGTAATGCACATCATAATAAGCCTTGCAAGCAAATGACTAATGAGTTAGTCACGAGATGATGTATTACGGAACGAGTAAAGAGACTTGCCGGTAACGAGATTGAACTAGGTATTGAGATACCGACGATCGAATCTCGGGCAAGTAACATACCGATGACAAAGGGAACAACGTATGTTGTTATGCGGTTCGACCGATAAAGATCTTCGTAGAATATGTAGGAGCCAATATGGGCATCCAGGTTCCGCTATTGGTTATTGACCGGAGAGATGTCTCGGTCATGTCTACATAGTTCTCGAACCCGTAGGGTCCGCACGCTTAACGTTTCGTTGACGATATAGTATTAAATGAGTTATGTATGTTGGTGACCGAATGTTATTCGGAGTCCCGGATGTGATCACGGACATGACGAGGAACTCCGGAATGGTCCGGAGATAAAGATTAATATATGGGATAATAGTGTTTGACCTCCGGAAGTGTTCCGGAATTCACCGGAAGGGGTTCCGGATGTTTCCCGAAATGTTTGGGTACGAGAACACTTTATTTGGGCCAAAGGGGAAAGCCCACGAGGCTTTAGGAAAGTGCAAAAGGAAGTTTTGCGGAGACCAGAGGCTAGACGCCAGGAACCCTGGCGTCTAGGGGGTAGACGCCGGGAACCCTGGCGTCTAGCCCTGGAGTCCGAGTGGGACTCTTTCCTTTCGGGCAAAACCGACTTTGAGGAGGCTTTTGCTCCAAGTTTCGACCCCAGGGCTCAACATATAAATAGAGGTGTAGGGCTAGCACCCAAGACACATCAAGATACACCAAGCCATGTGCCGGCTACCCCGACCCTCTAGTTTATCCTCCGTCTAGTTTCTGTAGTGCTTGGCGAAGCCCTGCAGAGATTATTCTTCATCAACAACCGTCACCACACCGTCGTGCTGCCGGAACTCATCTACTACTTCACCCGTCTTGCTGGATCAAGAAGGCGAGGACGTCATCGAGCTGAACGTGTGCTGAACGCGGAGGTGCCGTACGTTCGGTACTAGATCGGGACGGATCGTGAAGGTGCACGACTACATCAACCGCGTTGATAAACGCTTCCGCTTTCGGTCTACGAGGGTACGTAGACACACTCTCCCCTCTCGTTGCTATGCATCTAGTAGATAGATCTTGCGTGATCGTAGGAAATTTTTGAAAATACTACGTTCCCCAACACCTACCCCTTCATCCGACCGGAGCTGTCCGATCGGCATCCGAGGGCTCCAAAAGCCCCCAAACCCCTAACCCTAGCTACCCTTGCTATATATAGACCCCTCCCTTGCCAAATATGGACACCTACTCCTTCCCCTACCTCCCAGCCGCCTCCCACCTTGCATTCCGTGCCCAGCCGCTCCGGATCTGCCACTTGTCGCCGCCAAATCCTCCAGCCACCTCGCCGTTGCCACTTGTTGGCATCCTATTGGCCAGCGCCGCCAGCCGCGGACCGGCCGACCAACCGGAAGCCGCCGCGTGGCGCCCGCTCCTCCCCAACGCGCCAGGCCCGTCCCCGGCCCGCCCCGAGCCGGATCTAGGCCCGAGGCCCGCACCGCGCCGCCGCGACCGAAGCGCCCCTCTGCGCCCGACGAACCTGCGCCCCGACCCGCTCCTTCTTTCGCTCGATCCCGAGCAGGATCGGAGCGTCGCCGTCGCGCCTCCTGCCGAAGACCCGAGCACCTCGCCGCCCCGCACCACGTCGCCGGCCCTGCCACCACTTCCTCCGCCGCCGGAATCCCCAAGCTCCACCGCGCAGGAGCAAGGAGGCCGCCGCCATGGACGACCTCGAGCTCCACCGCGCCGGGCGTCGCCTCCAACCGCCGGGAACCAGGCCCCCTCACTGGATCCGGCGCGGATCAGTGCCCCGCTGCCCGTTCCCGGCCTCCGCGCTGCCCTCGTGCCTCATCGGAGGTCCAGCCGCAGCCGGTGGGGCCGCCGCCATTGTTCACCTGCTCGGGGATGAGCAGATGCACGCGCAGCGCCACATGGGCCCCGGCCTGCTACGTCGGCCACAGCCCAGCTCCACCGACAGGCCAAGAGGCCCGTGGTGAGCAGCCCAACGCCCAGCCAGTTTCAGCCCACGTTGTTTTTTTTCTCTGTCTAGTGTTTTTTTTCTTTTATCCGCAGAACAGCAGTTTTACAAAAAAGACCCCCAACTTCATTCATTTAATAACTCACAAACCCTGCATCATATGTAAAAACTTTAGATATGTAAAATGCTCAGAATTTTGTCTAGTTTCATAATATGCTACTTTCATCCATGATAAAAATTATTAAAATTGTTGTTTGCATTGTTTTGCTTAAATAACATGATAAAATGGTTTAATTCATAACTAAATAACCATAGCTCCAAATTTAATAAACTTTATATGTAAATGGGATGGAAAAATGTGTAGATTAACATGGTGCACTTTGTTTTGCTGTTTAACAACTTTAAAATGTGGTAATAGGCAGAACAGTACCAAATTCATAAATATGCACATGAGGAGTTTCCGGAATTGTTGTTGTTATTTCCGGCCTCATTTAAAATGACTAAATAGGTAGTTTGTTTTGCTTCACCTCTTGCCAGGTTAACAAAATATAATCTTGTCTTGTAAATAAACAAGAGTCAACTAAATAAATAAAATGTGGTGTTTCGTCAATATGCAACTCGTTGCATATTGAGCTCCACTTAACTTGTAGTTTTGTTTGTGCACTTTGCCATGCCATGCATATTTAAACCGGACATGCATCATACTTGGTTGTGCATCATATGCCATGGTTATGATATGTGTGTTTATCATGTTGTTTGCTTCTTCCCGGTATGCTTCTCTTGTTAGCTTCGGGTTCGTTCAGGAGTTGTGAGGATTTGTTCGACTACTTCTTGGACTTGTTCTTCTTCCTCGCGGAATCACATACAAGATGACCATCACCTTGGATACCTTTACTATCATTGCCATGCTTAGTTGTCTCGATGCTATCGTTACATGTCGCGCTACCCATCATTGTTGTCAGTCCCTCTCCTTGTTGCCATGAAACCTCTAACTCTTGAAACCTTCCTAGCAAACCGTTGTTTGGCTATGTTACCCGCTTGCTCAGCCCCTCTTATAGCGTTGTTAGTTGCAGGTGAAGATGAAGATCGTTCCATGTTGGAACTTGTTGTTGGTATATCACAATATCTATTATTATTATTAACACACCTATATACTGGGCATGGGTGGAAGGCTTGGCCTTTTGCTCGGTGTTTTGTTCCACTCATGCCACCTTAGGAGCCGAGAAACCGGCGTCATGTTCCTTGATTTTGCGTTCCTTACACGGTTGGGTATATGGGACCCCTTGACAGTTTGTCTTTGAATAAAACTCCTCCAGCAAGGCCCAACTTTGGTTTTAATTTGCCTCATAATAAAAACTTAATTAATTAATTGCATAGGGGGTCATGTCCCCGGGTTCTTAATTCTACATAACAGGGGGGCTAGTGCTGATGGTGTTGGTCCCAAGCGGGGGTTATGCGGGGCCACCACGGGGAAACTCGAGGATTGGTTTTACCTATAGGATCGCCCATCCGGTCGTGGCCTGAGACAAGATACGCGCGGCTACTATCAGGGTGTCGGCACGCCGGGAGGTCTTGCTCGACTTGTTTTACCATTGTGGAAATGTCTTGTGCACCGGGATTCCGAGTCTGATCGGGCTGTCCCTAAGATAAGGGGTAATATTATTATTACTTCTGCTGATCGTGAGAGCTTGTGATGGGCTAAGTTGGGACACCCCTGCAGGGTTATGATCTTTCGAAAGCCGTGCCCGCAGTTATGTGGCAGATTGAAATTTGTTAATGTCCGGTTGTAGAAAACTTGACAGAGGATCCGAAGTAAAACACACAACCGTGTGAGTAACCGTGACTATCTCTTTTCACTTTGAGGAGAGAACACGGTGGCGTTATGCTTGACTCGTAGGTAGTTCAGGATCTTTAGCGATCATTACTAGTTTGCGACCGCTTGCGTAGATGCTCATCTTACTCTTGTACTCGTAAGGTAGCCACCATATATTGCTTAGCCGCTGCTGCAACCTCACCACTACCATTTTTTCCATACCCATACAGCTTTGCTAGTCTTGATACCCATGGTTATGGGATTGCTGAGTCCTCATGGCTCACAGTTACTACAACACCAGATGCAGGTTCAGCCAAGAATGATGCAGGAGATGGATCAGAACTTCACCGGGAGTTCGATGAAGAGCGTGGCCGTATGCTTGTGACGTTTTCGACGATCAGTAGTGGTTCCTACTAGGGGCGATCAGGCCTTGTGGTTGTGGTGTCTTTCTCATTTGGATTTCGTCCGTAGTCGGGCCCTGTGTTTTGGATGAATGTATGTTATTGTATTATTGTGTGACGTGGCGAGTTTAAGCCAACTATTTTACTATTTCATCCCTCTTTTACATGAGTTGTGCAAAGACACCACTCTTGAGATCATTCCAGTATGATATTATGACTTTAAGTCGTGCCTCGACACGTGGGAGGTATAATCTCATACGGGGCATTACAGTGAACTACTCCCTCCTCGTCATGGAGAGCGCCGGGATGATGAAGATGGCCACCGGTGAGGGATCCCCCCTCCGGCAGTGTTGGGGAACGTAGCAGAAATCAAAAAAATTCCTACGCTTCACCAAGATCAATCTAAGGAGTCATCTAGCAACGAGGAGAAAAGAGTGCATCTACATACCCTTTGTAGATCGTGAGCGGAAGCGTTCAAGAGAACGTGGATGATGGAGTCGTACTCGTCGTGATCCAAATCACCGATGATCCCAGTGCTGAACGGATGGCACCTCCGCGTTCAACACACGTATGGTGCAGCGACGTCTCCTCCTTCTTGATCCAGCAAGGGGGGAGGAGAGGTTGATGGAGATCCAGCAGCACGACGGCATGGTGGTGGATGCAATGGAAATTCTGCAGGGCTTCGCCAAGCACCTGCGGGAGGAGGGAGATGTGTAACGGGGGGAGGGAGGCACCAGGAGCAAGGGTGCGGCTGCCCTCTCTCCCCCCACTATATATAGGGGCCAGGGGGGTGTCGGCCCTAGGAGATGGGATCTCCTAGGGGGGCGGCGGCCAAGGGGGAGGCTAGCCCACCAAGGCAAGGGGGGTGCCCCCCACCCCTAGGGTTCCCAACCCTAGGCGCAGGGGGGAGGCCCAAGGGGGTGCGCCAGCCCACTATGGGCTGGTTCCCCTCCCCCTACGGCCCATGGGGCCCTCCGGGATGGGTGGCCCCACCCGGTGGACCCCCGGGACCCTTCCGGTGGTCCCGGTATACTACCGGTGACCCCCGGAACTCTCCCGATGGCAGAAACTAGACTTCATATATATAATTCTTTACCTCTGGACCATTCCGGAACTCCTCTTGACGTACGGGATCTCATCCGGGACTCCGAACAACATTCGGGTTACCGTGTGCATATATCTCTACAACCCTAGCGTCACCGAACCTTAAGTGTGTAGACCCTACGGGTTCGGGAGACCCGTAGACATGACCGAGACTACTCTCCGGTCAATAACCAACAGCGGGATCTGGTTACCCATGTTAGTTCCTACATGTTCCTCGATGATCTCATCGGACGAACCACGATGTCAAGGATTCACTTAACCCCGTATGCAATTCCCTTTGTCTATCGGTATAGTACTTGCCCGAGATTCGATCGTCGGTATACCGATACCTTGTTCAATCTCGTCATGGCAAGTCTCTTTACTCGTTCCTTAATACATCATCCCGTGACTAACTCCTTAGTCACATTGAGCTCATTATGATGATGTCTTACCGAGTGGGCCCAGAGATACCTCTCCGTCATACGGAGTGACAAATCCCAGTCTCGGTTCATGCCAACTCAACACATACTTTTGGAGATACCCGTTGCGTACCTTTATAGCCACCCAGTTACGTTGTGACGTTTGGCACACCTAAAGTATCCCTACGGTATCCGGAAGTTGCACAACCTCATGGTCTAAGGAAAAGATACTTGACATTGGAAAAGCTTTAGCATTACGAACTACATGATCTTTTGCTAGGCTTAGGATTGGGTCTTGTCCATCACATCATTCTCCTAATGATGTGATCCCGTTATCAATGACATCCAATGTCCATGGTCAGGAAACCGTGACCATCTGTTGATCAACGAGCTAGTAACTAGAGGTTTACCAGGAACACGTTGTGGTCTATGTATTCACACATGTATCACTGTTTCCGGATAATACAATTCAAGCATGAATAATAGACAATTATCATGAACAAGGAAATATAATAATAACCATTTTATTATTGCCTCTAGGGCATATTTCCAATAGTCTCCCACTTGCACTAGAGTCAATAATCTAGTTACATTGTGATGAATCGAACACCCATAGAGTTCTGGTGTTGATCATGTTTTGCTCGTGGAAGAGGTTTAGTCAACGGATCTGCGACATTCATATCCATATGCACTTTACAAATATCTATGTCTCCATCTTGAACATAATTCCGGATGGAGTTGAAACGGTGCTTGATGTGCTTGGTCTTCTTGTGAAACCTGGGCTCCTTGGCAATGGCAATAGCTCCAGTGTTGTCACAAAAGAGAGTCATCGGGCCCGACGCGCTTGGAATGACTCCTAGGTCGGTGATGAACTCCTTCATCCGGACTCCTTCATGCGCTGCTTCGCAAGCAGCTATGTACTCCTCTTCACATGTAGAATGCTCCAAGACGCTCTGCTTGCAACTGCACCAGTTGACTGCCCCACCATTCAAAATATACACGTATCCAGTTTGTGACTTGGAGTCATCCAGATCTGTGTCGAAGCTAGCATCGACGTAACCCTTTACGATGAGCTCTTCGTCACGTCCATAAACGAGAAACATGTCCGTATTCCTTTTCAGGTACTTCAGGATGTTCTTGACCGCTGTCCAGTGTTCCATACCGGGATCACTTTGGTACCTCCCTACCAAACTAACGGCAAGGTTCACATCAGGTCTGGTACAAAGCATGGCATACATAATAGAACCTATGGCTGAGGCATAGGGGATGACACTCATCATTTCTCTATCTTCTGCCGTGGTCACGGATTGAGCCGTGCTCAATCTCATACCTTGTAATACAGGCAAGAACCCTTTCTTGGACTGATCCATATTGAACTTCTTCAATATCTTATCAAGGTATGTGCTTTGTGAAAGACCAATGAGGCGTCTCGATCTATCTCTATAGATCTTGATGCCTAATATGTAAGCAGCTTCTCCAAGGTCCTTCATTGAAAACCTCTTATTCAAGTAGGCCTTTATGCTCTCCAAGAATTCTATATCATTTCCCATCAGCAGTATGTCATCCACTTATAATATGAGAAATGCTTCAGAGCTCCCACTCACTTTCTTGTAAATACAGGCTTCTCCCCAAGTCTGTATAAACCCAAACGCTTTGATCACATCATTAAAGCGAATATTCCAACTCCGAGATGCTTGCACCAGCCCATAGATCGAGCGCTGGAGCTTGCATACCTTGTTTGCATTCTCAGGATCGACAAAACCTTCCGACTGCATCATATACAACTCTTCCTTGTGGAAGCCATTAAGGAATGCAGTTTTGACGTCCATTTGCCATATCTCATAATCATAGAATGCGGCAATTGCTAACATGATTCGGACGGACTTCAGCATCGCTACGGGAGAGAAAGTCTCGTCGTAGTCAATCCCTTGAACTTTTCGATAACCTTTAGCGACAAGTCGACCCTTATAGATGGTCACATTACCATCCGCGTCAATCTTCTTCTTAAATATCCATTTATTTTCTATGGCGTGCCGATCATCGGGCAAGTCCACCAAAGTCCATACTTTGTTTTCATACATGGATCCTATCTCGGATTTCATGGCTTCAAGCCATTTGTTGGAATCCGGGCCCGCCATCACTCCTTCATAGTTCGAAGGTTCACCGTTGTCTAACAACATGATTTCCATGACAGGGTTGCCGTACCACTCTGGTGCAGAACGTTTCCTTGCGGACCTTCGAAGTTCAGTAGTAACTTGATCTGAATCTTCATGATCATCATCATTAACTTCCTCCCTCGTCGGTGCAGGCACCTCAGGAACAATTTCCTGCGCTGCGCTACTTTCCGGTTCGGAAGGGGTGACTGTCACCTCATCAAGTTCTACTTTCCTCCCACTCACTTCTTTCGAGAGAAACTCTTTCTCCAGAAAGGATCCATTCTTGGCAACGAAGACATTGCCTTCGGATCTGAGGTAGAAGGTGTACCCAATCGTTTCCTTTGGGTATCCTATGAAGTCGCATTTTTCCAATTTGGGTTCGAGCTTTTCAGGTTGAAGTTTCTTGACATAAGCATCGCAACCCCAAACTTTCAGAAACGACAGCTTAGGTTTCTTGCCAAACCAAAGTTCATACGGTGTCGTCTCAACGGATTTTGACGGAGTCCTATTTAAAGTGAATGCGGCAGTCTCCAAAGCATATCCCCAAAAAGATAGCGGTAAGTCGGTAAGAGACATCATAGATCGCACCATGTCCAATAGAGTACGATTATGACGTTTGGACACACCATTACGCTGAGGTGTTCTGGGCGGTGTCAATTGTGAAACAATTCCACAGTTCCTTAGGTGCCTGCCAAATTCGTGACTTAAATATTCACCCCCACGATCCGATCGTAAGAACTTTATTTTTCTGTCACGTTGATTCTCAACCTCATTCTGAAATTCCTTGAACTTTTCAAAGGTCTCAGACTTGTGTTTCATCAAGTAGACATACCCATATCTACTCAAGTCATCTATGAGGGTGAGAACATAATGATAGCCTCCGCGAGCTTCAACACTCATTGGACCGCACACATCAGTATGTATGATTTCCAATAAGTTGGTCGCTTGCTCCATTTTTCCGGAGAACGGAGTCTTGGTCATCTTGCCCAAAAGGCATGGTTCGCACGTGTCAAATGATTCATAATCAAGAGACTCTAGAAGTCCATATGCATGAAGCTTCTTCCTACGTTTGACACCAATATGACCAAGGCGGCAATGCCACAAGTATGTGGGACTATCATTATCAACTTTACATCTTTTGGCATTCACACTATGTATATGTGTAACATCACGTTCGAGATTCATCAAGAATAAACCATTGACCAGCAGGACATGACCATAAAATATATCTCTCATATAAATAGAACAACCATTATTCTCGGATTTAAATGAGTAGCCATCTCGCATTAAACGAGATCCAGATACAATGTTCATGCTCAAAGCTGGTACTAAATAACAATTATTAAGGTTTAAAACTAATCCCGAGGGTAGATGTAGAGGCAGCGTGCCGACGGCGATCACATCGACCTTGGAACCATTCCCGACGCGCATCGTCACCTCGTCCTTCGCCAGTCTCCGCTTATTCCGTAGCTCCTGCTTTGAGTTACAAATGTGAGCAACTGCACCGGTATCAAATACCCAGGAGCTACTACGAGCGCTCGTAAGGTACACATCAATAACATGTATATCATATATACCTTTGACGTTGCCGGCCTTCTTATCTGCTAAGTATTTGGGGCAGTTCCGCTTCCAGTGACCCGTTCCCTTGCAATAAAAGCACTCAGTTTCAGGCTTGGGTCCATTCTTTGGCTTCTTCCCGGCAACTGGCTTACCGGGCGCGGCAACTCCTTTGCCGTCCTTCTTGAAGTTCTTCTTACCCTTGCCTTTCTTGAACTTAGTGGTTTTATTCACCATCAACACTTGATGTTCTTTCTTGATATCCACCTCCGCTGATTTCAGCATTGAATGCACCTCGGGAATGGACTTCTCCATCCCTTGCATATTGAAGTTCATCACAAAGCTCTTATAGCTAGGTGGGAGCGACTGAAGGATTCTGTCAACGACCGCTTCGTCTGGGAGATTGATTCCCAACTGAGACAAGCGATTGTGCAACCCAGACAATTTGAGTATGTGCTCGCTGATAGAACTATTCTCCTCCATCTTACAACTATAGAATGCGTCGGAGACGTCATATCTCTTGACTCGGGCATGAGCTTGGAAAACCATTTTCAGCTCTTGGAACATCTCATATGCTCCGTGGTGCTCAAAATGCTTTTGGAGCCCCGATTCTAAGCTGTAAAGCATGCCGCACTGAACCAGGGAGTAATCATGACAACATGACTGCCAGGCGTTCATAACGTCTTGGGATGCCAGGAAAGCGGGTGCATCACCTAGCGGTGCTTCAAGGACATATGATTTCTTGGCAGCTATGAGGATAATCCTCAGGTTACGGACCCAATCCGTATAGTTGCTACCATCGTCTTTCAGCTTGGTTTTCTCTAGGAACGCATTGAAGTTGAGGGCAACATGAGCGTGGGCCATTGGATCTACAAGACATATTGTAAAGATTTTAGACTAAGTTCATGTCAATTAAGTTCATCTAAACAAATTTAATGAACTCCCACTCAGATTGACATCTCTCTAGTCATCTAAGTGATACATGATCCGAATCGACTAGCCCGTGTCCGATCATCACGTGAGACGGACTAGTCATCAACGGGAACATCTTCATGTTGATCGTATCTTCTATACGACTCATGTTCGACCTTTCGGTCTTCCGTGTTCCAAGGCCATGTTTGTACATGCTAGGCTCGTCAAGTGAACCCTAAGTGTATTGCGTGTGTAAATCTGGCTTACACCCGTTGTATGCGAACGTTAGAGCCTATCACACCCGATCATCACGTGGTGCTTCGGAACAACGATCCTTAGCAACGGTGCACGGTTAGGGGGAACACAATTCTTGAAATTTTAGTGAGAGATCATCTTATTTACTACCGTCGTTCTAAGCAAATAAGATGCATAAACATGATAAACATCACAGGCAATCAAATAAAGTGACATGATATGGCCAATATCATTTTGCTCCTTTGATCTTCATCTTCGGGGCACCATGATCATCTTTGTCACCGGCATGACACCATGATCTCCATCATCATGATCTCCATCATCGTGTCTTCATGAAGTCGTCTCACCAAATATTACTTCTACTACTATGGCTAACGTTTAGCGATAAAGTAAAGTAATTACATGGCGTTATTCAGTGACACGCATGTCATACAAAAATAAGACAACTCCTATGGCTCCTGCCGGTTGTCATACTCATCGACATGCAAGTCGTGATTCCTATTACAAGAACATGATCAATCTCATACATCACATATATCATTCATCACATCTTTTGGCCATATCACATCACATAGCACATGCTGCAAGAAAAAGTTAGACGTCCTCTAATTGTTGTTGCAAGTTTTTACGTGGCTGCTATAGGTTTCTAGCAAGAACATTTCTTACCTACGCCAAAACCACAACATGATATGTCAATTTCTATTTACCCTTCATAAGGACCCTTTTCATCGAATCCGATCCGACTAAAGTGGGAGAGACAGACACCCGCTAGCCACCTTATGCAACTAGTGCATGTCAGTCGATGGAACCAGTCTCACGTAAGCGTATGTGTAAGGTCGGTCCGGGCCGCTTCATCCCACGATGACGCCGAATCAAGATTGGACTAGTAGCGGCAAGAGAATTGAACAAATCTACACCCACAACTTGTTTGTGTTCTACTCGTGCAAGATGCTACGCAAATACCTAGCTCGGATGCCACTGTTGGGGAACATAGCAGAATTCAAAAAAATTCCTATGCTTCACCAAGATCAATCTAAGGAGTCATCTAGCAACGAGGAGAAAAGAGTGCATCTACATACCCTTTGTAGATCGCGAGCGGAAGCATTCAAGAGAACGTGGATGATGGAGTCGTACTCGTCGTGATCCAAATCACCGATGATCCCAGCGCCGAACGGATGGCACCTCCTCGTTCAACACACGTATGGTGTAGCGACGTCTCCTCCTTCTTGATCCAGCAAGGGGGGAGGAGAGGTTGATGGAGATCCAGTAGCACGACGGCGTGGTGGTGGATGCAACGGAAATTCTGTAGGGCTTCGCCAAGCACCTATGGGAGGAGGGAGATGTGTAACGGGGGGGGAGGGAGGCGCCAGGAGCAAGGGTGCGGCTGCCCTCTCTCCCCCCCACTATATATAGGGGCCAGGAGGGTGCCGGCCCTAGGAGATGGGATCTCCTAGGGGGTGCGGCGGCCAAGGGGGAGGCTTGCCCCCCAAGGCAAGGGGGGCGCCCCACACCCCTAGGGTTCCCAACCCTAGGCGCAGGGGGGAGGCCCAAGGGGGTGCGCCAGCCCACTATGGGCTGGTTCCCCTCCCCCTACAGACCATGGGGCCCTCCGGGATGGGTGGCCCCACCCGGTGGATCCCCGGGACCCTTCCGGTGGTCCCGGTACACTACCGGTGACCCCCGGAACTCTCCCAATGGCCGAAACTGGACTTCCTATATATAATTCTTTACCTCCGAACCATTCCGGAACTCCTTGTGACGTCCGGGATCTCATCCGGGACTCCGAACAACATTTGGGTTACCATGTGCATATATCTCTACAACCCTAGCGTCACCGAACCTTAAGTGTGTAGACCCTACGGGTTCGGGAGACACGTAGACATGACCGAGACTACTCTCCGGTCAATAACCAACAGCGGGATCTGGATACCCATGTTGGTTCCTATGTGTTCCTCGATGATCTCATCGGATGAACTACGATGTCAAGGATTCACTTAATCCCGTATGCAATTCCCTTTGTCTATCGGTATAGTACTTGCCCGAGATTCGATCGTCGGTATACCGATACCTTGTTCAATATCGTCATGGCAAGTCTCTTTACTCGTTCCATAATACATCATCCCATGACTAACTCCTTAGTCACATTGAGCTCATTATGATGCTTATCGAGTGGGCCCAGAGATACCTCTCTGTCATACGGAGTGACAAATCCTAGTCTCGGTTCATGCCAACTCAACAGATACTTTCGGAGATACCCATTGCATACCTTTATAGCCACCCAGTTACGTTGTGACGTTTGGCACACCCAAAGTATCCCTACGGTATCCGAGAGTTGCACAACCTCATGGTCTAAGGAAAAGATACTTGACATTAGAAAAGCTTTAGCATTACGAACTACACGATCTTGTGCTAAGCTTAGGATTGGGTCTTGTCCATCACATCATTCTCCTAATGATGTGATCCCGTTCTCAATGACATCCAATGTCCATGGTCAGGAAACCGCGACCATCTGTTGATCAACGAGCTAGTAACTAGAGGTTTACCAGGGACACGTTGTGGTCTATGTATTCACACATGTATCACTGTTTTCGGATAATACAATTCAAGCATGAATAACAGACAATTATCATGAACAAGGAAATATAATAATAACCATTTTATTATTGCCTCTAGGGCATATTTTCAACAGGCAGGGTGCCGTAACAGGGTCCCGATTGGTTTTTGGTGGCTACAGAGGCTTGCGGCGGCGGAACTCCTGATCTAGGTTATGTTCTGGAAGTTTGGGTATATATAAGAGGTGTTGGAGTCGGGAACAAGTCAGGGGGGTCCCCGAGGTGGCCACGAGATAGGGAGGCGCGCCCCCACCCTTGTGGTGGCCACGGGACTCTTTTGGTTCATCTCCGGTACTCCATGGGCTTCTTATGGTCCAAGAAACAATCTCCGTGAAATTTCAGGTCAATTGGACTCCATGTGGTATTCCTTTTCTGCGATACTCAAAAACAAGGAAAAAACAGAAACTAGCACTGGGCTCTGGGTTAATAGATTATTCCCCAAAATCATATAAAAGTGTATATTAAAGCCCATTAAACATCCCAAATAGATAATATAATAGCATGGAATAATCAAAAATTATAGATACGTTGGAGACGTATCATGCTGCTCCGGAGAAGAAGAAGAACTCTCTTCAAATGGAGCTGGAGGTCACCAAGAAGAAGTTGGAGCATTCTAGGACTAAAGTGAAGACCATGGGAGGTAACTTTTTCGTCGACTGAGAACTCCATTTCTTCCCCATTTTACTACTTGAATTTAGTAATTCCACTCGGACAAATGTGCGTAGTGAAAATCATCGGCTACATGCTCGACTCAAGGTTGATGTTTCTTTAGACACGATGAAGAAGGCCTTGGAGGCGAAGGATAGCTATTTTGCTGTAGCACAAAAGACTGCTAGGGAGAAAACCGCAGCGGCAGACAAGAAGCTGGCTTCGGTCGACAAACTTGAAGAAGAGAATGCAACCCTGAAGACTGCACTCGACGAGGCGAGGAAGGAAGCCGCTCTGTTGAGGCAGGAGAAGATAACATTGTCTAACAAGGTCGACCAGCTTACTCTGAAGAGGACTGAGCTGGATGAATACTTGGGGAGCCTTGCTCAGAAGCTGTACATCTCGCTCGAAGGTAAGTTTTTCCGAGTGAACATATTGTAGACACGCTTGTAGAAATACCTCTTAAGAACGCTGTTGATTCATCTTTTTGTTCTTCATGTAGAATTCTGCCAGAGCTTTGACCAAGAGACAGAATGCATTGAGCCTGGTCTAGACCCTAGCAAGTCTCTTGTGGGCGACACCGCTGCCATGAATGTGCTGCGACTCGAAGCACGTCTGGAGACTGTCCTGGGGTACATCGCCCGACTGAACACTATGCTCGCTGGGATCGACAAGGCACTGTGACCAGAAGACCATGTCCAGAACGACCTTGAGTCGCTGATGACTCAGCTCTATGAGCTCCCAGGTCGAGTGCAAGCAAGGAAGAAGTCTACGACCTGCAGTGGAGCTGATGTGGTGCTTTCACTCGTCCGCGTTCATAGCAAGGAAGTCAAGGAAGACAAGCTGAAGAAACTCCAAGTGGCAAACACGAAGAAACTTCAGTTACAGGACTTCATGGAGACCTTCCTTGAAGCGGCCACTCGAATTGCGGAAGGCATCGATCTGGATACTTTCGTCGAGCCTGCCAGTCCTCCCGTAGAGTGAAAAACATTTATGAATCGACTCTATTTGCCTCGGAATGTCGAGTGATTTTGTAACCGTTAAACTCTTTCGGGCTTGATGCCCGAGTACTTCTGCTTGTGGTTCTGAACCTTGCTGGATTTATCCGAACTTGGTTGCTTTCATTTGGATGCAGTTGCTATTGTCTTCGGATTTTTTGGAGCTGAGTCTCCGAGTGGGTAGATTACCCCTCACTTGGAGCATACGTTGTACTTGTTGCGTGGCTTAGAGTGCAACCTGACATTGTACTTGTGGCGCCGCTCCGAGTGCAACCTGGCGTTGTACTTGTGGTGCAGCTCCGAGTGCAACCTGATGTTGTACTTGTGGTGCAGCTCAGAGTGCAACCTGGCGTTATACTTGTCGCGCACCTCAGAGTGCAACCTGACATTGTACTTGTGGTGCAGCTCAGGGACTTAGGCGAATCTGGTTCATGGCTAAGCCTCCGATTGAGAGGGACGCTTTCGCTCGGAGTAGTTTTTAACTTAGGCGAGGACTGGCTCGCGCCTAAGCCCCCGAGTGAGAGGGACGCTCTCCCTCGGAGTAGTTTTTAACTTAGGCGAGGACTCGCTCGCTGCTTATCCCCCGAGTGAGAGGGACGCTCTCACTCAGAGTAGTTTTTAACTTAGGCGAGGACTGGCTTGCGGCTAAGCCCCCGAGTGAGAGGGACGCTCTCACTCGGAGTAGTTTTTAACTTAGGAGAACACTGGCTCATGGCTAAGCCCCCGAGTGAGAAGGACGCTTTCACTCGGAGTAGTTTTTAACTTAGGCGAGGATTGGCTCGCGGCTATGCCCGTGAGTGAGAGGCACTTGGAGTAGTTTTTAACTTAGGCGAGGACTGGCTCCCGACTTAAGCCCCGGAGTGAGAGGGACGCTCTCACTCGGAGTAGTTTTTAACTTAGGAGAGGACTGGCTCGCGACTAAGCCCCCGAGTGAGAGGGACACTTTCACTCGGAGTAGTTTTTAACTTAGCCGAGGGCTGGCTCGCGGCTAAGCCCCCGAGTGAGAGGGACGCTCTCACTCGGAGTAGTTTTTAACTTAGGCGAGGACTGGCTCGCGGCTAAGCCCCCGAGTGAGAGGCACTCGGGGTAGTTTTTAACTTAGGCGAGGACTGGCTCACGGCTAATCCCCCGAGTGAGAGGGACGCTCTCACTCGGAGTAGTTTTTAACTTAGGCGAGGACCAGCTCGTGGCTGAGCCCCCAAGTGAGACGGACGCTCTCACTCAGAGTAGTTTTTAACTTAGACGAGGACTGGCTCGCGGCTAAGCCCCCCGAGTGAGAGGGACGCTCTCACTCGGAGTAGTTTTTAACTTAGGCGAGGACTGGATCGCGGCTAAGCCCCCAAGTGAGAGGCACTCAGAGTAGTTTTTGAAACTTAGGCGAATCTGGTTCATAGCTAAGCCCACGAGTCAGAGGTACCCTCTCACTCGGAGTAGTTTTTTGAAACTTAGGCGAAAGCGGATTTCACAACTAAGCCACTGTAATGCCCAGGATGGGACTATACCTCCTACGTGTCGAGGCACGACTTAAAGGTATAAGCCCATTCTGGTATGATCTCAAGTTTTGGTATCTTTGCACGACTCAAGTAAAAGAGGGATTAAATGCAAAAGGAGATAGTTGGCTTACACTCGCCACTTCACACAATACATTACATAAGCAAAACTTCATTCAAAACATCACAACCCGACTACGGGCGAAGATCCAAAAGAAAGATACCAAAACAACGTAAAGACACATGTCTAGATCGAATCCTAGTAGAAACCACTACTGATCGTCGAAAACATCACAAGCAAACGGCCACTCCCTTCATCGAGCTCCCAGTGAAGCTCTGAACCAGCTCCTGCTTCAAACTCGGCTGAACCTGCATCTGGTGTTGTAGTATCTGTGAGCCACGAGGACTCAGCAATCCCATAACCATGGTTATCAAGACTAGCAAAGCTTTATGGGTAGGAAGAGGTAAAGTGGTGAGGTTGCAGCAGCGGCTAAGCATAATATGGTGGCTAGCTTACGAGTACAAGAATAAGATGAGCATCTACGCAAACGGTCGCAACTAGTAGTGATCGCTAAAGATCCTGAACTACATACGAATCAAACATAACCCCACCGTGTTCTCTTCTCAAAGTGAAAAGAGACAGTCACGGTTACTCACACAGTTGTGTATTTTACTTCGGATCCTCTGTCAAGTTTTCTACAACCGGACATTAACAAATTCCAATCTGCCACATAACCGCGGGCACGGCTTTCGAAATATCATAACCCTGCAGGGGTGTCCCAACTTAGCCCATCACAAGCTCTCACGATTAGCTGAAGTGATAAATATAATATCATCACTCCTTATCTTAGGGAAATCCGATCAGGCTCGGCATCCCGGTGCATAAGACATTTCGACAATGGTAAAACAAGTCCAGCAAGACCTCCCGGTGTGTCGACACCCTGATAGTAGCCGCGCGTATCTCGTCTCAGGACACGACCGGATGGGCGATTCTACAGGTTATACCAGATACCTCGGGTTTCCCCATGGCGGCCCCGCAGACTCCCCGTTTGGGACCAACACCATCAGCACTGGCCCCCCTGCTATGTAGAAAGATTCCTCGGGTAGCGCTAACTCCCTATGCAATTTAATTAATTAATTAAGTTGTTATTATGAGCAAATTAAAACCAATGTTGGGCCTTGCTGGAGGAGTTTTATTCAAAGTCGAACTGTCAAGGGGTCCCCATCCACCCATCGTGTAAGGAACGCAAATTCAAGGAACATAATGCCGGTTTATCGGCGCCTAAGGTGGCATGAGTGGAACAAAACACCGAGCAAAAGGCCAAGCCTTCCACCCATGCCCAGTATATAGGTGTGTTAATAATAATTATAGATATTGTGATAAAACAACAACAAGTTCCCACCTGGAACGATCTTCATCTTCACCTGCAACTAACAACGCTATAAGAGGGGCTGAGCAAGCGGGTAACATAGCCAAACAGTGGTTTTGCTAGGAAGGTGTCAAAGGTTAGAGGTTTCATGGCAACAAGGAGAGGCTGACATAAAAGATGGGTAGCGCGACATGTAACGATAGCATCGAGACAACTAAGCATGGCAATGGTAGTAAAGGTATCCAAGGGTATGATCATCTTGCCTGGGATTCCGCAAGGGAGAAGAACAAGTCCATGAAGTAGACGGAGCAACACAGACGAGCGAATCCTCACAACTCCGGAACGAAACCGAAGCTAACAAGAGAAGCAACCGGAAAGAAACAAACAACACGGTAAACACACAAGCATAAACATGGCATACGATGCACATCCAAGTATGATGCATGTCCGGTTTAAATATGCATGGCATGGCAAAGTGCACAAACAAAACTACAAGTTAAGTGGAGCTCAATATGCAACGAGTTGCATATTGACGAAACACCACATTTATTTATTTAGTTGACTCTCGTTATTTACAAGACAAGATTAAATGTTTTTAACATGGCAAGAGGTGAATCAAAAGTAAACTACCTATCTAGGCAATTTAAATGAGGCCGGAAAATAACAACAACAATCCGGAAATCCCCATGGGCATGTTTAGTAATTATAAGCAAACAACAATTAAACATTTTAGTGTTGTTAACATGATGCGGATGACATGATCAAGTTTTATGCAAATTATTAAAATAAGACATGAAGAAGATATGAAGTATTGTCACCGTGGTGGAAGAAAAGGGTGCCACGGCAACGCTCCGAAAATGATGCAACGGCAACATCTCGGCTCCGGTAACTCGTTGAGAGACCGGTGCAAAAGCAAAGGCGGAGTGATCGAGTCGAACAAGATGAAAGAGGTGGGGTGATCCCGTCGCCGGGTTCCCACGAGTCGGCGACGAGGCAACCGAGGAACATGACAAACGAACGAAACGGGCACGAAGCACACAAGGGAAACATCTCATACAACACATGCATTCCACGGGTCATCGTTTCGAGGTTATACCTTCGGAACGAAGCGTTCACGGGGCGGTTCGAGATCGTAGTGGAAGAAGTGGTACACGGGTCGTAGAGGAAGTAGTTGTTCTCGTTATCGTGTCGTCCTCGCGATTCGTAGAGGAAGTAGGCGTTCTCGTTCGGAGAGGAAGTAGTTGTACACGACGACGATACTTGTACACGAGTCTTCTGCGACGGTAGTGGAAGTAGTTGTTCACGTCGGCGGTAGTTGTACATGTTCCGTAGTTGTACTTGAGGGTCTTCGGTGACGGTAGTCGTTGCACGTTTCGTAGCCGTAGATGTACTTGTTTCACCTCCGGGCATAGTCGACCTTGGCATTTCCGAAGGGGTACTTCCGTGTAGTCGAACTTGAAGGTCGTCGACGTCGTGGTACTTGAGGTCTCGGTCTTGTCGACGGTAGACGTTCACGTTACGTAGATGTTCATCTCATCGGTAGGGGTACTTGACGTGTCATCTTGTAGTCGTACTCGCACGTTCCGTAGAGGTACTTGGCGCATCGGTCTCGACCCGGAGATGAGCTTGCCAGTTTTAGGTACCAAACGCAGCAACAAGGGCAACAAAAAAGGCGGCAGTCGACGAGGCCATCGGAGTTGGCCCCCTGGTGGGTAGCAGCAAGGCGACGATAGTGGTCGGGGTACATAGGAGGTCAGCACAGGTGCTTCCCGCTCGAGATTGGCGCAGCACGCCCCTGCAAATGGAGGCGCTGGCCATCGCTCCGGCGGAGCTGTCGTTGGAGGACGGCGCGGCTCCGATGGCCGGCCGGCGAGGCGAAGCCGGGCGGCGGCGGAGGAGAGCCCCGGCTCGGGAGATGGAGGAAGAGGCGGGTCCTGGCCGGCCCGCCGGAGCAGTGGCGCGGCAGGGGACGGAGGGAGGCGGGGCCTGGCCGGTCGTCGTTGGCGGACGGGGCAGAGGTCTGGGGAACGAGGCCTCGACCGCGGGCCGAGCGAGGCGTCCTGGCGGCGGAGGGCCTGAGGGCCGGTGGAGCCTGGGGACGCGGCTGGACGGGGCTGGATGGGGCTGGCCGCAGGCTCGGCGCTGTCGGCGCGGAGGCAGGGTGGCCACGCGACGCGAGGAGGAGAAGGAGGCGGGGTGACTCGCGGGGCAGCCAGCGGCGCTGGAGGGCGCGTCCACGCGAGGGAGAGAGGGCGAGGTAGCTGCTATGTACAAGAGTAGAGGTTCTTTGCTGTTCGAGGTAGCAAGCACCGACTCGGTGGAAAGCAGGGCTTTGAGTTCAATAAACACTGCTTTTGCTTCTAGAATCCACTCGAGCTTTTCTAACTTCTTCATCAGTCAGTAAAAAGGCAGTGCCTTCTCACCGAGGCGGGAAATGAATTGGCTCAATGATGCAAGGCAACCTGTGAGTCTCCGAACGTCATGCACTCGTTCCGGACGTTTCATTCGAACTGTTGCACCGATCTTTTCAGGATTAATGTCGATTCCCGTTCAGAAATGAGAAAATCGAGTAATTTACCTCCGGACACTCTGAATGTGCATTTGGACGGATTCGATTTGATGTCATACCTCCTCGGGTTAGCAAAGGTCTCAGCGAGACCAGTCAGCAGGTCGGATATCATGCGAGACTTGACCACGATATCATCCATATATGCTTCCACATTCCGACTGATCTGAGTGAGCACACACTTCTGGATCATGCGCATGAATGTGGCACCCTGATACGTCTCCAACGTATCTATAATTTTTTATTGTTACATGCTATTATATTATCTATTTTGGATGTTTAATGGGCTTTATTATACACTTTTATATTATTTTTGGTACTAACCTACTAACTCAAGGCCCAGTGCAAATTGCTGTTTTTTTTGCCTATTTCAGTGTTTCACGGAAAAGGAATATCAACCGGAGTCCAAACGGAATGAAACCTTCGCGAGGATTGGTTTTGGAACAAATGTGTAACATCCCAAATTTTAAATTTGGAATAATATACATAGATCATCATATGCATATCATCTTTTATTTGCATTTTAGTTTGGATCCTAAAAATCCTAAGCAACTCAATGATCCACGGAGAGAGTTGGGGATTTCATTATTTTCATATTTGAATTTTCTCAAATATTGAAAAGAGGATCATTGGCTTTAATTATCATTTTTACGAAATATTCCAATATTAAAATATATGAGAGGAGATAATATGACTTCTCCAAAATAAAAGAAATATTGGAGGAAAATGTTAAAATCAAATAAATAATTTTATTTGGATTTTATTGCTATTTTATTCGAATTAGAGAAAAATATGCATTTTTTAAATTGCATTTTAGGCCAAGAAAATGTTCATATTGTTCTAAATATTTCATTTAGAGGGTGAAAATTGTTTTTGTCATTTTTAGAATTTTTATATATTTATTTAGGATTTTTCTTTCTCGGTGAAATTCGTGTTTAAAAAAAATCCTTTCGTACCGAAGTGAGCCAAAGGCCCAGCAGCCGCCACCTTCTTCTCGCGCCGCCGCCGTGCTCGGCTCGGACGCCGAGGCAAGTCCAGGCTGGACTCCACCCCGGGCCCGCCCCTCCTCTA
>LR738711.1:116713649-116753852 GCA_902687465.1 Secale cereale
GCGCCGCCGCGAGCCCCTCCCCTCCTCAGCTGCCACCGCCGCCGCCACTGTCGCTGTCGCACCTCCGCCACCGGCGGCACTCGCCTCCCGCCGCCAGAAGCCGCCGCCGACCCGCCGCCCGACCCGACCCGCGAGGTAAACCGCCGTTTTTTAGATCTTTTTTTAGAAACCCTAGCTTGGTTTTTTTAGATCGGTTCGGTTTTTCTTTGGTTTAGCTTATTAAGCGAGCGTTCGCCCGTTAGTTCGTTTTAACGAGTAAGTTTGTCCGTTTGTCTTTGTTTACGAACGTTCGCGCCGTAGTTTTTTCTTTTTATTTTCTTTTCGGCCAGGGACATATCCGCGATTATTTTATCACAGATTAGCCCCTGTACTTCAAACCCTCGCCGTTTCTAAACCATTCGTCCAAATCCAGTGAAACCAACGCCAAAATCTTTGTCTTGAGCCCCTCTTTCTGTTTAATCAACTTGAACAATGTTTTGACAATTTAAAATTTGGTTTCAAGCAGATTTGAATTTGAAGTTCTTTTGACCGTAGTTTCAGTTCCGTAGCTCTGATTCGATCGATTGTCTTTGCAAGTTGAAGCTCTTCAGTTGAAGTTTAAGATTTGATCTTCCTATTTGAGTTTTAACCGTGCATCTTTGTTTGAGTGCTTATGTATGCTATTGTTTGATTGCGATAGAATTCCCGGAGTGTGAAGCATGCTACTACGAGTTACTAGGTTTCAGCGATCGTCAGCAAGGCAAGTTCATACTTTGATCATACTTTCCAATACCCAGTTTTTCATTGCATTAGTTATATCCTCAAATACTTGCATGAGTAGGACCAGTTACATAATATGATGCTTTATAGTTCATGAGGTAGGAACCCAATGACTTCAGATCAAACCATGGGAATATATGCTTTGTTACTTATTGCTTAGCCATGCTTGTAGACGTGGATTGGTATGAGTGATTTCATGAAAGTTGTGAGAGTAATAACAACTAAGGGTTCTTTAAGGTGGAATTTAATACACATCTGGGTGGATTGGTTGCAGGGCACCTAGAGAATCCAATGTTGTCCTAGGAAATCCCGGAGGACCCGTGTGATTATCATATGGAATGCCACCCAGGCTCAAAGGGATCATATATCATTCATGCCTAGAAACTTCCGTGTGAAGCCACAATGCCATTATGGGCTCTGGCATAGTTGAGTATGTTGTGTGACCTCTTTCCGTGGTAGACTAGCAGATGTACCGGATGTAGGTGGTACGGTCTACCCAGGGTTAAGCGTTAATGCTTCTGAAAGACCGTGTCTCGGCCATCCGTTTCTCAAACACCGTGCAGTGTGAGAAATCAAACGGAGGAGATCGAGTCGTGTGGGGAAAAGTGGACAAACCTCTGCAGAGTGTACAAACTATTCATGAGTAGCCGTGTCCCCGGTTATGGACATCTTGAGTATCCTGGTATTTGAATTATGGACTAATCTCATCACTTTATTAAATTGTTGGGTTATTAACGACTTTGGTTTGGGATTGAGATGGAGGAACCATACTCAATTATTCATGCTTAAATATAAAAAAGTAGTTAAATTAATACATTCCTTTATTGTAGGAAAAAATTAGCTTTTTTGCAAAAATAAACCTTACAGCCTCCACCAGCCAAATATGCATGTAGTTGTAGGCATTGCTCATTCTCATTACTGTGTGTTCTTGCCAGCATATTCAATGTGCTGACCTACATGGCTGCAACGTATCATGTTGCAGAGTTTTCAGACGAAGAAAAAGGTGTGATAGGTCATTGTCATGCACTCAATGTTTGCCGTGGAGTTGGATGGACTCAACTACTCTTTATAGCTTCCGCAGTTTTATTTTATTAGATGGCCTTCAGCCATTATCGTGTAATGGATATTGCCTCTTCGAGGACTTTTGATGTAATAAAGTGTGATTGAACCTCTGTTATAAATCCTCGAGTATTGTGTGTGTCAACATACCGATCCAGGGATGACACTGAGCACGGAGACTTCGGTTCATTGGAATCATGGTCGCTACAAGATGGTATCAGAGCACATGTTGACTGTAGGACGCGACCACTAGGATAAGCCATAGGATATTCTTCTCTATTCATTCTACTTCTTCTCTACTCATTCTAATTCTTCCCTATTTCTTTTCTATAGATTTCGGACCCAGTGAGCAAGTTCACTCAGCCAGACGATGATACCCCTTTCGGAAAGCACTTGAAGGTAGTCACTAGATACTTGCACATTGGAATACCAAGTATCACTGGAGATCTCTACGCAACATCGCCGAAAGAGGAATGCTGGAAGATCAAACTTAGTGTGCCTAGGAGAACTATTGCACCTTTCACGGAGCCACTGGAGCTAGAATTCGACGCACCGACATGGAGTTGGGAAAGAGTATGGCAGCCCACATCACATTTGGACGCATATGTGAAGTCTACAACAAGGACCTTGAAGACACCATCTACCAGATTTGTGGACGTCGAGACCAGCAATGGGTGATGCTTCGCACCAGGAAGGATGGATCCATTGCAGCTTACATCCAGGAGATGGACCAACATATTCGACGCTACGAGAATCAGAAGTGCGCACTTATGCACAAGACCAACATGGTCATAACCCAGAATGCGGAACTATAAGAAGAACTCAAGACAGTACGAGATGGGTATGAAGAGGAAATTGCCGTGCTATTGGAGCAGAATGAAGCAGTGAAGAAGAAGATGGTTGGAACTGGCACAGTGAAGCCGGAACCGAAGATAGGAATTACTATGGAGAACTACATTCTGATAGACGACACCGACAGTGATGAAAGTGACTATGAAGACGAAGCTGGAGCAGATATCATGGAGTCTTCAGATGATAGTGATTAGATGACCACCCTGTAACCATTAGTATTAATCTGAGTAGTTAGGATCATTCGCTAGCTTTGTAATAGGATCTTTTGTGTGATCTTGATTGAAATTGAGTGATATGATATGAATTTGTTTGTCTCATGTGCATATGGGTAGTGATTTCCCCTAGACCTAATTCTATTCTAATCTCACCCCTCTAAAACCCTCAGATGCCTCCGAGACATGAGCCCGGATTTGAGTTCCCCCCTGAGCTCACCCAATTGATCCAGCAGCAGAACACTTTGATGCAACTCCTTGCCCAGAATCAGAACAACAACAACAACCCACCTCCACCTCCTCATGACAACTTGACCCGGTTCTTAAGGTTGCAACCGCTGGTGTTCTCTAGTAGCACCGAGCCTATAGTTGCAGATGACTGGCTCCGCAAGATGGACATAGAGCTAGCAACTGCAGGATGCACATATGCAGAGAGGGTGCGTTTTGCTGCACATCAGTTTGAGGGACCAGTAGCCGCTTGGTGGGAGAACTACACCGTCACCTACCCACTTGCTACAATTACTTGGGATCAATTTCATCAAGCCTTTCGCACCGCACATGTCTCAACAGGAGCCATGAGCCTGAAGAAGCGTGAGTTTTGCAACTTGTGCTAGGGAAACCGTACTGTGGGGCAGTACGTGGATGACTTTAGGCAGTTAGCTCGCTACGCGCCAGATGATGTGTCCACTGACGCCGCGAAGCAGGAGAAATCTCTAGAAGGACACAATGATGAGATGAGTATGCAGCTGATGCTAGCAACCTACAACAATTATCAGGAGCTAGTGGACAAAGCTATTATGCTAGAAGGAAAGCAGCAACAAATTGACAACCGCAAGAGGAAGTATGGAGCTGGGAAGTTTAACTCTGGAGCCCAGTAGAAGACTCGCTATACTCCCAACTCAGGAGGACACAACCATCCCACCCATAACCATGGAGGCCATTCCAACAATGGAGGGAATGCGCACAACCACAGTGGTGCTAGGAATGGAAATGGGAATGGAGGAAACAACAATCAGAATCGTTCCACTTCCTCAACACCCGCCAAGAAGGATCTGAGTCACATTACTTGTTTCAAGTGCGGGAAGACCGGACACTACGCTACCAAGTGCCCCGAGTCAAAGAATGGGAATGGCAATGGAAGCTCCGGAAAGAAGCCCAACCCGTTCACCAGAGGACAAGTGAACCACGTCAATATGGAGGAGATTGACGAGCAGCCCGACGCAGTTGTTGATAAGTTTTTGATTAATGAATTTACTACCCTTGTTCTTTTTGACACTGGTGCATCGCATTCATACATATCAAGGGGTTTTCTGGAAAAGTATTAGTTGCCCACTGTAGCCCTTAGGACGCCCATGTTAGTGAGTTCCCCTGGAGCAGAGTATATGGCAAGCCATGGATGCTATCAAGTGCCATTGACCATTGGAAGACATGTATTTCCTACGGACCTTATTCTTCTGGAATCCCAAGGTTTGGATGTAATCATAGGAATGGATTGGCTATCCAAGTTTGGAGGAAACATCGATTGCGCGAGTAGATCAATTCTTCTCACCACCCCAGAAGGAAAGAGGATCGGGTATGTGTCGAGGCACACACACCCAGGAAAGCGCTTGTGAATGCACTCACGGGAGTTGTTCAGGAAGAAGTGCCAGTTGTGAAGGATTACTGAAAGCACAAGTGCTCCCTGGGTGATTTTGGTAATTAATGTCAACATATCTCCTGTTGGACTAATGTTTTTATCTAGTATATTTCAGACAAGTTCAACAAATGGAGTGGCATGGACTAGAGGATGTGGAACCCCTTCAAGATGATAAGGACAAAAGGATTGGCTCAAGCTCAAAGCTCAGGACTCTACATTTTCTATTTCAGTGATCCAAGATCACATTGAGTCCATAGGAAAGCCAATACTATTAAAAGGGGATGAGGTGTTGCTTAATGGCTTGCTTGCTCAAAGTGCTTAGTGATATGCTCCAAAACCCTCAACCAACTTTCTCACATCCACATATGTCCCAAACCAAAAGTGAAACTCGGCCCCACCAAAATATTCAATCCGGTGGCACCGAGTTCATTTGACATAGCCACTGCCAGAAACCCAAATCACTTCAGTCTCACCGATAGGGTTCTCGGTCTCACCGAGATGGGAATGTAAACTCTATGTTTCCTATTTGTAACATTTTGGTCCAACCGACATGTGAGAATTGGTCTCACTGAGTTAGCATTGCAAACTCTCTGTTACCTCTTCGTAATGTTTCGGTCCAACCGAAACGATCGAATCGGTCCCACCGAGTTTGCCTGACCAACCCTCTCTGTGCTTATTACCAAAATCGGTCCCATCGAGTTTGTGTAATCGGTCTCACAGAGATTACGTTATGCCCTAACCCTAATGAAATCGGTCCTGCCGAGTTGATCATTTCGGTCCCACCGAAATGCCTAATGGTCACATTATGAGCTAAATCGGTCTGACCGAGTTCTCTGAATCGGTCCCACCAAGTTTGGTAAATTGTGTGTAATAGTTAGATTTTGTGTGGAGGCTATATATACCCCTCCACCCACTCTTCACTTGTGGAGAGAGCCATCAGAACATACCTACACTTCCATCATACATGTTCTGAGAGAGAACCACCTACTCAAGTGTTGAGATCAAGATATTCCATTCCTACCACATAAATCTTGTTCTCTAGCCTTCCCCAAGTTGCTTTCCACTCAAATCTTTCTTCTGCCATATCCAAATCTGTGAGGAGCTGTTTGAGTGTTGGGGAGACTATCATTTTAAGCATTTGAGCAAGGAGTTCATCATCAACACACCGTATATTACCTTTTGGAGAGTGGTGTCTCCTAGATTGGTTAGGTGTCACTTGGGAGCCTCCGACGAGATTGTGGAGTTGAACCAAGGAGTTTGTATGGGCAAGGAGATCGCCTACTTCGTGAAGATCTACCCGAGTGAGGCAAGTCCTTCGTGGGCGATGGCCTTGGTGGGATAGACAAGGTTGCTTCTTCATGGACCCTTCGTGGGTGGAGCCCTCCATGGACTCGCGCAGTCGTTACCCTTTGTCGGTTGAAGTCTCCATCAACTTGGATGTACGATAGCACCACCTATCGGAACCAAGACAAAAAGATCCTTGTCTTCACTTGTGCTTGCTCCCTCAAACTCCTCCCTTTACCTTCATATGCAATTGTTTTACATTCCGCTGCTATACTCTTAGAATTGGATGTGTAGGTTGATTGCTTGACTTGTGCTAAGTTGCTAAAATCTGCCAAGAACTAAAATTGTGAAAAGGCTAGATTTTGCTTTAGTCAAGTGATCAAAGTTGCATGCTTTACTTCACAATACCTATATACTCTTGTTATGCATGCTCGTTGTGTATTGTGAAAGTTAAACATGTGCTAAATCTCCACTCCAACTTCAAGTATTTTAAAAGCTGCCACTTATCTTGCTAGAGTCTATTCACCCCCCCCCCCCTCTAGACACATACTATTCTCGATCCTTTCAATTGGTATTAGAGCATTGGTCTCCATTGCTTTGGTTTAATCACCATTGGAGGAAGATGGATGAGTCTAGGTTGGGGAGTATTAGACATAGAGTGCCTATGCTTGATGGAGAGTACTTTCATGAATGAAAAAATGAGATGCTTGAGATCTTCAATGAATATCATTTGAACAAGTACATTGATAATCCTTGTATGCCCCCCATTGATGCTTTGAATCCTACTTTCAATGAGAAACTTGACATGGTTTGGAATCTTAGGACTGTTAATCTTATCACTAGAGGATTTCCTTGTTCCGGAGAACGGTGTTTTAGTCATCTTGCCCATGAGGCATGGTTCGCAAGCACCATGTGATTCATAATCGAGTAATGCCAAAATTCCATGAGCATGGAGTTTCTTAATGCGCTTTTACACCAATATGACCTAAACGGTAGTGCCACAAATAAGTTGCACTATCATTATCAACTTTGCATCTTTTGGTTTCAATATTATGAATATGTGTATCACTACGATCGAGATTCAACAAAAATAGACCACTCATCAAGGGTGCATGACCATAAAAGATATTACTCATATAAAGAGAACAACCATTATTCACTGATTTAAATGAATAACTGTCTCGCAACAAACAAGATCCAGATATAATGTTCATTCTGAACGCTGGCACCAAATAACAATTATTTAGGTCTAATACTAATCTCGAAGGTAGATGTAGAGGTAGCATGCCGACGGCGATCACATCGACTTTGGAACCATTTCCCACGCGCATCGTCACCTCGTCCATACCCAATCTTCATTTAATCCGTAGCCCCTGTTTTGAGTTACAAATATGAGCAACCGAACCAGTATCAAATACCCAGGTGCTACTACAAGTATTAGTATGGTAGACATCAATAACATGTATATCAAATATACCTTTGTTCACTTTGGCAACCAGCGGTGGGGCTTGGTGAGGAGACCGGCGGTGGGGTTGCCAGGCGACAGGAGCAGGGAGGCGGGGCGCGGGGCTCGGGCGGCCTGGCTCGGGGCGCGGCGCTCGGGCCCACGACGGCGGCTGCTCGGGCCCGTTCGGCCCACGGCGGGCCGCGGGTGGGCCTTGAGGGCCTGGTGCGGGAGGAGAGAGAGGCGGGACTGGGTGGCGGTTGGAGAGAGGTGGGCGCGGAAAACGAGGCAACGGCTAGGGTTTCCAGAATAGGAAGGCTAGGGCGTCCATATATAGGCAAGAAGGGCTAGGAGAGGGGGTTTTAGCCCGTTTTCGGACCCTCCTATCGCAATCGGACGGCACCGGGGTGGAGAGGGACTAGGAGAGGCCTAGTGGGCTGTGTAGATGCATTGGGCTGAGATGAGAGGAGAGAGAAAGAGGCCCGCGGAGGTTTTCGGAGACCGAAAACGTCCGACGAAATAACCGGCGACTAGTGCCGCTATGTATATCCGTTGGGCTATCAAACGAGCTCCCAATGCAATGAAATTTGGCAGGCGGCCTGTCTACACTATAATTAGACCACACGCCAAGTTTCACCCCATTCCGAGAACGTTTTTTGGCCACTCATAAAATAAATATTCGGAGGCACCGCGGGCGCGTGCAAGTGTGTCTGGGTTCAGAACGGACAACGGAAAGGACGGGCAAACTCGGGCGGATGCAAGTTTTGAAAACATGATGATGCAATGCACATGATGACAAGGCAAGGATGCACACGCAAGCAGATGACATGGCAACGACGACGAATAACTGACTGACACCTGGCGCACCGGTCTCGGGGTGTCACAACACTCCCCTACTAACAAGAGATCTCGTTCCGAGATCTTAGGAATGAGACGGAAGGGAAAAGGAAGAACAAAGGAAGAACACAAGTTCTTCGAGGACAAAAGAGTGAAACCAAATATTCTTGAGAGGTTGAACAACGGAAAGAAAAGGATACAATGGGGATGAACGAAGTTGCAAAGACTTCGTTAGACAAGAGGAAGAAGGAATACGACGAGAACCGAAAGGTTGAAGGATATGACGCACGGGTTGAAGGAATAAGAATGAATTCAAAACCACTCCGGTTAAAAGAGATTCAAAAGGAATTTGAACGAAGTAATTCGGGCAGCACTCCGGCTGAAACTGAAAGGATTAGCACACCGGTTGAAAATGAATTGAAAGAAGAATAACTTGAGAGATGGAATAATACATGACGGAATGGACAAGACAATGCCTCCGAAAGAATTGAAAGAATGGAAGAAACGAAAGGAATAGAAAATGACAACTTCTATCACGAAAGAATTTGAAAGAGCATCTTCATGAGAAGGACTTGAACGGAGTTGTTGAGAAATCAACAACAAAAGAATAAGCTTGTTGTGGACTTATGAAAACATCTCAAAACTTGAGGTGAATTACCGCCGCAACGAAAAGATTGAAGAGATGAGAAAAAAAGAAAGAAATGCAAAACTCCATTTCCAAAGAATACGGAGAATTATTTGCATCCCGAGACACAAAGAATAATGCTTGAGCTGCTCCAGAAGAATTACTCAATATATTTGAAGAAAGAATAAAATGATGAAGAACCACCATGAAGAACTCCGGTAACCAAAGGATGATGAAGACGGATGAAAAGAATAAGATTAAAGCCTTGCGATGATTCCAATGGATGATCCGATGAGAAAGCCGAGAAACTAAGAACTCTGGAAAGAAAAGATAAAACACTCGGAACTAGAATTTATTCATCAAGAATAAACTCTGAAGGAAGAGATTAAATCAACTTGATGAAAATGAATAAGGATTATGTTATGCTTATCCTCCATCAATTAAATTGATGAAAGCAATGGATTCACATACCACTTATTCTCGATGAAATTGAATAAAGAGGGATATATCGCGAACTCGAGAAAGTCTTCATGAAACACCGGTAGGATTGGAATAAAATTGAATGAATTGATATGATAGCACCGGAAAAGAATTCTTGAGCGAACCACCATAAGAATTAAGGACGAGTGAAGAAAAGGAACGAACCACCAGGAAAGAATTGAAATCGAGTAAAGAACGAGAACAACCACCGGGAAGAATTAAAATCGAGTGAAGAAAGAGAATGAATCGCCGGGAAGAATAAAGCACTTGAGGAAATTTAGATACAAGAGAACGAAGATATCGCGAACTGATTAAGAATACTTGAACAAAGCACCGGACAAATGTGAGACGAACGAAGAGGCATCGATGAAGAATATTTGGAGGACGAAGTTGAAAACTGAGAACGAAGAAATCTTCTGAAATGATGGCCTTCGGAGGAACACAAAGAAAAGAATTCATGAAATGCTCCGGAAAGATGAAAACAAGGTTGAGCCAACGATGAAATAATTATAAGCGATCTTGGAGAAGGCATACGACTGATGGAATCCATACTTACGTCACACTAGAAAAGAATTTCGAAACACTCCGGGAAATAGAAGACTCAGGTAAGATCCTGGGAAAGACCTGTGGGTTATGAGCCCACCGAAAGAAAAGAAAAACACCATTGAAAAGGATTGTTCGAGTGAGAAATGAAGCACCGGAATGATTTAAAAGCTTGAATGAGGTGACAACCTCGAATTAATTGGAACACGGACAAATCTCCTGAGATGTCTTCAGAACTCCGGAATAATTAAATGGCGAGAGGTGAACGAGCAATTGGAAACATTTGAGCAGAGGGAAAAGAATATGATGAACACCGAATACTAATAGAATTTGAACCATCGGAAAAGAAAAGAGATGAAGAATGATGAACTAAAAGAGAAATCACCGGTTGAAATAACTAAGGAAAAATGCAGAGGATTCAAACGAGTAGGATGGATACTCGATTAAAGACTCCGGCTCCGAGAAGCAAAAGGGTGGGTGGGTGGGAAAAAGAAAGATCACAACGGACGGAGAAAACACCGTCGGTTGAAAAGAACTGAGAGTTGAACTTGCAAAGAAGAAGAGGGTTGAATCCACTTGACGAGAGATGCACCAGATGAAAGAACTACCAACGCGACAAACGAAAACTAACCGCGTGATCCTAAAAAAAATTGAAGGGGAAGAGGAGTAATTCAAAACACCTACGTCAAGATTCCTCACCATAGCGACGAAGGGGCAGGGGAGTAAAAATAATTCCTACTCTCCGATATAACTAGACTCCCAAAAAAATTTTGCTAGACTCGACAACGGCCAAGCTACGATCAATCAAGGGGGCTCCTATGGTCGGTCGAGGCTCTGATACCAACTTGTCAAGCCCAAGATGCGATTCTATCCCGATCACGTGACGCTTACGTGATTGGGGCACAACCGCATTTCGGGCGCTTAGCAAGATGGATATCATTACATCGTACCATTACATACATACATGGGGGATACAACAATACATACAAGTCACATGAATACAACAACATCAATACAAGGCATCCGACTACGGATGCAAACAAGAAAAGCACAATGACATCCATCTGCTATCCCAGGCTGCCGACCCGGAACCAAACCCAAGACTGAAGAAGAAGAAGAAAGAAAGAACTCCAAACAACGATCATCGCTCTCACGTCAGGACATCGGAAACCTGCACCTGCAACTATTGTTGTAGTATCTGTGAGCCACGAGGACTCAGCAATCCCATAACCATGGGTAACAAGACTATCAAAGCTAAATGGGAAGGAAGAGGTAAAGTGGTGAGGTTGCAGCAGCGGCTAAGCAAAATATATGGTGGCTAACTTACGAGTACAAGAATAAGATGAGCATCTACGCAAACGGTCGCGAACTAGTAGTGATCGCTAAAGATCCTGATCTACCTACGAGTCAAACATAACGCCACCATGTTCTCTTCTCAAAGTGAAAAGAGACAGTCACGGTTACTCACACAGTTGTGTGTTTTACTTCGGATCCTCTATCAAGTTTTCTACAACCAGACATTAACAAATTCCAATCTGCCACATAACTGCGGGCACGGCTTTCGAAAGATCATAACCCTGCAGGGGTGTCCCAACTTAGCCCATCACAAGCTCTCACGATCAGCTGAAGTAATAATAATTATTACCCCTTATCTTAGGGACAATCCGATCAGGCTCGGTATCCCGGTGCACAAGACACTTCGACAATTGTAAAATAAGTCCAGCAAGACCTCCCGGCGTGCCGACACCCTGATAGTAGCCGTGCGTATCTCGTCTCAGGCCACGTCCGGATGGGACAAGCTACAGGTATGCCAGATACCTCGAGTTTCCCCGAGGCGGCCCCGCAGGTTGCCCGTTTGGGACCAACACCATCAGCACTGGCCCCCCTGTATGTAGAAGAATCCTCGGGTAGCGCTAACTCCCTATGCAATTTAATTAATTAATTAAGTTGTTATTATGAGCAAATTAAAACCAATGTTGGGCCTTGCTGGAGGAGTTTTATTCAAGGATGAAGTGTTAAGGGGTCCCCTTATACCCAACCGTGTAAGGAACGCAAAAATCAAGGAACATAATGCCGGTTTATCGGCACCTAAGGTGGCATGAGTGGAACAAAACACCGAGCAAAATGCCAAGCCTTCCACCCATGCCCAGTATATAGGTGTGTTAATAATAATAATAGATATTGTGATATACCAACAACAAGTTCCCACATGGAATGATCTTCATCTTCACATGCAACTAATCATGCTATAAGAGGGGTTGAGCAAGCGGGTAACATAGCCAAACAATGGTTTTTGCTAGGAAGGTGTCAAAGGTTAGAGGTTTCATGGCAACAAGGAGAGGGGCTGACAATAAAGATGGGTAGCGCGACATATAACGATAGCATCGAGACACTAAGCATGGCAATGATAGTAAAGGTATCCAAGGGTATGGTCATCTTGCCTGAGATCCCGCAAGGAAGACGAACGGATCCATGAAGAAGATGAAGAAGAAGCCTTGAAAAAGAACCACGGGTAGACGAACGAATCCTCACGAATGCAATGGAACAAGCACTAACGAGAAGAAGCAAGCAACACGGTAAACACACCACACGAGACATGACTATATGCTCAACCAAGTATGATGCAAGACAGTTCTATATAGGATGCACTGCAAGTCCATACAGGAAGCAAAACATGGCAAGGTAGGAAGCATAGAAAAACAACACAAGTCTATATATGATGCAATACATGGCAAGGTATGATGCAAGACAAGTCTATACAGGAAGCAAAACATGGCAAGGTAGGAAGCACAGGAAAACAACACAAGTCTATATATGATGCAATACATGGCAAGGTATGATGCATGACAAGTCTATACAGGAAGCAATACATGGTAAGGTAGGAAGCACAGGAAAACAGCACAAGTCTATATATGATGCAATACATGGCAAGGTATGATGCATGACAAGTATATACAGGAAGCAATACATGGCAAGGTAGGAAGCACAGGAAAACAACACAAGTCTATATATGATGCAATACATGGCAAGGTATGATGCATGACAAGTATATACAGGAAGCAATACATGGCAAGGTAGGAAGCACAGGAAAACAACACAAGTCTATATATGATGCAATACATGGCAAGGTATGATGCATGACAAGTCTATACAGGAAGCAATACATGGCAAGGTAGGAAGCACAGGAAAACAACACAAGAACATGACAATATGCTCAACCAAGTAGGATGCAAGACAATTCTATATAAGATGCAAAACATGGCAAGGTAGGAAGCACTCAAAAACAACATAAGTCAACAAGTTTAAATGAGGCCGGAAACTACATATAACAAACCCGGTAAGCCCTCATATGCATAGTTGAAAATGGTCCAGATCTGAACAAACCTTATGTTCAAGTTGTTAAACAGCAAGTTAACATGCACCATGATGATCTACACGAAATTCTAGTTAAGTTTCATATAAAGTTTGTTTAATTCGGAGCTACGGCCTAGAACATATGAGCAAAACAAGACAAGCAAGGCAACGGTGCAAGATGCACCCAAACATCAAGCAAACTCACGCCAAACATGAAAACAACATGATATTATGATTCTGCATGCAAAATCACACAAGTTTCATGTAAGGCACACTCAAAACGGAGCAACGGGCTAAAAGATACACATGAAACAAGATATAACAACAAGCTGAAGTTAACAGCCACATAGCAAATTCGGAGCAAGAAATATATACTCTACAGCATTCAAACAAGGTGACAAGAAGCATGGACATGAATTAGACATATCCTACAGCAAACGACTCCATTGGAGCATCTCCATAGGAGGCATGGATCAATAGCAACAAGCTACAACATTTTGATCATGACACTAAAAACCTGACAGTAATATTTTATAGCAACTTGGGAGCAAGAATTAAATAAGCTACAGCAGGTCATATGAGCAAGTAAGGACATGAATAGATAGACAACAACATATACAGAAAGGAATGATCAATGGCCACCCCAAAACTAACATGGATTTGCCTAGGGCATCAAGCAAATATAGCATCAGGATATGACAGATTCCAGACTTAGTGAAATTTCACTAAGTGTTAAAACAGTAACATTAGCATGGCATGTTTACAAGCATGTTTAATTCAACACAAGGCATATCATGGAAAGTTAAAAGCACCACATCAAATACCATATAATTGAGATTCTAAAACATCTAGGCATCTCGTAACAAGTTACAAAACCTAACAGCCACATGCACTTTTGCAACAGAGATAAACATGGCAAAATGAACTCTAACATGCATGATATAGCAACCAACATGTAGAGCATCTCATGATGAACATTTTGACATCTCATATGCATCATTTGGATAAACATGCACCAAGTTATCACATCTCAAACATGGCATGAAAATAACAAGTAGCAGCAATTTATATCAAGTAGCACTCTTGCAACAGATATTAGAGCATCTAGATGAAGTCAAACAAGCATGGTACAAAGGAACAAAGTGTAGATCATATCACCACGATCATTTTGACATATAATTCACTCAATTTGGACATACACACACAAAGTTATCACTATGCAAACATGCACACATAATGCTGAAATTAAATGACTTAGTCAAATTCGCAGACAAGAGAAAAAAAACTACACGGGCCTAAACTTACTGGATCAGGCCCAACAGAGAGAGAGGGAGGGAAAAAAGGAGGGGCGCTTGGGGCCTCACCATGGCCTCTTGGGCCGGCTCGGTGGAGCAGGGCTGGGCCGGCTTCAGCCGTGGCTGGGCCGGCAGTTGGAGGGGCAAGGTGGGCTGGCCCGTGGGGCATGGCCCACGACCGGCGACGGAGGTAGGGGTGGGCATTCGGTTTATATGGTTAATTCGGTTCGGTTTATTCGGGTTTCTAGAATTTCGGTTTCTGAAAAATGACAACCGAAATAATCATGATAAAAATTGCCACCAAACCTTATTAACCAAAATATATCGGTTCGGTTTGTTCGGTTAACCAAAAAACCAAAATACATGTGCACCATCATCAGTTGAAGCAACGTATCATGTAACTATTTATTATACTTTCTACAAACATAGTCATCAATCATCTTAAAAAATAGCTACCAATTAGTATTTGCATGCATGAGATCCTATAATATATGCACTAGACCCATGCTCTTGTGATTGCATGAATCTATGTATAATTTCCAAAGTGATACACAACTAGCTAGCGACTTAGACAAATTAGCTATCTTATATTGTGCTTGTGCGGAGAGAAACAAGGGTAGTTGACTCATAATTCGGTTAGTTCGGTGTATACGGTTTTTCTAAATCAAAAACCGATTTAAAATTAAACACCAAATAATTTATATTTTTCAAACCAAACCGAATAACCGAAAACCGATTTAGCCTATATTTCGGTTAAAATGGTTCGGTTCGGTTTCAAATTTCGGTTTTCGGTTTGAAAGTGCCCACCCCTAGACGGAGGCATCGTCCTCCTCCCGATCGAGGACAACGACGGCGACGCTCCGGCGGCTAGGAGCGTCGGCGAGGCATTCGGGGAGGCGGGAACGGCGGGATCCGGCCGCGCGAGGACGGATCTGGCCGGAGGCAGGCTCGGCCGGCGAGTCAGAGGTCGGGGCCGGCGGAGCCCAGCGGGAGCGGCGGCGGAACTTGGAGGGGATCGAGGCGGCGGAGTCTTGTTCGCGGCGGCGGCGGATCCGGTCAACACTCTGCCGGATCCGATGGGAGGGGTCGGTGGCGGAGCTCTTCGGGCAACCAGCGGCGCGCGGCGCTCGGGCCCACGGCGGCGGCGGCTCGGGCCCGTTCGGCCCATGGCGGGCCGCGGGTGGGCCCTGAGGGCCTGGCGCGGGAGGAGAGAGGGACGGGACTGGGTGGCGGCTGGAGAGAGATGGGGCGCGGAAAATGAGGCAACGGCTAGGGTTTCCAGAATAGGAAGGCTAGGGCGTCCATATATAGGCAAGAAGGGCTAGGAGAGGGGGTTTTAGCCCGTTTTCGGACCCTCCGATCGTAATCGGACGGCACCGGAGCAGAGAGGGACTAGGAGAGGCCTAGTGGGCTGTGTAGATGCATTGGGCTGAGATGAGAGGAGAGAGAAAGAGGCCCGCAGAGGTTTTCGGAGACCGAAAACGTCCGACGAAATAACCGGCGACTAGTGTCGCTATGTATATCCGTTGGACTATCAAACGAGCTCCGAATGCGATGAAATTTGGCAGGCGGCCTGTCTACACTATAATAAGACCACACGCCAAGTTTCACCCCATTCCAAGAACATTTTTTGGCCACTCATAAAATAAATATTCGGAGGCACCGCGGGCGCGTGCAAGTGTGTCTGGGCTCAGAACGGACAACAGAAAGGACGGGCGAACTCGGGCGGATGCAAGTTTTGAAAACATGATGATGCAATGCACATGATGACAAGGCAAGGATGAACACGCAAGCAGATGACATGGCAACGATGATGAATAACTGACTGACACCTGGCGCACCGGTCTCGGGGTGTCACATTACAAGAGCCTCGCAGTGTGCAATATAGCTACGAGATCCTATCGTCTGTTGGAATTTCACTTTCGTACGGTTGGCCTTGTTCTTTGAATAGTTCACCTACAAGAAGATAGATTTGTGTGGCACATGCGTAAATAGGACTTCAACATGTGATCTGATCACATATATACAATGTACCTGATACTTTAGATCGGACCAGTGTTTAACGAGGCCTCTCCAGTCTTCATCAGATATATTTTCCACTAGAGATGTTTGGGCAAGTTCACTGTTAGCCTTGCCTTCAAAGTGAGTTTTCCTCAAGTTATACCGATACTGTCGCAGAGCAGACTTGAAAACATGGGTGCAAGCTTGTCTGGTTGCATCATCTTGGCTATCCAACTTGAACCTCATCTGTTGAAAATTATGGGAGTCTCATTATCAGCAACCTAGAAAGTATTGGACAGAACAAGACGATATTACTAGTCTCCATACATAACCATACTTACAGATAAATTGTCGAGGAAGGTGTTGAACTGGGTTTCGTCTTTCTCATTCCTGTACTGAATCCAGATTGGGAGGATACGTACATGACACCTAACAGCAGCCGCTGCCTCTGATACTAACTTGGCTGACTCTGTAGCATCACGTGGCCTTTTTAAACCTGCCTCAAAACGGATCTCCATTCTTCCTCCTCTAGATTTAGTTAACCTATCGAGCGTTATCCCTGATATTTGTTTCCTCTTGCGCCTAGGTGCTAGTCCAACAACAAACATAGGAAGTGTTAGTGTACATCAGACCGTGAGACTACATATAAAAAAGCATGCAACTGTAACTTGACTCCAGCAACTACCTTCTTGCTGTTGAAGCTCACAAAGTTCATCTGATCTTGCCAACTCATCTTGTGTCAAGAGTGCTTCGGAAGTAGTGTCATGTGGCAAGGGAGCTTGGAAACGTGCTGCTAGCTGAGTTGACCAACGAGTAAATCGTGCAGCTGGTGGTACTGTGGAAGGTGTTGCAACAACTAGGGTTGTCTCTGCTTGTTTCATGGCAGCTATTTATTTCGGTTTGGCTTGTTCTGCAGCTCGTGTAGCACGGGATACCATGTCGGTACAATTTTCCGCCGGACTTTGACCTTCTATTGCACCATCAGTACCAGCAAAATCTGCAGGATTGTTCCGCTTCCCTTTCCCTGTCGTTCTGTCTTGCTTCCTCTTTCTCCATGCCATGTTAAGTCAAGCCGACAAGAAAAACGAATAACAATTTAGTTCTTCAGAACAAATGTACTTTGATGTAAGAACATGGTGTGATAGACAGATATTGTATGTTCTAGAAACAGGAACACGTGTCTTAGTCACAAGTATAATGTGTAAAGTAAGCAGATGAAATTCAACAATATTAGAAGCAATACAAGCTAGACATCATACATAACATGCAACCACATATAATAGTGCCAAGTTAGAGGGGGCACCTGTGATTGTGCACTAGGGGAGACGTGCTCATTACCAACACAGCTACATTGAGTGTCCATGCATGTGTTGTCTTGGAAATCATCTTGGGGGATGGAGGAGTAGAATTTGTAGAGGTCCTCCATTTGGAAGGAGCACCTTCATCCGCTGCCTTGCTAACTTCCTTCCGCTTTATTGATTTTGAATTGTCAAGTAAAACCGACAAGAAAAGCAATAAAATTCACTCTTCAGAACTCATTCGTGCTTGATACTGACAATAACTACTTTGATGTAAGGCAAACACATGATTCCAGGATGGAATAATACGAAAAACAGGACGGCATGGCATATTCACAACTGTTTGTGTAAAATAAGCACAAACCATTTCACCAAATAAGAAGCAATGCAAGCTAGACACCACATGAAAGATGCAACCAATATGACTCTGCCAAGTTAAAAGTGTCCCGTCATAAATGGCATTTCAATAAATTAGAAGAAGCGCATGATATAAATCATATCAAAGATGCAACTAATATCACACTGCATATACTGAAGGTGTCTCGTCATACTATAAATTTATGCAGGATACAAAAAAACAATAGTTTTATGTGAGGCCATGCTTAATAGACAGATGTACTATGTACTAAATACAGGAAGGCATGTTACATTAACAAGTATAATGTATAAGCTAAGCAGAATAGCACATGCAGTTTAACCAGATTGAAAAAAATTACAATCTAGACACCATATGCAACATGCAACCACATATCACGCTGCCAAGTTAGAGCAAGCACCTGCGATGCTAGTGTAGGGGACATGCGGTAATCAACTATAGAGCTACGTTCACTATCTTCATCTAGCCTTGCTGTTTCTTAAGAATCATGTCGGGAGGCTGACGCTGCATTCTTTAAATGACGAGTAATCCACTTGCCTGACTGCCTCATCATAAGTGATTTATGAGGGATACACAAGAACATTAGTTTGATGTAAAAACATGGTTAATACACAGATGTACTAGTATGTACCAAAAAACAGAAAGGCATGTCATATTCAAAGGTATAATGTGTAAGCTAAGCAGATGCAATTTAACCAAATTGGAAGCAATACAAGCTAGACATCCGGCTGGAGTGGTGAGCATGATCATCTAGGACCTGAGAGCCTGGTGGGAGGCGGGCTGCTTCGCCACCATCGCGGCTTTTTAGTTGGCTTCCAGGTGATGCCTCTCTTTGCTGGGCTTGTCACTGGCTCGGCCAGTGCCCTGACTAGCTATTTGTCTTCTGGTGCTCACGGGATGGTGGTTCATGTAAAAAACATCTTTCCATATCTTCATAAAGACCGACTTCGGCCTTTCGAATACAAGCTAGACACCATATGGAACATGCAACCACATATGACACCGCGAAGTTAAAGCAAGCACCTGGGATGGTGGTTCATTGCGAGCGAGGTCATCAACTTCAGAGCTACGTTTACCGTCTCCATCTGCTGACACTGCACATTTTATAAGGCTGAAACGTGTCTGGCCTATCCGCGTAAGATGCTGGAGCGACTTCTCTCTTTTCTTTTTTGCTTCTCTCATAGCAGCAGAGTCTGAAATACCCTTGCATAAAAACACAATAGTGAGAGTATGGGTGAAGTGTGTGCAGAACTAGTGCACTGTAAAAGTAGCAGATAGTAGGTGGCTGAAAAATAAATGAAAGGAGACATATGATAGCTCTACAACATTGCATGGCAAACAAAATTAGATTCTACTCCGTATGATTTTGTAATATATGAGCGCAGGAAATGCAGGTACTCCTCCAGCACACCACCACATGTGGTCATATCAAGATAACAGTCGACTGAAAATAAATAGGCCAGTCGATTTTTTTAATGAACCGTCCGATCTATAAGGAATGGGCAGATGGCTTTCAACTACCTCCCGCCAGTCACTGTTGACGATCTTTCTCGAACCGCCAGCGACCACCGGCCCAGACCCCTGCCTCCGCCGCCCCACCCTCCCCTCGACATCACACCACCGCCTTGCTTGGCAGCGCCCCCAGGCCATCCCTTTAATCCCGGCCGACCTCCAGATCGGGCGCAAGTAGCTCTAGGCCCCACATGCCCCTAAGATAAACGCCGAGGCGCTGCTTCCCTGGTGTAATAGGCGGACTAGCGCCTGTTACGCCAGGGAATGCTTCCGTTAATTGGGAATCAACTGACCAGGAATTGAAATTCAGGGGGGCGACGGACCTCTAGCTAAGGTGAAATAGTATATGAGGAGAAACCTTGTGCATCACGAGTTACTAGGAACATCTAGTATCAAGAAGAAGCGGTCAACTAGTGTCTTCTGTGGGATGAATACCGTGCAAGCAGACATGTAAGATTTGCACGAATAAGGGAAGAGGAGTACCATTTTCGGTTGTCGGTGTGCTCGCCTCCACATGTCGCGCCAATCTTCTTCTTTTTGCCGGGGAAACCGATGTTCTGGAGGAGGGTGCAGGCTTGGACGAACCCATGGCCAAATTGTTGACTGTGTTGCCGTGGCCGTATGTCGGCAAAGGGGAAGCAGATCCGAGGCGGTGAAGGACGGTGTAGCAGGAATAGCTCCGGTGCGGTGGAGGGTTGCGAAGTTGGAGCGGCAGCGGTCAGGCGCAGGACGGCGTGGTTAAACTGGCTCGAGTACGGACGGCTCGGCCTCGGCTTCAACTACTAGCCGTGGAGGGCGTTGCGGTTGAGGTTGCGGTGGACGATGACGTCGGGGTATCAGCTCCGGCGTGATGGAGGAGGGCGGCGGTTGATGGGTGGAATGGGGTGGCGGACGGAGGACGCCGGGGTTTCGCGGCTGGTGGAGAGGTAGTTTTCGCGCCCACGGAGTACGAATGGGGAATCGGATGGGTGGGCGGGGGGGAGGGGGGAGAACCATGTTTCGGTTTGGGACGCGCTTGTTTTTGGCTTTTTTGAACAGAAGATGGGACGCGCTTGTTTGAAATTTGGGGAAAGTACAAACTTTGCGCCCCTCTTAAATTTCGGACCAACTGCAGGTCGGGGTAGGATGGTAATCCCAGGTGTCCCAAATAGTGGGCGGGAGCGATTTCGGCCACGCGCATGTGTGCTTAGGCGGCCATTGTGTATGAATGTTTTTCGGAGGCGGTTGCGTGGCGTCTAGATGAAGCTACAAACCTACCCGGTTTAGACCTTTGGACGTCGGGCTGGTAGGTTTCATGGGTCGGAGTTATTAGAAAAGTAATGTCCTTGTACTGCCAAACATTGGTCTCACGCGGTTTCGGGTGAGTAGAGGCTCTTTTGGCGCTTCGTTCGAAATTTTGAAATACAAGCATTCACGTTTAGAGTACTCTTGAACTTTGAGGATTGACCTAAATAGACAACATTAAATTTGACCTTGTATGTTTGAAAACCTCATTAAATTATCCGGTTCTTTTTGAAATTTTGACCCTTGAAAATCCTATAACTACGATTATTTTGGAATGGAGGAGCTAAATTAGAATCTATTTTGTACACGACTACATATGCTATTATGTACAAAATCAGAGCAAAGATTGGTGTCCCCATAATTTTGGTATGATTTACAAATGCCATGATATCAAATTCAAATAATTGAATGGACTTCATGTTGAATTCAGTTTTTTAAACCACCTTAAATGTAATTCAAATGTATGCTAGTTCATGGGTAGCTATTTATAATGTTCATTGTGTAACTTTCGTATGTATAATGTGATTTACACACACAACATGAACTATACTCATGTTTATATTCGATTGCTAAAGTGATGCATTGTCTGGAGTTCAAATACTAACTATGTGGATCAATTGTGTCGAATAATAACATATACATGCTCAAATTCGATAGAATCTAGATGTTTGATGGATCAATGACCGTTCCTTATGCGAATTGCAAATATCATGATCCCATTCTAATATTTGGATACAATTTATATCTTTAATCAATGTGTACAACAGTCTTGTACGTGTAGTTTCACTCTCCATCGGTGGTCTCTCACAAATGCTCACACACACTCTCCCGAGGTGTCTTTCTCGCACACATGCTCTTGATCTAACCCTCCCTCCCTCTCGTAACCATTTACGACTGTTTTCACTAACCTTTATCACAAGCACTCACCCTCTCGCAAGCATACACACGCACAATCCCCATCAACCCTTTCTATATACATAGACCTGCCTACGTGTTTCCTGTACGCACATTATCTTTAGGTATGTCTCTCACTCATTGTCTCACACCTCTCTTCCTAATCGACGAGTATGATTCTAGCAGATCATTCTGTAGGATGTCCCTTAAAGTTAGGTTGGATGAATAGTAATATCAGAGATAAAGGGGTTACCTTAGTCCGAGAACCTAGGGTTACAAATCCTAACCGGCTTTGTCAGTGGACATAGAGTCCTTCACAATTATGTTGTCTTTGTCTTGTACGACTAGTCATCCATGGGTCTCCCTAAATGCGTCACGGGCCGACCAATGTGGTGTAGGACGGAACCGAACGAAGGGCCTCACCTCGACCCACAGGACCTCACGCGGTGACACACCCTCTGCCCCCACGTCTCGTTATCTTCTCACATCCACACATACCAACACAGACACCACACACACAAAAATATTCTCCTGGTGCCTCTATCCACTCCCCCCTTGCATATACACACTCAAGGGAATCTCTCGCCGTGACGTCATATTCGTCTCTCTCTCTCTCTCTCTCTCTCTCTCTCTCTCTCTCTCTCTGGACCACTCTCATTTCTCGTGCTATCTCTCCCACCCCTGTTGGCCCCTCTATCCATGCCTCTCTCGAATACGTAATACACACACATACCTCTCTAGGCCCTGCCAAATGCATCAACTACACATTCACACATGTTACATCACGTACCCCATTGATCTAAAAAGCCCTCTCTTCACGTTTATTCCGCGTACAACATTCCTTTTGAATAAAGTGTGGCCAAAAAAATATTTTACAATTTCTACATATATACAACATTACAAAGTTACATGGAAGAGTATGAACGCTTGCATTGCATGGTGCCCACAATCATATTTATTCCGCACTGTGAATTTGTATATGTTTATACTATATATAAAGTTAGTCATAATAAAGAGAAACGAAGAGCATCTCTCTCCATCGCATACCCCCCCCCCCCTCTACGCCCCTTTCACGTACGCACACACACTATCTCCAGGTCCTCTAAAAGTAAGCCCCCGGCACATTCACGCATGTTTTATCTTTCTCTCGCGATATATACAATGATGACCATTGTATTTGAAGTGAAAGCACGATACGTACATTGGACTTCAGAATCCACTCATTACGGTCACCATTTACGTTTTCTGGTTATTATACAGTCACAGGCTCACCGTACAACTCTGTATTTACTCAAGACACGACTAGTTGACCAGTTAAACGCTCCACGTGGCACCTCTAGTGTTGCATCACATTATCTCACTACCATCGGGCCCACCTGTCGGCTTGTACCTACTCTACATCTACACTCTTATAAAATACTAGCAAGATTCCCATGCGTTGCATGGAACATCAAGATGCATTTGTATGAGTAGTTTATCTTGTGGGAGAAAAGGATGAACAAGGGAAGGCCTTATTTGCAAGCGTGGAGAGGGGTGTGGGTATCTTTTTGCAAAATTGTCATAGTTTCCTTCCTATCCGTCAGATATAGATGAAATGGCCTATATTGCAGGATGGCAGGCACACGGTCATCACCGACTATGCTTTTTATAAGAGTAGGGATAAATACACTCTTATAAAAAACATAGTTGGTGATGATGGTGTGCCTGCCATCCTGCAATATAGGCCGTCTGATTTATACCTGACAAATAGGAAAGAAACTATGACAATTTTGCAAAAAGGTACCCACACACCTCTCCACATTTGCAAATAAGGCCTTCCCTCAGTCATCCTTCTCTCTCTCTCTCTCTCTCTCTCTCTCTCTCTCTCTCTCTCTCTCTCTCTCTGGACCACTCTCATTTCTCGTGCTATCTCTCCCACCCCTGTTGGCCCCTCTATCCATGCCTCTCTTGAATACGTAATACACACACATACCTCTCTAGGCCCTGCCAAATGCATCAACTACACATTCACACATGTTACATCACGTACCCCATTGATCTAAAAAGCCCTCTCTTCACGTTTATTCCGCGTACAACATTCCTTTTGAATAAAGTGTGGCCAAAAAAATATTTTACAATTTCTACATATATACAACATTACAAAGTTACATGGAGGAGTATGAACGCTTGCATTGCATGGTGCCCACAATCATATTTATTCCGCACTGTGAATTTGTATATGTTTATACTATATATAAAGTTAGTCATAATAAAGAGAAACGAAGAGCATCTCTCTCCATCGCATACCCCCCCCTCTACGCCCCTTTCACGTACGCACACACACTATCTCCAGGTCCTCTAAAAGTAAGCCCCCGGCACATTCACGCATGTTTTATCTTTCTCTCGCGATATATACAATGATGACCATTGTATTTGAAGTGAAAGCACGATACGTACATTGGACTTCAGAATCCACTCATTACGGTCACCATTTACGTTTTCTGGTTATTATACAGTCACGGGCTCACCGTACAACTCTGTATTTACTCAAGACACGACTAGTTGACCAGTTAAACGCTCCACGTGGCACCTCTAGTGTTACATCACATTATCTCACTACCATCGGGCCCACCTGTCGGCTTGTATCTACTCTACATCTACACTCTTATAAAATACTAGCAAGATTCCCATGCGTTGCACGGAACATCAAGATGCATTTGTATGAGTAGTTTATCTTGTGGGAGAAAAGGATGAACAAGGGAAGGCCTTATTTGCAAGCGTGGAGAGGGGTGTGGGTATCTTTTTGCAAAATTGTCATAGTTTCCTTCCTATCCGTCAGATATAGATGAAACGGCCTATATTGCAGGATGGCAGGCACACGGTCATCACCGACTATGCTTTTTATAAGAGTAGGGATAAATACACTCTTATAAAAAAACATAGTTGGTGATGATGGTGTGCCTGCCATCCTGCAATATAGGCCGTCTGATTTATACCTGACAGATAGGAAAGAAACTATGACAATTTTGCAAAAAGGTACCCACACACCTCTCCACATTTGCAAATAAGGCCTTCCCTCAGTCATCCTTTTCTCTCACAAGATAAACTAGTCATACAAATGCATCTTGATGTTACATGCAACGCACGGGCATCTTGCTAGTAAGAATGAAAACAAACGATAAAAAATATTGGACGGTGGTTCGAAGTCATGACCGCGGGCACAACGGACAAGGTGGCCTTGTATTGGAATGCTGAGTCGTCTGTTTTAACACACATGAGATGGTGTGGTGATTATACACACACGCACGCATGCACACGAACCGCATGCACGCAACACTCACATGAACACATGAACCCACGCACGCACGCAACACTCACACGTACACACTCAGCCACGCACGCACGCAACACTCACACGCACACACGCACGCATGCATGCACACACCAGTACACCACACGACCAACACACACTCTCACGCTCAAGTGCTCAACCTACACGTGCATGCGCACACATCAGGCCCTGACAGACACATACACAACCAGGTGATTCACGCGCACGGGGTGGAGTCTTGTCGCGCCTGCGTAAATTTGTGTTTATCTGACCTTTTCCCTATGCGAACTGACAGGTGGGACCCACTAGGAACGTGGTCAATTTAACTAGTCAACATGTGCCACGCAGACTATTTGGCCGGTCAACAAAGTGCAATCCGATGCTGAACCGTGAGCAAGTGACTGTATAATCACCGCAAAATGTATATACTGACCGTAATCACCTTATTCTGAAGTTCGGTGAAGGTATTATGCTTTTCTCTCTGTAGGCCCTCCAAAACTACATCTCTATGTGTTCTTGCATGTTACATCTAACAACTATGCAATACAACACTACTACTACACTCTAACATAGTAAATCATATGTGTTTTTAGTTTTACTAGATATCATATTGTTACTTAATTATTCAGTTTGCATACATTAAAATTGCCTTTGAAATGTATGGCCAGTATCATATACCGCGCGGGAAAAATCCCGCCCTTTCCTGTTTAATTGGGTTTGTATCAATAGATCATGCGAAACAGCAAAACTATAGTACTATATACAGTACAAGTGACAGTTCACTGGGTCACCGTGTCGTGTACTCCTCCGTCGTAAGAGTGGAGAGCTCGCTTTCATAAATCTTCTAGTCCCTTTCGCCGACATGTGGGGCATCAAGCTACCGGGTCCACGTGCCATAGCGGAATACAGTGCAGAGCAGCCGGGGTGAAGCACCCGGTCATGGCGTCGGCGTAGTAATGAGCAATGAGGCGTCAAATCACAAAGCTGCACCTTTCCCGCGGTTAAGTTGGAGGGACGAAGTAATAATGCTAAAAAAAGAAGTTGGAGGGACGAAGCAGCCATCATTTCACTCGTTGTTGAATCCGCTTCTCCCTCATCTTCTTCAAGTTAACCACGTGTTGCTTCTGCCGTTGTTCTGCATCATGTGGGAAGCGGATCGGCTTGGTGAAGCACTGACACATGGGACTGCATGTTAGCAAACCGCCAAGACAGCATCCTCTAAAAATAAGAAACCTCCCCTGCCATCCGCGCGGCAAAATCACCTCCTTTTTACTAATCTTGATTCTATAATTTTTTAGATCAATATAATTGAGATTTGTATAGATAGCACACAGGAGCAAAACCAAGTGGTACGGTTAAGGGCATCCACAATGTGTAGCCAAATGTGAAAATAACTTTTGGCATCGTGGGAACCATTGTGGACGGTGTTGCCAAAGCCAAAAGGATGGAACCGAAGCTCCCTGATTGATTGATTGAAGGAATAAAAAAATGCAACGTCTCTCCTCTTTCTCCCGTGCTTGGACGCATGTACAATATAGAGGACAGAGTCTACTCCCCCGTCCCTTCTATCACAAATCACAAAGCAGTGCGGCATCAAATCACAAAGCACGAACAAAGGAACCATCATTTCACTCTTCGCTGACTCCCCTTCTCCATCGTCTTCTTCGAGAAACCATCTCACCGCACTAAGCTGGACGGACGACGCTTGTGTACGAGTAGTACTAGTACATTTATGCGTCCTTTGGTTTAACGGACTTCTTGGATGCAAATAAGGTGGTTGTCTCGGCTGGCAGGCGGCACTTGCGAACGACTTACCGTGGTATCCCTCAATGGTGTTCTCCTTCAAACGCACTTCGCCAAACCACAATGTTCGAGATATCGTCGACGTCACCGCAACGGGGAAGGAAGTCAAATATAGTTAACACCTCAATTTTTTTGTACACAAGGCCAGTATATCAAAATTACAATGTGCAAAAGGCCACTAACACTAATCGAGGCAAAATTGATGGGGTTTGCCTCGTACTAGTAACCAAGGACATTAATATCCCTTGCATGCATGCGGAAGTGAGAAGGTTGGTTTGCATGGCGCTGCATTAATCAAGCGATGAGGAGTGAGATGGTTAGCTCTTTGGGCTTTGGAGAAAAAAATACGCATTACTTGACACGTGAAACAATGACTTGTATTGATTAATCCCGCGAAGGAAAATCCTGCCTTTCTTTTTTAACACTAGTACTCCTAGTACGTAGTACTACGTACTTATCCTGTTTGGGTCTAGGCCTTACATTGTCATACTTCGCCACACATATTTGCCAAGCTTGCCTAAAGTTTTCAAAATGAAAAGGAGGTACACTTGCGCACGGCTGTCGCGGTCGCACCGCACCCTCACACGGTCGCACCGCACCCTCACATGCACAGTCGCTCCTGCATGCCGCAAACCCAACCAAGGGAACGCACCCTCACTGACACGTGCTGTCGCATGTGAACAAACAAAACTCAGCCATCCTACCGCTGACACATAATTTTCATTCATAGAGTATGTTTATCCAACTGCATGTTGGGGAGCATCCGTACGGCCCATGCGGTGGTCTATTGGGGAAGAAGAAGAGGTGAGAAAGAAGGGTTAGGAGACGTAGGATATTCATCCAACCGTCTGAAATGGTAGACTGGCCCGAGTCAGGTGACTTGCATAAAAATATATGTTTTTACACAGCAAAAGATCCATAAAAACAACAACATAAAGCAAAACTATCACTGCTCGCGAAACGAGACGACCTCGTCGTCTTTGGCTGCCGGCGCGAACTAGCCGTAGCTGCCGACGTGTGTCTCCGCACCGTGGTTGTCCTCGGCCTCCAGCTACTCGTTCACACGGAGCGTGTGGGTGCTCTACACGGACAAGAGCACCGTCCGGTTCAAGTCGAGGATGTCCAGTTCCGCCTGGAGGAGGGCCTCGATGGCAGCGGCATCCACGCGCTCCGCGTCGAGTCGAGCCTCCGCCGCCCAGTTCAAGTCCAGGACGTCCGGTTCTGCCTGCAGGAGGGCCTCGATGAGAGCGGCATCCGCATGCTCCGCGTCGAGTTGAGCCTCTGCTGCCCGATTCAAGTCCAGGACATCCGGTTCCGCCCGCAGGAGGGCCTCGATGGCAGCGGCATCCGCGTGCTCCACCTCAAGTTGAGCCTCTGCCGCCCAGTTCACATCCACGGCATCCGGTTCCGCCTGCAGAAGAGCCTCGATGGCAGCGGCAAGCGCATGCTCTGCGTCGAGTTGAGCCTCTGCCTCCCGGTCCTCCTTTAGTATCGCCAGGTTGAACCGCTGGTCCGCCTGCACCATGGGGGATTCGGACAACGGCACAAAGTCGGCGTCCATCGTCTCATACCCATCGGGGGCCTTCTGCATCGCGGCCTCCGCCATGAACATTGGATCGGCTTCCTCCTCCTCGTAGCTTGGCTCCAGAGAATTCAGGGATTGGCCCGCCGCAAAGCGAGCTTGGGAACGGAAGTCTCTAGCGCTGACCGCCGCCGCAATTTCTGCGCGGCGCTCCGGTGTCAGCATCTTGTAGTATGTGATCTTGCGGCGCACCATGGATTTCCAGCGAACTAGGGGACGCTTGATGCGGGCTAGGGGATCGAAAGGCGGGGGAAGGGGCTGGAGATTAGGTGTGGTTTTAGGGCAGTGGCTGGCGACCTGGCGTAGGCCGAGCAGCGAAGGTTCTGGTGTGAATAGTGGTTCCGGTGACGACCGATCAATCGGTTTTGACTGTACATCGCTCTTGTCGCATTCGCGTTGCAGCCCGGCAAGCTGGACCATCCACGTCGCTCGCCGAATGGAACGCGCTTCGTCTTTCATTTTCGCTCGCTTGTGGGACCGCAGTTGAGAGCAAACCGACGTCCCTCCCCCTTCCCCGCCCACGTCATTTTATGCGGAGTAAATAAAAACTAAGGGAGTATACTATGGATGAGGATCCCCTGACGTGGCCAAACCCATTGAGTAACTGACATGCGGGGCCTAGCAAGCATGCTCTAAGGCAGGGATACATATGTGAAAGGAGCTTCCAGTGGTATAATTTTCACATTATACATCTCATGTACTATTAATCTTGTCAATAGTCAAATGTGGTTTTGAAAAACGCATTAGAGCATGGTTAATAATATAGCCAGTCGATGGCTATAAGGAACTGCCATGTCATCTATAGCCATCATCTATTATATGCACTCATACAGTAGTGTGGGTTATTGTATTAGTACTTTTTTCCAACTCCTCTCCATCCCTTTCTTCATATTTATTTTACGTATTTAACTAGGAATGCGTATATAGCTAAGCTCTTGCATGAGAGATCACTCCCCTTACTTTTTCACATCTCTCTCCTCCACATAGGCCCTATATAAATGGAAGGAGGGAGTACAACTATGAGCACTGCATACTCTAGTACAAATGTTGTCAGTACTCCACTAGTACTATTGAACAGGGAGCTTAAAAAAGTTACTATTGGACTGGCTATACATGGCGAAATCATAGTAGGAAGAGCATGTGCGAGAACAGGCACATTCACGTGGTTGAAAACAAATTGGAAACCATCTCGAGTACAAATCTAGGAGTATGTACGAATCTAACAATATTGATTGGGCGTTGTTGAATGTTGATACTTTTTTTTTCAAAGTAGAGATACTTTGACTACACATAAAACTTATATGTAAACTAGAAAGGATAGGAGGGAGTATATTGTACGTTCAAAAACGAAACGAACATTGAATACCCTTTATATATGATTTGCGGATGCTATGATCACCGGTTAAAAATTTTGAATCCGCCTTAGGTATCACACATGCCCCCACTCGTTCTCTCTCGATTTCATCTCGGGGCCCGGAGATCGATTGAAAGAGGACTAGGGTGGGTACAATATGTTCGTTACTATTCCCACCAACCTGGTGCTCTCACACATGCCCCCACACATGCCCTCACCGCCCCTTACTATTCCCACCGCTGACCAGGCCCCGCGGCCACGGCAGCCTCACACCGCAGCCGAACCAGTGAACCCTCATACTCCTCTCCGCGCGGGCTTCCACTGTCGCGTCTTCCCCTGCTCCGCGTCGTCCCCTTCCTAGGCCTCGCCGTTTTCCACCGCCTTGGTGCTCTCGGCGCGGCGTGGTCAAGGAATGACTTCCATCAGAAGAGTACTGTACGTGGAGAGGCTGATAGTTGGGTCCACGGCCGTAGCAAGGAAGTGCCTCCTTATTACACACAAAATAACTATTCCTCCACGTGACAGCGGGGACCCATCGGACGGGCCACCGTATTTCGCGAAAAAAAGTTTCCCCCTAACTGCTGGGACCCACCAGCTACATCTTCGCACGCAAGGAAGTGCGTCTGGGCAAAAAAACGATTCGCCCCCTGACTGCTGGGACCCACCAGCTACATCTTCGCATGCAAGGAAGTGCCTGACAGTCGGGACCCACCTGGTCGAAGCGTACCGCTGATACGTCCAAAACGTATGTATAATTTCTGCTTGCTCCATGCCTCTTTTGTGTGATATTGCTATGATATTTATGCACTTCCATACACTTTTGATCATATTTGGACTAACCTATTAACTCAGTACACCATAGTGCCAGTTCCTGTTTTCTGTTATTTTTCTATTTCAGGTTTCCCCCATATTAAAAGTGCTCTAAAAATTCCGAGAAAAATACAGGAAAAATCAGCGTAACGGGAGCTTCAAGAAAAACCAAAGCAGGGCCAGAGGGGAGCCTGGGGTGGCCCAGGCGGCCACCCGGGGCGGCCCCACCCCTGGCAGACCAGGGAGGGCGCCTGGGGCCCCCTCTCCGCCTCTGGTGACCCCCCTTCGCATATATATTTCTCCCGTCGCGGAAACCCTGATTCCAGAACCCTTTTCTCCATAAGCAATTCCGATCTCCGCCGCCATCGCCACCAAGTTTCGGGGGACCAGAATTCCTGTGCCGGCATCCTGCCGGGACGAGGAAGTGCCCCCGGATTCATCTCCATCAACGTTGCTTCCTCCCTCCATGATGCGGGAGTAGTTCCTCCTCGGGGCTGAGGTTTCTACCAGTAGCTATGTGGTCAATTCTCTCTCCCATGATGTGATCTTCGTTGTGATCATAGGCTATGTTAATCTAGGGTGATCCCATGATATTTCCCCTTCCTCTATGTATTGGATTGATGTACTCACTTGTCTTTATCTAGTATAATCCCCGAGACCAAGGTGACAGCAGTCTATTGGACATGGATTAGAAGAATATTTTCATGAGTGATTTCCTCTTTTGTGTGTTGATTGAAGATTGAGAGTCCCTTGGTGCTTGTCTTTGACTATCCTTGAGATATGTTGTGGTGATTGTGGTACTCTCTTTGGATGGCCGCGGTGACATTGGGAAATCCATAGATTGAGAACTACGAACTTTGAGGTGTGCTTTTGTAGCCCTACATAATTCTCGTCCTCTCTTGACCACAAATGAATGACCTCCGAGTGCGTCCCCATTGCATGTTTTATGGAAATATCATGTGATTAGATTATGTAAATGTTGTTGGGAGTTGCCACTAGTGAAAGTATGAAGCCTAGGCCTTGTTTCCACCATTGCATTACCATTTGTGCTCACGTTTACCACTTGTTTGCTTGCTGCACTTTTTATAACAGATTTATATTACTTTGCTTTGCCACTCCTATCATCCATATTTTACCATCTCTTCGCCGAACTAGTGCACCTATACAACTCCTAGTTGTATTAGGTGTGTTGGGGACACAAGAGACTTCTTGTATCTTGATTGCAGGGTTGCTTCAAAGGGGTACGTTCAACCTCCACTTCCCTGAGTTCGATAAACCTTGGGTTACTTACTTAAGGGAAATTTGCTGCTGTCCTACAAACCTCTGCTCTTGGAGGCCCAACACTGTCTACAGGAATAGAAGCGTGTAGTAGACATCAAGCTATTTCTGGCGCCGTTGCCGGGGAAGTGAGGTAAGTGAAGGTACCTTCTCTAGATCTTGCAATTAAATCTTTTTGTTTCTTGTTTTTATTTCACTAGTTTTGCTTAATGGAAAACAACAAAAATATGAGAGAGCTTTATAAGCTCTACCTTGCTTTGGGACATGATGTGTTTGAAGAGAAAATTAAAAAACCTATGGAACTTTATTATTTGCATAACAATCATGATGGTGGTGATGTTATTAGTATGCTTTCTTTGAATATCAATATTGCTAATGACATGGAAAGATCTAAACTTGGGGAGGTCGGTTTTGATGAACATGATATTTTTAGACCCCCAACTTTTGAGGAGAAAATTTACTTTGATGATATTATGCCTCCTATATATGATGATTACAATGATGAATATGATATTTTCAGTCCACCTACTATTGAGGATAGAATTTATTATGATTATGATATGCCTCCTAAATACGATGATTACCATGATGGTTATGATAGTCTTACTCTCACTATTCCTAATAAGAAAGATTTTGCTTATATGAAGAGTAATGACACCTTTTTGCATGTGGATCATGGTAACAATGCTTTATGTGATGCTTATATTGTTGAGTTTATTCGTGATCCCACTGAAAATTATTATGAGAAGGGAACATATGCTTATAGATATTTCAATAATATCAAGTTCCCTCTCTTTATGTTGAAGGTTTTGAAGCTGCACTTGTTTTGTCTTCCTATGCTTATTGCTTTGTGCTTCAATGAATTATTCTATTGCAATATTCCTATGCATAGGAAGCATGTTAGGCTTAAATGTGCTTGGTATTTGCTCCTTGATGCACTCTTTTGTTCTTCAACTCTTATTCCTACGAGAGCATCATTAAAGTCTTAAGCCTATCTTTATGGCTATAAAGAAAGAGCTCTAGGGAGACAACCCTTGTTATCTTTGCTTTCAGTTTGTTCTTTCAGTTTTTAGTGGTCTTGATGTTTGTTACTACAGTAGCATCATCATTGTATCTTTTCTTTTCAGCTTTGTGCCAAGTTTAGCCTCCGATTGCAAGAAAGTTCAAAAGTTGTGACGTGCTGTCCAGAAAACAGATTATGTCCTTGGACAGAAAAATTCGTATAAAATCACCAGATCATCTTTTTGATCTGAATTTTTTTGACACCGTGCTCTATACAATTGGCTTTCGGGCGTCTGTTCTGAGTTTTTTAATTTGAGTTGCAGAAGTGCCCCGAAAAAATTATTTACTACCTGCTGGTCTGTTTTTCACAGATTCTGTCCTGTTTTGCCTTTTCTTCGTTTTGCAAACCTTGAGCTTGCTTTTTCTTTGCAAAAACCTTTTGGCAATCTTGAGAAACAGTAGCTCTTCAAGATTATCCTTATTTGCAGTAGGGAAAAATTATTTTATTATGGGTACTAACCTCGCTAATCAGATTATGATGAGTTATGTATGAAGGGATTTTTCAAGTGTGCGAGGGAAGATGATAAAAAAAGATTCAGGAGGGTCAAACGCTCAAGCTTGGGGATGCCCCCATGCACCCCCAAGAAATATTCAAGAAGACTCAAGCGTCTAAGCTTGGGGATGCCCCCATGCATCCCCTTCTCCATCAACAATCATCAGTTCGTCTTTCGTTCCACTATAATTATCACTTCATGTGTTATGTGCTATGCTTGGAGCGTCTTGCTCTTAGTTTCCTTTTTAGTTTTCTTTAGCTTTGCTTGCTGTTCATAACAAGTTAGAACCCAGCTTTCTTTGTGTGGGAGAGAAACACGCTCCACTTCAACCTAGAACACAACATAGGATTTTCATGCTTATCTTTGTTGTGTGTGTTCTTTGTCTTTCCATAGCTGCTGTCATGTTTAGCTCTTAGTTTTCATGCTTTTCTTTTTAAAGAGCTTTTGTTTAGTTGGTTGCTGAACTCTCTTGAGTTTTCATGTTTATCTTGTTAAGAGAGTTTGCCTGTTGCACTGAGTTGTGTGTCTTAACTCAAAGTAGGTAATTGAGGTTGCTATTTAATTTTAGTAGTAACTTGCAATAGTTTTGAGGTATTGCCATGAGTAATGTCTGAACTTTTGGTGTCAAGAGCTTTAGCCTATTAGTGATAGATGTCGTATTTTGGGCAATCCGTGTTTATTTTCGAAAACCTACAAAATAGTTGAGAACTTTAGCTACTAAATGGATCACTAATCTTTGGAGGGATCGAATATTAGAGTACACTCACGTACCATGAGTCGAGGATGCGCAAGGATAACCAAACCCCCATACACTCCTCCTCGGGGTACTTGTCTCTTTGTGAACCTCCTAATTAGATTGAGAGTTACCGATAATAAGTGCATGAGTTCTTCGGACTAATGTGAGTATTCAAAAGTTGACACTTCCACCTAGCCATATTTTTCTAGCCTCTTCGGTACCGTGCATTGCCCTTTCTCACCTCGAGAGTTGGCGCATACTTCGCCGGTGCATCCAAATCCTTGGCACGATACACTCTGTCATCATAAGCCTCATTATATCCTTCCTCAAAACAGCCACCATACCTACCTATCAAGGCATTTCCATAGCCTTTCCGAGATACATTGCCATGCAACATCCATCTTCTCATGACTTGATCTTCATGTCATACATGACTTTGCTTGATCGATGAGCCGCATGCTAGTTGGGCCTTGCCCTAATCATTGCTACATGACGCGCTAGTATCATTGCATATCCTGCTACACTGGCAGAGGCATACATTTGCATACATCATGATAGTTTCATTTTCTTTATGTTGAGTACTTTTGTAAAGTGTGAAAGATCTTCTATACTTCTTGTAATAAATAGAGTGTTGCCCCTAAAGTGAGGAAAAGATCCCAAAGAGGACAAAATCAAAAGATCCCAAAGAGTACAAATGAGAGTTAAATAGAAAGAGCCATTGAGGCCACAAAAAATAAAAAAGAGAAAAAAGAGAAAAAGAAATAAAAAGAGAGAAGGGGGCACACTACTATTCCTTTTGAGAGATCCACACTCGTACTCCATCTTATACCTTGTACTCCATAGAGATTATCATTCATGCATATAGCTATGTGGGGACCTTCACACTATAGAACTTGGCTTGTATATTCCAATGATGAGCCTCCTCAAAAGAGCTCTAGGTCTTCTTGAGCAAGCAAGTTGGATGCACCCCCACTAATTCCATTGGAGAGCTTACCTTAGCTCATATGTGCATCCGTTGCATGGCAATCCCTACTCCTCACATCATATCTATCATTTGGCTTTCTCTCGCCGATGATTGTCCTCATTGATGTGAGCCTTTCACACCTTTTTTGTCTTCCCCCTCTATCATTTTTCTCTCTTTGCCATCCTAAGTGTCAACTTTCTTGCTTACCCTCATCCATTGCATGAGTGCTCAAAATATCGAAAGGGAGTGGATCATTTTGACTTGTACCTGGCTAACGGTCTGGGGATGAGTCAAGATAAGATTCCAAAGAAGACCAAGTGTGAAACTTTAGTAGATTAAGTTCTCAACAATACAAAAACTATGTTTTACTCTCTCATATATCCCTATCCCCTTTCTTGCACGCAAACACCATTTGGAGACATTCGACTCACGGACAGCGAGAGCTATTGCACCTTTATGTTCTTATGTTACTTGTTACAATGCTAATATAGACTCTTGCTTGTTATGACTTGAATTGAATTACATGCCTTGATTGCTTTACTTAAAAGTTCTTATATGGTTGATAGCATGTCACCACAGAAATTATGCTTGTTATCATTTACCTACTCGAGGACGAGCAGGAATTAAGCTTGGGGATGTTGATACGTCCAAAACGTATCTATAATTTCTGCTTGCTCCATGCCTCTTTTGTGTGATATTGCTATGATATTTATGCACTTCCATTCACTTTTGATCATATTTGGACTAACCTATTAACTCAGTGCACCACAGTGCCAGTTCCTGTTTTCTGCTGTTTTTCTATTTCAGGTTTCCCCCATATTAAAAGTGCTCTAAAAATTCCGGGAAAAATACAGGAAAAATCAGCGTAACGGGAGCTTCAAGAAAAACCAAAGCAGGGCCAGAGGGGAGCCTGGGGTGGCCCAGGCGGCCACCCGGGGCGGCCCCACCCCTGGCCGCCCAGGGAGGGCGCCTGGGGCCCCCTCTCCGCCTTTGGTGACCACCCTTCGCATATATATTTCTCCCATCGCGGAAACCCTGATTCCAGAACCCTTTTCTCCAGAAGCAATTCCGATCTCCGCCGCCATCGCCACCAAGTTTCGGGGGACCAGAATTCCTGTGCCGGCATCCTGCCGGGACGGGGAAGTGCCCCCGGATTCATCTCCATCAACGTTGCTTCCTCCCTCCATGATGCGGGAGTAGTTCCTCCTCGGGGCTGAGTATTCTACCAGTAGCTATGTGGTCAATTCTCTCTCCCATGATGTGATCTTCGTTGTGATCATAGGCTATGTTAATCTAGGGTGATCCCATGATATTTCCCCTTCCTCTATGTATTGGATTGATGTACTCACTTGTCTTTATCTAGTATAATCCCCGAGACCAAGGTGACAGCGGTCTATTGGACATGGATTAGAAGAATATTTTCATGAGTGATTTCCTCTTTTGTGTGTTGATTGAAGATTGAGAGTCCCTTGGTGCTTGTCTTTGACTATCCTTGAGATATGTTGTGGTGATTGTGGTACTCTCTTTGGATGGCCGCGGTGACATTGGGAAATCCATAGATTGAGAACAACGAACTTTGAGGTGTGCTTTTGTAGCCCTACATAATTCTCGTCCTCTCTTGACCACAAAGGAATGACCTCCGAGTGCATCCCCATTGCATGTTTTATGGAAATATCATGTGATTAGATTATGTAAATGTTGTTGGGAGTTGCCACTAGTGAAAGTATGAAGCCTAGGCCTTGTTTCCACCATTGCAATTGTCACATCCCTAGCTAGCACTTGCATTAGGACCTAACTAGAGTGTGCATCATGTTTACTTTCAAAGAAACTTGAAATGGGATTAACAGAAACCCCAGCACCCCTCCCCTAACAACTAGGGTTTGCTAAAATATTTTCCAATGTACCCAAAATGCCCTTCAAAAATGTTCATCATTTCTGACTTGGTCTTAAACCTCTGCCAAAAATGGTGCACAATTTTCTAGGACACTCAAGGGCTCTGGATTAAATCATATGGTATTTGAGTTTGGGCATTTAAATACTTAAAAATATTTTAAATGCTCAAATAATCATGAACTATAATGTTTCCTACTGTTCATATTATATACAGTAGGTATGACAAGTGTCATGAGTTATAAAAATGTTTAGGCATTTTTATTAATTGAACAAAGCTGCAAAAGAAATAAAACAGAAAGAAAATAGGAAAAGAAAAATAGGAAGAACACTTACCTGAGCCCACTTACCTGCTGGCCCAGCCGGCCCAGCCCACCAGGGGCATCCCCGTCTTCTTCGTCGCGCCAGCGCATGAAGCAGCTCGGTGGCGAGCGCCGCCGATGCGCCGGCCACCTCCTGCCTGCCTGGCTGGCCCCTCGGCCCTCTGGACGGACTAGAACGACGCCACGAAGCCCCCTCGACCGTTTCCCCTCTCCCCCGTGTCTCTCCCCCTCCTCTCTTCCCTCCGCCGAGCTCCCCCGAGCGAGCTCGTCGCCGACGACCGCTGACACCGCGCTCTACGCCACCCCCTCGCCTCCCCGAAGCACCACTAGCTCCGCCGCATCGCCCCGAAGCTCCCCACCGACGCACACGACGCCAGGAGCCCCGCAACGTCCTCCTCGCCGTCGTCTTCAACCTCCGGCACCGGAGATCGCCGCCGCCCGTACGCCGTCGTCCGACCGTCCCCGAGCTCACTTCGACGCCCTCTGCGACCGCTGTGAGCTCACGCTTCGAACCCCCCTCTCCACGGGCTCGTTTAGGCCTTGTAGCCGCCGCCCCCTTTGCTGACCGACGATCACCACCGCCGGCCAACTCACCGCCGTGGCCATAGGCACCGTACCTCGTGGCTGAGCACGCCATTAGCTTCAGTAGGTCACCAGCAAGCTAAAGCAAGCTTTAGCTCCTCCTCCCGTGCACGACAACTCCATCCCGACCAACTCCGTGCGAGCACCGCCGCGGACGAGCTCGTCGCCGTCAACTCCGGCGACCTCTCGTCCAACCAGTGGCACCGTTGGATGCGGTGCATCACCAGGAGCACACCGAGCCCATCCGCGCGGCAAATGGATGCCGGAATAGGGATTCCGACGAGTCACCGCCGTGCGATATGGTCGCCGCCGGCCAAACTCCGGCGGGCTGACGTGGCCTGTTGTTTAGTAGCTAACAGTAATTAGTTTAACCACCACAGTCACTGACAGTGGGCCCCCTTTGTTAGTCAAACCCAGTCAACCCTGGTTATGACCGGAATTAGCTCCTGAGACACTGACATGAGGGACCCACCAGTCAGGTTTGACCTGGACTGGCCCTGTTGACTGGCTGACGTCGGCATGATGTCATGCTGACGCAGTAAAGGTTTTTCTGGGATTTTTAGATTTAAAAATAATTCAGGAAATTCCAGAAAATACCCAAAACTTCTAAAAATCATATAAAATCAACCATAGCTCAGATGGAAAAGATTTATATATGAAAAATGATCAGAAAAATCCAATCTTTCCAATGGCACTAGTTTCATGCATGTTTGAACAAGTTAACTTGCTGTATACATCAAAAACATGATTATGCACTTATTTAAATAATAGTTTGAACTTTAATTTGAATCCTTGAATCAAATAGGTTCAAGCCCTTCTGGTTTTAGTTGCATTAGCCAACACACATGCATCTTGCCATGTCATGAGCATGCATCATATTGTTGCATTTGTTTGTTAATAATTGTATCGCTGGTATTCCCTGTGTTAGGTCCTGCTCCCGAGGATACTGCTGCGTATCCAGTTGAAGAGCAGTACCCGACAACTACCTTGTCAGGCAAGCAATCATTGATCATTCCGATACAAACCCAATCTTCTCGCTCCTGCTCTCTTTTACTGCATTAAGGCAACAGCGTGTGAACTGCTACTTGATGCGGTAGTTGAACCCTATTCCCTTGCATGACCTGTCATTGCCACAGTAAATAGTTGAAACCCACTAGCATGTGTAGGAGTTGATTGAGCCATGTGATGTGTGATCTACCATGCTATTTACTTATGTTGCCTGCTATGCTTAGAGTTGTGTCTGGTCTGGTTCATCTGGGTGATGGATCAGAGTGAAACAATCTTTTGATAAAGAGAAGGAAGTGTGGAATACGCTTGGTAAAGGTATCGATGAAAGGCCATGTAGGAGTACATGGTGGGTTGTTTCATTGGAATCGTCCATAGGACCTAAGATCTGTATGTGTGGTTCAAGTTCCAGTTACTACCATGCATTGGGCCCGAAACCAATGGACCCTCTCGGCTTATTAATTACCCTCGATCTTTGTCCAGGAGTTGCAACTAGTTTCTGGTGTTTATAGCTTACTAGAGGTCGTGCACAACGCTGACCCTCGGGGTGGGTTGTGATGCGACAGGTACGTGGCACGGTGTACCGGTTGCCCGTTTGGTGACTCGGGAACCCTGTACACGCCGAGTAAACGGCGATAAGTGGTGAAAGCGTGTGTGAAGAAGTACACCCCTGCAGGGTTATCAAACTATTCGAATAGCCGTTGTTCGCGGTACGAACTACTTGGTTACTCTTAAAGTTCATAGACAAGTTGATGGATACTACTAAAAGCCTCAAGATAAGCATGAGTGCCGTGGATGGCCCTTCCGTAGGATGACGGAAGAGGATCCTCGGTAGTGTATTGATGTGGTGAGTAGAGGACTCGTGTTCGTAATAACATCTTGCAATCTGTTGAGAGTTGTAGTATAGGTTAGCCAAGGTCAAAGCTGGCATTCTGCTATAAACTCCACTACCCCCTTTTGATAATGTTGCATGTATGATAGGTTCTGTGGTAAGACTTGCTGAGTACCTTTGTACTCATGTTTGCTTAATAACTGTTGCAGAGGAGAACCCTGCCCCTGCTGATGGGTTCTACATAGACGTTGACGTCGACGAGTAGCTTGACACCCAGACGGAGATCTGGAGCTTGTGAAGGGCCTTGTAGATAGTCAGGCTACACCAAGCCTGTTTTATTTTCTAAGTTGTCTGTACTCAGACATGTAGCTTCCGCTTGTGCTTGTATGACTGTATGACTTGAGTGTTGGGTCATGTGACCCCTATCTGTATG
>LR738711.1:116753862-116782494 GCA_902687465.1 Secale cereale
TTGAAATGCTTGGTATGTGTGGGATCCGACACCTAGTTGTTTTCCTTTGGTAGCCTACTTTACAGGGAAATGCCTCCTAGTGATTCCAATGAGCCTTGGTAGCTTGCTACTGCTCGGAACACGTAGGCTGGCCGGCATGTGTCCTTCTTCGTTCCTGTGTCTGTCCCTTAGGGGAAATGTCACGCGTTGTTCCTTTAAGTCCATGTAGCTTGCTACGACTTGGGTTCATACGTTGATGACCGACACGTTCGTTGCTGGGTCATGGATGCCTGTCTCTGTAATTTAGTGCCACTTTTGGTTTATAACTAGCCATGTCGGCCCGGGTTCTCTGTCATATGGATGCTAGCGATACTGTCATATACGTGTGCCAAAATGCGCAAACGGTCCCGGGCCAGGTAAGGTGGCACCCGTGGGGATACCGTGCGTGAGGCCGCAAAGTGATATGACATGTTACAGCTAGATCGGTGTGACTTAGGATCGGGGTCCTGATAGCGTTGGCATCAGAGCTGGACTGCCTGTAGGTTTCTCAAGCCAAACTGGTCGATGTTGAGTCTAGAAAAATTCTTAGTTATATGTAGGGGAATTGATTGTGGAAGGGAACGTAAGGCTCTTTTTACTCCTTTACCTTATGCCCTTCTGATCTGAGTCAGTCTATTCTTTCTACGGGGATTTAGGACTAGGCCTCTTATCCTTACTAGGTTCACGTGTTACTAATCCGTAGACTCTTAGGATTGTTGGTTTCAAGCCTCAGTTCAGTTTCTATCCTTTGAGTATGATGATTGTTGAACCCGGAACCTTGATATGGAATTGTTGACTGGCTATGCTATCATTTGTATGATGTCTCAAATCTTTGTTTGAGCATTTACAGTTGTTATGCTGCCCGATTTCTTCCAGAAACACTAATGCCTTTGCATTATTTCGTGTTTTAGATGTCTGGCCGCATCCCTCACCAAGTGGTTCGTTTGACTCGGTGCATTAATGTGCCCGGTCACACGGCCATGCTAGTCCGTGTGATGACTGAGACCGGTTATCGCTGGTATCCTGAATACACCATGGAGGAACAGTACCGGGATTTCAATCAGAGTCAGTATTTCTGCACAGTCCGGATATACCCCTCATATCCCGGAGCTAATGATCCCATCCATTGGTCTTATGGACTCGGGATTACCATCGAGATGGCAGTGCAGGATGCCGCTTATTCGATGATGACCATTCTCCGTGCTAGGCATGCCCTGTTGCTGAACACTGAGTTCTGTTACATGCCAGCCTCACTCCCCGGAGAGGAAGGCTACTACACTGGTCTGGATACTGATGCTGCTCATGAAGAGCCACTGCTTCAGACCACTGTTCAGATGTTGGAGGATAGGGACCGTGAGGTCCGTGCCCTCCGAATGGAGCTGTATAACACTCGAGCCGCTCACTGGACTACTTTGACACGGCTTGCACCTGCTGTGCACGCCGGATATCTGGACATGCGGGATTTGTACCCCGTGCGGACTCGTCTGCCTGATCGCATGGATTGGCGTGACGTTGGGGGTATTACACCTCCACGTGGGCGTCGGTTACCACCAGCATCGGGACCGAGACCACACCCATGCCCTTATGGTCCTCAGCCTTCGAGTGCTCGCGAGTTCCAAGATCCGTCTGTTCCACTTCCAGGCTACGGTGGTAATCTTTACGAGGATTACTACGCGAATGTCTGAGCTAGTCCGTGGTTGTAGTAGTATTGTAGTAGTTGTATTTCCACAGTCCTGCGCGTCTTGTGGAATATGACTTAGTGTGTACTGAGTTCCGGAGGTGTAGTTAAATAATGTATAGGAGCTTGGAATGCCTCTGATGGGATGTATCGTCTTTCACCGCAGTTGTACTTTAGCCTTGGCTTGTACTAAACTTTGTATGGTGTGTATGACCACTGGTGTATATATAGCAGTTCCTATATTACCATGTCGTACGGATGAACATCTCTGCATTCCGTGTCATCCATTACATTCTGCACTTCTATGTCAAATTTTTGCCATCCTTGTCTAAACCGTTGTTTTGTTTTCCTAGGATGGTCAACACTCGCAACACTCCTGCTGCTCAGGAGCAGGGTGAGGCTAGTGGGGCTAGAGATGGGAATCTGCCCCAGCCACCCTCTTTGGCGGAAGTTATGCTTGAAGCAGAACGGAACAAGAGAGAGACCAACCGTCTGCTGGAACGCATAGAGCAGAACACTAGGTTCCGTCAGAGGAATGACGTGGTGTCAATCCACGATTTTATCAAGATGTGTCCACCAAAGTTCCATCACTCCACTGAACCTCTGGATGCTGATGACTGGCTACGTAGTATCACCGACAAGCTACACTCTGCCCGTGTGGCCGAAGCTGACAAGGTTATCTATGCCGCCTACCATCTTGAGGGCCCTGCCAGTCTTTGGTGGGAAAACTTTGAAGCTATGCGTCCTGCTGGCCAAGTCACTACCTGGGTTGAGTTCAGTGAGGCATTCCGTGATCATCACATTCCGGAAGGTCTCATGGATCGCAAGCGGGAGGAATTCTGCAATTTCACCCAGGGCCGTTTAACTGTGGATGGTTATAGTCGTGAGTTTGGTAATCTGGCACGCTATGCACCTGAGGAAGTATCCACCGATGCCAAGAAACAGGCGAGGTTCCACAAGGGACTCAGCCCTGAACTCCGTCGAGATCTACGTCTGCACGAGTGCACTTCCTTCCAGAAGTTGGTTAACAAGGCTATCAGTGCTGAAACAGGCCAGACCGACTTCGAGGCCACACGCAAGCATACTCGAGACTTTGGTTCCTCGTCCGGCTCTGGCTCTCACAAGCGCCGTGTGTGGGTTCCTAACACTGCTCTGCCACCCAAGTATACACCGAGGCCATCCTATGAGGCGCCTCGCCCAACTCAACAGTTTGCACCTGCCAAGACCTATGGAGGTCCACCCTCCAACTTTGCTCCACGCACCACCACTGTGACATGTTTCAAGTGTGGAGAACCGGGACACTACATGCGTGATTGCCCCCAGAACCAGCCAGGAAAACCCGTTGGCCGTGGTAAGCCAACCGGCAAGGTGAACTATGTCAAGCCAATCCCCACTGCACGTGGTCATGTCAACTATGTTTCTGCCGAAGAAGCTTATGAGGATCCTAACGTCGTCCTTGGTACGCTTCTCGTAAATTGCCATCTGGCATCTGTTCTTTTCGATACTGGAGCATCCCATTCGTTCATATCTGAGAGCTATGCTCGATTGCACAACATGACTTTTTGTGACATGCCTACTTCCATGGTTATTCAAACTCCTGGATCAAAGTGGCAAACCTCTAGGGTAAGCCATGGAAATGAAATCCTTGTCGATGGACTTGTTTTCCTTGCATCTCTAATCGCTCTCAAGTCCTCGGACATAAATATCATTTTGGGTATGGATTGGATGACAACCCATTACGCCAAAATTGATTGCTTTACTAGGACCGTTCAACTTACACATCCATCCGGCAAGATAGTCAATGTCTTGGCCCGAATGGCTGAACGTCAGCTCTATTCTCTTAATGCCAGCCCTCTACCAGAACTCGAAGATATCCCGGTAGTCCGTGACTTCCCGGATGTTTTTCCAGAAGAACTGCCAGGAGTTCCACCTGACAGAGATGTCGAGTTTGTGATAGATCTTATCCCTGGAACTGTCCCAATCTCTAGGAGACCTTATAAGATGGCACCACTAGAATTAGCTGAGCTAAAGAAACAACTCGATGAGTCTTTGCAAAAAGGTTTCATCTGTCCTAGTTCTTCCCCTTGGGCTTGCCCCGTCCTCTTCGTTAAGAAGAAGGATGGAACGGAGCGGATGGTTGTAGATTACCGACCTGTCAATCTGGTCACCATAAAGAATAAGTATCCGCTCCCCAGGATCAACGACCTGTATGATCAGCTCGCTGGATCCTCAGTCTTCTCTAAGATGGATTTGAGGTTGGGCTACCATCAAATCAAAATCAAGAACGGGGACATCCCTAAAACGGCTTTCGTTACTCATTATGGCCAATATGAGTACACCGTCATGTCCTTCGGATTAACCAATGCCCCAGCTACCTTTTCTCGGTTAATGAATTCTATATTCATGGAGTATTTGGATAAATTCGTCGTGGTATACCTCGATGATATACTCATTTTCTCCAAGAATAAGGAAGATCATGCCGAGCATTTAAGGCTGGTATTGACAAAACTTCGAGAGCACCGCCTTTATGCCAAATTCTCTAAATGTGAATTTTGGTTGCCAGAAGTAACCTATCTAGGTCATGTGATCTCTGGCAAGGGTATTGCTATCAATCCCGAGCGAGTTCAAGCCGTACTTGATTGGACTCCCCCTGAATCGGTCAAGCAAGTTAGGAGTTTTCTTGGCTTAGCGAGTTATTGCCGACGTTTCGTCGAGAACTTCTCCAAGGTTGCTAAACCTCTAATCGAACTCCTCAAGAAGGATAAAAAGTTTGAGTGGACCCCACAGTGCGAGTCCAGTTTTCAGGAACTGAAAAGACGCCTGACATCTGCACCTGTACTGGTACCACCAGATTTTTCCAAGGATTTTATAATCTACTGCGACGCCTCGCGACAAGGACTAGGTTGCATTCTCATGCAAGATCGTCAAGTGATTGCATACGCATCTCGACAGTTGCGTCCACACGAGGATAACGATCCTACTCATGATCTAGAGCTTGCAGCTGTAGTCCATGCACTCAAAACATGGCGACATTACCTCCTTGGTAATCGCTGTGAAATCTTCACTGATCACCAAAGTTTGAAGTATATCTTCACCCAACCGGATCTAAATCTCAGGCAAAGACGTTGGGTTGAGTTGCTCACCGACTACGACTTAGGAATCACTTACACTCCTGGAAAGGCCAATGTCATGGCTGATGCACTAAGTCGTAAGTCATATTGTAACAATTTAATGTTACAACAAAGTCAACGACTTCTCCACGAGGAATTTCGCAAGCTTAACATTATCGGTGTACTAAGATAGGGGTACCTTAGTACCCCAACTTGTGCACGGGCAGTAGCAGCTTCCCGCGGCAGGGCTCACCACGTGCTCGCCGGAGACCTTTCTGATCCTTATAAAACCATTCAAAAACAAAGTATACAAGACAGAAGATCAAGGCCCCGGCAAGTGGAGCTTGCCGGGAAGGCCATCCCAGGCTCAAGACTGCCACCTTAACACAAGACCCTGGCAAGAGGAGCTTGCCAGGAAGACCAGAAGATTACATCTTGGAAGACATGCCTCGGCGCACTCTGCGCCCCGGCAAGACCCGGGGAGCGACAAGCTTCCCGGCCCGGCAAGATCAAGACCCCGGCAAGGTGCTTGCCGGGGGAACCTGCGCTGTGTGCCCGCGCTCCAGCTCATCGGCCCACGCGTCGCCCTGGGGCCCTTCCAGGGACGCGTGGCGGATGGCTGTGCAGCCTGGGGGGCACGGTGGCACTCCACGGTGACGAGGCTATCGCCGTGGCGAACGGAGACGCATGGGCGGGAGCTTTTGGGGTCGACGGCGACGGGCATTTAATGCCCTTGTCCCCCACTGTCAAGTTAGGTGAAGACCACTGTTCACGCACTGTTCATGCACTGTTCCCGCACTGTTACAACTACCACCAAAGTTACATTTTTGCCCTTCTTCTACGTTGACACCTGTCGGTGACCCCTTGAGCTATAAAAGGAGGCCCATGCACAACGTAGAAAGGGTTCGGAACCTAGATAGCTTTCTTGCTCGGTGTAGCTAGTTCTTCAAGCTCCCGAGCTCACAAACTCAATACAAATCAAGCAGGAGTAGGGTTTTACGCGTCCGCGCGGCCCGAACCTGGGTAAACTGCCCGCGTGCGCTCCTCGATCCGCTCTTTGTGCTCCCTCTGCTCCCTCACCGCAAAGACAAGGGGCTCCGGTCCCATAGGTGCTCGTGGTGGACAGTTTCCCCCGACATCTTTGGCGCGCCAGGTAGGGGGCGTCGAGGTTGTGCGAACCTGATCCGGTGCTCACGCGGGCGCATTCTTCATCAACCTCTCCAGCTTCGTCAACTTCATCAACAGCAGCAACATGGCCCCGAAGAAGAAGATTTCGGAGGTCGCAGGCCCGTCCGCATCGATTCCGCCGCCACCAGAACCAACGGTGGGCGGAGGAGGCACCGGCGGAAGGGTAGTCGCCGGTGAGGAAACTCACGGCACCGCCAAGTCCAAGGACAAGACGGACGACCGGGCAAATTCCAAAGCCTCGGTCTCCGTGGATGCGCCACGTCCATCTCAGCAGACGACAGGCCAGCAGCGCCATGGTGCAGGAGGTACCATTCGCTTGCTGGGCCAAGGACAAACCGGAGGCTCGCGGGATGCTCAAGGCCATCGCCCTGGCATGAGCAAGGCGCGGTCGCCGGGGCGGGAAACTGCTCCTTCTAACCCTGTTAGGAGTCCGAGCATATCCCGCTCCTCGCACCGCTCGCCCCCGCTCCCCTCCTCTCCAGCAGAAGCACTCGCAAGAGCGCAGCTGCTCCTCGACTTCCCTCCAGCGGCAGACAGGGCCGAGGACTGGAGGGCAACAATCCAAAGCCTGATCGCCTTCGCCAACAACGACACGCCGCAGCAGCCGGCGACGTCGCGGCCACGGCAAGTCGACCAAGCGAAGGCCGACGGCGACAAGACCGCCAGGGGTGCAACCACCGTGCACTCTCCGCCGCGGAAGCAGAAGACGCCTCCCCGCCGGATTAACGTCGACGACGACTCCACAGCGTCGTCGGATCCGCGGGCTCGTCGGGACCAGCGCCAAGTCCTTGACGATCGGCGGCAAGAAGATGCTCGAACAACGATCGAGCGCCGGCGAGAAGCCCGGCGACAATCAGACCAACGTGCTGGGACCGCTGTCGACACGCACGCGCCCGGTGAACCAGGCGACTTGCCGTACGCGGCAGGTTGCCCTGCGTTTACCCGTGAGCTGCGGCGCGTCCAGTGGCCCAGCATGAAAAACTTCAAGCCCGACGTACCCGAGAAGTACGACGGCAAGACGCACCCCTCGGAGTTCCTCAGCATCTACACCATCGCGGTGCAGGCTGCCGGGGGGCGCGACGAGAAGATACTGGCGAACTACTTCCCGCTGGTGCTTAAGCCGAACGGACGTTCTTGGCTTATGCACTTGCCGGAAGGCTCCATTTCTTCGTGGGCAGATCTGTGCCACCAGTTTGTTGGCGCCTTCACGGGCGGCCACAAACCCCATGGCCAGGAGAGTGATCTCCACATCTTGGCCCAGAAGGAAGGAGAGTCCCTGCGCAAGTACATCCAACGATTCAGCCGCGTACAGCACAACATTCCCGACGTCCACCCCGCCGCGGTTATCAGCGCGTTCCACCAGAACGTGCGTAACCGCCGCATGCGGGAAGAGATGGCCATGACCAAGATACGGGATGTCAGCGAGCTCTACGCTCTGGCTGACAAGTGCGCGCGCGCCGAAGAGGGGAGGAGACTCCCCGGGGAGGATGCTGGCGCAGGGGGAAGCGACAGCGAGGATGCCGCCCCGGCAAAGAAGAGCCGGCGGCGGAACAACAGAAAGAAGAAGAGCAAGGAGGTGCTGGTCGTCGAGAAGTCCGGCAAGGAGGCTCCCGCCAAGACAGCACAGGCTGGCGGCTCCGGCAAGGAGCCTGCCCCTGTAGCGGCAGCCGACAAGCAGGACGGCTCCGACAAGCAATATTGCAAGATCCACCGCACCAAGGGCCACGACCTTTCCAACTGCAAGCGAGTCGAGTACCTCGTAGAGCAGCAGAAAGCTGAATACGAGCGTCGCGACAAGGAGAAGGCCCAAGGTGGCGGAGGAGAGCCAAGCAAGAAGCGGCCATCCAATGGCCGGGGAGGACGCCGCGGCAAGGCCAAGCAGCGGCAAGGTGATCGACCTCCCCGGGGCCGCGACAAGGATGAAGAGGAAGACGACGACGACGACATGGAGGAAGGCGATAACAGCGAGCAGGAGTTCCAGAAGGCCACAGAAGTGCTGTGCGTCGACGGAGGCGCCTCTCTGCACACTTCCCACCGCCAACTCAAGCAGTGGGTGCGGGAAGTAAATGCAGCAGAGCCGCCTGTTGAGTCACGCAGGCTGCTGAAGTGGTCCAGCACGCCCATCATTTTTGATCTTGAGGATCACCCTGACCGCACAACTGCGGTCGGGTGCTTGCTGATGCTGGTCTCACCCACCATCCTCAACCTCAAGGTCACCAAAATGTTGGTTGACGGCGGGGCCGGCCTGAACTTGATCTCCTCGGCTGTGATCAAGAAACTCCAGATCCCAGACGGCGAGCTCGAAGAAACCGGTTCATTCCAAGGAATAAACCCGGGAAGGAGCAAGCCCAAGGGGAAGATCACTCTGCCAGTGACCTTTGGCGGGGAGCTTAACTTCAGGACGGAGAGGATAACCTTTGATGTTGCCGATATCCCATTGCCATACAATGGGATACTTGGACGTCCTGCCCTCGCAAAGTTCATGGCAGCTTCCCACTATGCCTACAACGTACTCAAGATGCCGGGGCCGATAAGCGTCATCTCTGTCCCTAGCGACAAGAAGGACGCGCTTATCTGCGCCGACAAGATATACCGGGATGCAGCAGCCGCGGCAGAGAGCAACACACTTGCCGCTGAAGCTCCCGGGGGGAAGAAGAACAAGACCAAGTCCGGCAAGAGCTCTGGGGCCCACTCCGGCAAACGCACCTCTTCGGAGTGCTGCGCTGCCGTCGAGGACGTTCCATCGAGCTCCACCGGCAAGTGCAAGAAAGGGATGGCCGCTCCACCGGCAACCAAGAAGGTGTCCGCCAAGGAGGACGGCACTGGTGGTACCTTCACCATCAGTGCTACACTTGATAGCAAATAGGAAAGCGCGCTCGTTGCCTTCCTGCGGGCGAATGTCGATGTGTTTGCCTGGCAACCATCTGACATCCCCGGCGTTCCCAGGAAGGTAATTGAGCACAAGCTTGCTGTTTGTCCTCATGCGCGGCCCGTCAAGCAGAAGGTCAGGAAGCAAGCCGTGGAGCGCCAAGAATTCATTGCCGAAGAAATCAAGAAGCTAGAAGCAGCGGGCCTGGTTAGAGGCGTGATCCATCCGACGTGGTTAGCAAATCCAGTTGTCGTGCGTAAGGCTAACGGGAAGTGGAGGTTGTGTATAGACTTCACTGATGTGAATAAAGCATGTCCCAAGGATCCATTTCCCTTGCCGCGCATTGACCAGATTGTTGACTCCACTGCTGGATGTGAGCTGCTCTCCTTCCTTGATGCATACTCAGGTTACCACCAGATTTTTATGGCCGAGGAAGATGAAGAGAAAACTGCATTCATTACTCCATGTGGCACATATTGCTTCATTTGCATGCCTTTCGGATTGAAGAATGCAGGCTCAACATTTGCAAGGGTGGTGCACACTGCTTTTGAGCCACAGATCCACAGAAATGTAGAAGCTTACATGGATGACATAGTGGTTAAGAGCAAGAGCAAAGATACCCTGATCCAAGACTTAGAAGAAACATTTGCTAATATGCGCAAGATCCAGCTCAAGTTGAACCCCGAGAAGTGCGTCTTCGGAGTCCCCTCCGGCAAGCTTCTCGGGTTCTTCGTGTCCCAGAGGGGGATTGAAGCCAATCCCGACAAGATAAAAGCCATTGAGCAGATCGAAGCCCCGAAGCGCGTCAAGGACGTAAGGAGACTTGCCGGTTGCGTGGCTGCCCTCAGCAGGTTCATTTCAAAATCTGCAGAACGCGCCCTGCCTTTCTTCAAAATCTTGAAGAAGGCAGGTCCTATGAAATGGACTCCGGAAGCGGAGGCAGCGCTACAGGACTTGAAAGGATACCTGTCCTCCACTCCAATACTTGTCGCACCTAGACCACAGGAGAAGTTGCTGCTGTACTTAGCAGCAACCAACCAAGTGGTTAGTGCTGCGTTGGTAGCGGAAAGGGAGGCAGAGGAAGAGCCCACACCTCTGGCAAGTGAGTCCAGCGACAAGCAGGGGGCTCCACCGGCGAGCTCTGGCCCCGACAAGGACAACTCTGCGCAGGAGCAAGGAGAGGTGCGAAGGAAGATGGTGCAGCGCCCGATGTACTTTGTGAGTTCCCTCTTGCAGGGGGCTAGATCAAGGTACTCCGGGGTGCAGAAGTTGCTTTTTGGTCTCCTCATGGCCTCGAGAAAGCTGCGCCATTACTTCCAAGCACACGAGATAACAGTGGTCACTCGCTTTCCGTTGAAGAGAATACTGCAAAATCCAGAAGCAACAGGCAGGATCGTCGAGTGGGCACTGGAACTGTCGAGCTTCGGTCTCAAGTTTGAAAGTACTTCAACCATACAGAGCAGAGCTTTGGCAGAATTCATAGCTGAATGGACCCCAACGCCAGATGAAGAAGTTCCAGAGACAAGCGTACCCGTACAAGAAGCGACAAGCGAATGGGTAATGTACTTTGATGGTGCTTTCTCGCTACAAGGCGCCGGTGCCGGCGTGGTACTCATAGCGCCCACCGGAGAGCACCTCAAGTATGTTATCCAGATGCACTTTCCCAGAGAACAAGCGACCAACAATACTGCTGAGTATGAAGGTCTGCTTGCCGGCCTCAGGATTGCAGCTGAACTCGGGATCAAGAAGTTGATTGTGCGGGGAGATTCTCAGTTGGTGGTCCGACAAGTCAACAAGAGTTACCAGAGCCCTTTGATGGAAGCTTATGTAGATGAAGTGAGGAAGCTTGAAGAGCACTTTGAAGGTCTGCAAATGGAGCACGTCTCGAGAGCTCAGAATGATATAGCAGATGGCCTTTCAAAGTGTGCTGCAATGAAGTTACCTGTGGAACCAGGGACCTTGTAGGATCGAAAGTATGTCTAGAGGGGGGGTGATTAGACTACTTGTAAATATAAAAATTCTGCCTTTTGACAAAGAACAGTTTTTGGTAGTTTCACAATTATGATCAAGTCAAGTATCACCCTACACATGCAATTCTAGAGTATAAGCAGCGGAAAGTAAATTGCACATGTAGTAAAGAGAGGTGGAGAAGATCAAACGCAATTTGGAGACGCAATGATTTTTCCCGTGGTTCCGATAGGTGGTGCTATCGTACATCCACGTTGATGGAGACTTCAACCCACGGAGGGTAACGGCTGCGCGAGTCCACGGAGGGCTCCACCCACGAAGGGTCCACGAAGAAGCAACCTTGTCTATTCCATCATGGCCTACGCCCACGGAGGGCTAGCCTTACTCGGGGTAGATCTTCACGAAGTAGGCGATCTCCTTGCCCTTACAAACTTCTTGGTTCAACTCCACATCTCGATGACGGAGGCTCCCAAGCGACACCTAACCAATCTAGGAGGCACCACCCTCCAAAAGGTAATAGATGTTGTAGATGATGATGAACTCCTTGCTCTTGTGCTTCAAATGATAATCTCCCCAACACTCAACTCTCCTCACTGATTTGGCTATGGTGGAAGAAAGGATTGAGTGGAAAGCAACTTGGGAAGGTTAGAAATCAAGTTTCATATGGTGGGAGTGGAGCAACTTGATCTCAACACAAGGGTAGGTAGTTCTCTTCTCAGAAAGTGTAAGGTAGGAGTGGTAGTACTTTCTGATGGCTCTCTTCACGAATGAAGAGGGGGTGGAGGGGTATATATAGCCTCCACACAAAATCCAACCGTTACACACATAATTGAGCAATCTCGGTGAGACCGAAGTGGACAACTCGGTCAGACCGAAAGTTCAAATAATGTGAACATTGGGGTTTTCGGTGGGACCGAAAATACCATCTCGGTTAGTCCGATTTGAGCAAAGACAGGAACTTGCCAGTTTCGGTGGGACCGAAAATATCATCTCGGTTATTCCGATATGATGACAAACGGTTACAGAAGCTTGGCAGCCCATATTTCGGTGAGACCGAACTCAAACTCGGAATGACCGATTTTTCTAGGGTTTGGCTTATGGCTGAGGTGGTTCATCTCGGTGTGACTGAGTTTGGAAAATCGGTTGGTCCGAGATTACTTATGAGTGTGTATTGTAGTGAAATTCGCTGATAGTTAAAGGAGATATATCACTAAGCACTTGAGCAACCAGATCATCAACACAACCTCATCCCCTTTTAATAGTATTGGCTTTTCCTATGGACTCAATGTGATCTTGGATCACTAAACCAAAAATGGAGTCTTGAGCTTTTGCCAATGCTTGCCTTAGCATTTTGAGGGGTCCACTTCTTCAGTCATTGCCATACCCATATCACTGAACTTCTCTGAAATGATTCTTAAGTAACTATTAGTTCAATGATATATATGTTGTTATTAATTGCCAAAACCACCCGGGGATTAGTTGCACTTTCAATCTCCCCCTTTTTGGTAATTGATGACAACATATAGATCAAAGCTTCGACAAAAGATATAATCAATGAATAATATCGTCGCTTTGAGAAGTATGTGATAAGCAAGAGCTCCCCCTAAATTTGTGCATTATTTAAAATTTGCGTTTGAATGCAAATGCACAATCGATTAGGATCATGGGTCACTCTTCCATGTCACATACATCTTGGTGGAGCGCACAAAATGATAAGAATGAATAACATGCACCCAAACACCAAGACATGAGTAAATGATCATACAAGATAGGAATAGCATATGATAAGCATTAAGCACACATTAAAGCATAGTACGACCAAGCACTCATTAAGGTAGCATCAAACGTAGTATCAAGCACACTGAAAGTTTTGAAAACCAAAAGTATCTCAAAGAAACCGCAAAAGAACGAAAGAGCACTCTCTCTCTCGAAGCCCTATGATCTATACAATTTCTCCCCCTTTGGCAACAAGTTACCAAAAAGTTTGAAAAAGCATAGAGCTAAACGTCACTGTGGGCTCTGCTGGCGGCTCCCGTCTGGGTAGATGTCGGAGTAGATATGACGGCATCGGCGAAGACTTCAGCTGATGTCTGCGCTGGAGGAGTGGATACTGGAGCTGTGGCTGGAGTGACTGCTGGAGCTGTGGGAGGTGCTGAAGTGGTAGTCCTGGAGTCAGTCACTGGAATAGCAGCTGATCGGGATCCTCTGGGAACCGGAGCAGTCTGGCGATGAGAGTCCTGGACTAAGTCATCCTGCATGAGCTCTGCCCTGTCCTGCTTTGCTTCCTCCATGTCTGCCTCAAGCTTGTTGACGGTCACCTGAAGTTCAGTCAGCTTCACGTCCAGAGCGTGGACCTTCTCGTCAACAATCCTCTCTAGGCTCTCCTGAGATTGTTCAATGTTGGCCAGGCGTTGTTCAATCCTCTGGGTAGCTTCAAGAATCTGCTCTCCGAAGCTCTTTGGTTTAGCTGCTGTTGCTGCTGCCTCTTTATCAGCTTTGGCTTTCCTAGCAGCTTCAATCTTGGCTTGACCTTCAACCGATGTTGGATCCTCCTCGTCCATCACAACAACATTGTCTTCATGCTCTGGCTGCAGGGGTAAGTGTTTCCTATCCAACAGGAATTTGCCCGTGCCAAACTTGGCATTGATAAGCATCTGAATCTGTGGGGCAAATCCACATGACCTCTTCTGGTCAGCTGCAGTCCTCTTAATGGTCTCTACCATTAAGTCCATCACCTTGAAAGGTGCCTTCTCATCAAGTATATGCAGCATGTTGATAGAATACCCTCTGATCATGCGATGATCTCCAGACTTGGGCATCAAGGTATGCCTCAGAATAGTGTTAGTGGTAGGTAGACCTGCCTGGAGATAGTAGACTGAGCCGAGCTTCCACACTTCCAAATCTGCTGCGGGGATCTCCTTGTACATGTTTTTCATGGAATCATGATTCTTCTTTGGAATCCCATAGACATCAATGTCATCCTCTCGTTGCACTGGAGCATTCAGAAGTTCTGCCCATTCTTCAACAGAAGAAGAAAACCTTTGACCTTCAGTCATCCAGGTGATCTTCCCATCAGGATAGAAGTGAGCTGTGGCATAGAACTGCATAATCATCTCATCGTTCCAATCTGTCAGCTTCTGACCCACAAACTCATCAACTCCACATGCAGTGAAGCTTTCATGCACATGGGGAAAGAAGTCTTTGTGCTCTTCGCTGTCAATGTATTTCCAGTCAACGTATCTGGTATCTGCAACTATTGGCTTCTTGTCCATCAGCACAGTCTCATAGAAGTCCTGCTGCTCTCTGGTGTGGAATCTGGGGTCCACAGCAGTCCTTCTCCTCACGGCATATGGATCAGCTTGTCTCCATAGCCTGAGACCTCTATCTTTCCTTGCCTTCATGTCCTCGGCTTGAGGATGAGCATCATTGTGAAGTGGCAGTTTTGGACGGAGTTTCAGCAACACTTGTCCTTCCTCATCAGACTCAGACGGTGGCACATCACCCTTGTTCTTCTCAGATGCTGGAATGTTCCTGGTTGTCCTCTTGGGCTTGGCAGTAGGCTTTGCTGGAGCTGCCTTAGCTTGAGCAGGCTTCTTGGGCTTTGAAGTGGCTCCAGCCCTAATGGCATCACCCATGAGCTTCTGCTTCTGAGGAGCAGGCTGGGGTGCTTCTTCTTCTTCTTCTTCCTCGGCTGCTGCATCTGCATGAGGATCAGTATACACAACCCTCTTCCTCTTGGAGGTTTTCTTCACTTTGCTTGGGGCTGGCTCTCCCAAGTTCAGCTTCTTGGCAACAGCTGATTGCTTGTCTTTGCTGGTGCCTTTCTTTGACTGCTGACCTTGTTGCTCTTTGGCAACAACCTTTCTCTTAGGCTTGGAGGTCACTTCTTCAGCAATGAAATCAGAATCCTCATCATCTGAGTTCCTCTCCTTTCTGGCTCTGGTGGCTGCAGGAGGCAAGCCACTAGGTGTACTCCTCTCACCATCATCAACTGGACTACTAGCCTCAGGACTAGTGTCTGCTTCCGGAATGTCCGCAAAAGGTGACTCTGACCTGTTCTGGCTGTCACTGGCATCTGACATGGCTGACAACCTGTGAATAGATAAGGTATAGGCAGAGAAGAAGAGTTATCACAAACTGCAGAGGTTTTTGCAAAAAAAAAATGAGTTCAAATTTTAGTTTTAAGTTTTCACAGAATGCATTTCGGTCAGACCGATTTTCAGTTTCGGTGAATCCGAAGTGTGCAACAGAAACTTTACACACCACTTTCGGTTGGACCGAAGTGGGTTTCGGTCCTGCCGATACACTAGGGTTTCACTAAAACTCTACTTCGGTCACACCGATTTGCACAACTCGGTTGGACCGAAAGGTGCAGTGCAATGGCCAGAGGCCGAATCGGTCACACCGAATTTTCAAAATCGGTTTCACCGAGATGTGTTCCGTGGAAACCTAACCCTAAGAATTTTACTCGAAACTAGAACCGATCTGATGGAAAGGAAGTTTTTCAATCGTGGCCAGATGTAGGGCAAACCAAACATGCAATGAATCGGATGGGAGCACGAGAGGGATCGAGACTCGCCCTAACTTGGTGGAGTCCCTCTACGGCGGCAACGGCGCGGAGGAGAAGGCCGTTGACGGCGGCGGAGACCTGCGGCGAGGGCGCACAGGCGACGACGGCGACGATCCGGAGATCAGGGCGACGGCAGCAGGGGACGTGGGAGCGAAAACGTTTGAAGGAATAATCAACGCGCGCTGCCCTCAGTATATATATCCCCTTGCTGTCGGTGGGACCGAGTTGAAAAACTCGGTGACACCGAGATGGATAACTGCTATGCAGTTATGCATTTCAGTCACGCCGAGATTTAGAACTCGGTTTCACCGAGATGAAACCTATATCAGTCTAAGTGCTTTCGGTTTGACCGAGTTTGAATGAGTTGGTCTGACCGAAATTTACTTAGAAGGTTTTGGAAGTCAGCCTTAGACGGATCGGTGGCTCCGAGTGCTCCTCACTCGGAGGGTCCGAAAATGACTTGTTCAAAGTTTGTGATATAAGCATGAATAGAATTTGAGACAAGAAAGCATAGATAGCTAGGGGAGGTACTTAGGCATTCTTGTCCATCCATTTGGCTAGAAAAATCAAAACAACCAAAACAACAAATGGATGTCCTCGAATGGATAAAGTCATGCATTCAACATGCTCACACAATAAGATAGCAAATGAAATATGTGTCAAACATGCACAACCAAAACTCTAGCTACTAGCACACAATTTGTCGATGACTAGGTCATCTTTATATGAGTATTTTGACTTAGGAGCCAAATGAGAACATTTGATCATAGGTCATACTCATCGTTTAAGCACAAGTGGGGTTACCACTTTTACATAAAGCATTGATGTGTTCACATCATTTGGAGATGCTTTAGCTCAATTTTTAGAGCAAAGCTCCCCCTAGATGTGAGAACCCCTTTTAAAGGGTCAAACTAACCTTGGGTTGTCGTAGAAGACTTCATGTAGATGTTGAAGATGTGGATGCTCAATGTTGATGTAGATCATCAAGAGTTGGGAGCTATCCTTTGGATTAGGGCACTTTCAATACCTACATGGGTTAGTCCGACAAGGAACAAACAAGGATATCCATGGACATAGATTGAAGTTCACAATAGATGATGTCCATGAAAGCAATGATTACCTTGTCCCTTGACTTACCAACAAGAGGGTTTGTGACTCCATGAACTAGTGCATGATGTGGAAGTTGATTGCACAAGTTCTTGCCAAAATGAATGTAAGTGAAGTATGTTGGCGGAGTCACCCTCAAGAACTTTCTAGTTCTTCTTCTTCGGGATCCACATCATCTTGATGGGAATCCTTGGGGTTGTAGTTGAGCTTGACGAAGTAGAACTTGACGTGTCCTTGGGAACCCACTTGACCATGGCTTGAGGTGCTTCAATGAATGCATCAATCTCCTCTTGAAGCTTGTCCTTGGCTTTTAGCTTGTGGTCTTGTGGTGGAAGGTCATCTTGAGCTTGTTCCACATTGGAAGAAGTAGGATCATACTTCTCCTTTTGAGAAACAAACTGTGGAGTAGGATATTGACCTTCTTCCCACTCAACACCTTCGGCGTTGAACTTTCGCTCAAAACCAATCCCTTGATTCTTCCGGTGCCTTCCTTGCTTGCGAATAATTTCCTCAAAGTTCTTGCTTCCGGCAAGACTATTGTAGACACCTTTCTCTATGATTTCCTTCAATAAGCTATTCTCTTGCTCAAGTGTAACTTGGCTTGAAACATTGTTAGTGAAATCAAGAGAACTACTAGAAGCAACAATATTAGATTTAACATGGTTATTGTTACTGCTAGAGGAAGAATTTTTCTTATGCTTGTCATGCTTAGTCTTAATGGTTGGCAAGAAATTAGACAAGAGAAGTCGTTTGGCAAGATATGAAGAACTCTTCTTTCGAAGATCGTCATTGATCGCTTTTAGAAACTCATGTTCTTGCTCTAGAGTGAGCTTCTCGAAGCGTAGCTTCTCATGAGATCTTAAGAGCTCTCTATGATCTTCTTGAGTTGTTTCATGAGCTAACTTAAGAGTGTTTAGTTCTTTAGTTAGACGCTCAATCTCCTTCATAGCATTGTCATTCGACTCTTCTCGACTATAAAGACTACTAGCATTTTCATCGTTACTAAGCTCACTAGATTTATCATGCAAGAGCTCATCTTCACCAAGCAAGTCATCCTCATCACTATTGAAGTCAATGAATTCAGGGTGTGATACCTTGGGGCCTTTAGCCATGAAGCATCTTCCAATTCCCTCATTTGGTGAATCAAACAAGTCGTAGGAGTTGGAGTTGGAGGATACGAGAGCAAGACCGGCAACACCTTCATCTTGACTGTAGTCGGAGTCGGAGTGATAGCTTCCATCGGATTGATTGTCGGAGTCGGAGCCGGAGACCCATTCACCTACATGAGCTTGATGTCTTCTTCTTGTGTAGCTCCTTGATGACTTGTCTTTCCTCTCCGAATCCTTGCTTCTCTGAGAGGGTCTTCGTTCATAACGATCATCTCTACTCCTTCTCTCTTTCCGAGGTGACTCATCTCTTGATCTTCTTCTTGGAGATTCTTCTCTTCTCTTGTGGGGAGCCGTACACTCATTTGAGTAGTGTCCGGGTCTTCCACAATTGTAGCAGTTTCGATCACGACTAGAAGATCTCTTTTCATCATATGATCTAGACTTTGAGCTTCTCTCTTTGCCTCTATTCTTGTAGAATTTGTTGAAGTTCTTAACCATTAGGCTTATCTCTTCATTGGAAATTAACTTGTCACTTGAGGTTGCGGGAGCATCACTTGTAGCTTTGTAAGCACCACTTGACTTGTTGTGAAGCTCTTCCTTATCCTTAAGTGTCATCTCATGAGCAACGATTCTTCCAATGACTTCAGTTGGCTTGAGAGTCTTGTAGTTTGGCATCATTTGGATCAAAGTGCACACGGTGTCATACTTTCCATCCAAAGCTCTGAGAATCTTCTTAATGATGAATCGGTCGGTCATTTCTTCGCTTCCTAAGCCGGCAATCTCATTTGTGATGAGAGCAAGCCTAGAGTACATTTCAGCGACTCCTTCACCATCCTTCATCTTGAACTTGTCAAGTTGACCTTGAAGAATATCTAGCTTTGATTCCTTCACAGACTCGGTACCTTCGTGCATTTCAACCAAAGTATCCCAAATCTCTTTAGCATTCTCAAGACGGCTGATTTTGTTGAACTCCTCGGGACACAAAGCATTGAAGAGAATGTCACAAGCTTGAGCATTGTTTTGCAACATCCGCAACTCTTCCGGTGTAGCTTTGCGATCCGGAACTTTTCCTTCCTCGAAGAATTCACCTTGCATACCAACACAAATAATGCCCCATGCGGCTGGGTTATGACCAAGAATATGCATTTTCATTTTATGCTTCCAACTAGCAAAATTTGTACCATCAAAGTAAGGACCTCTACGATAATTACCCTCACTAGACGCCATACTCTCCTAGGTTGTGAAACCAAGCTTATGGAGTCCAATGCAATGGAAACCAAACAATGGAGACCAAAGCTCTGATACCACTTGTAGGATCGAAAGTATGTCTAGAGGGGGGGTGATTAGACTACTTGTAAATATAAAAATTCTGCCTTTGACAAAGAACAGTTTTAGGTAGTTTCACAATTAAGATCAAGTCAAGTATCACCCTACACATGCAATTCTAGAGTATAAGCAGCGGAAAGTAAATTGCACATGTAGTAAAGAGAGGTGGAGAAGATCAAACGCAATTTGGAGACGCAATGATTTTTCCCGTGGTTTCGATAGGTAGTGCTATCGTACATCCACGTTGATGGAGACTTCAACCCACGGAGGGTAACGGCTGCGCGAGTCCACGGAGGGCTCCACCCACGAAGGGTCCACGAAGAAGCAACCTTGTCTATTCCATCATGGCCTACGCCCACGGAGGGCTAGCCTTACTCGGGGTAGATCTTCACGAAGTAGGCGATCTCCTTGCCCTTACAAACTTCTTGGTTCAACTCCACATCTCGATGACGGAGGCTCCCAAGCGACACCTAACCAATCTAGGAGGCACCACCCTCCAAAAGGTAATAGATGTTGTAGATGATGATGAACTCCTTGCTCTTGTGCTTCAAATGATAATCTCCCCAACACTCAACTCTCCTCACTGATTTGGCTATGGTGGAAGAAAGGATTGAGTGGAAAGCAACTTGGGAAGGTTAGAAATCAAGTTTCATATGGTGGGAGTGGAGCAACTTGATCTCAACACAAGGGTAGGTAGTTCTCTTCTCAGAAAGTGTAAGGTAGGAGTGGTAGTACTTTCTGATGGCTCTCTTCACGAATGAAGAGGGGGTGGAGGGGTATATATAGCCTCCACACAAAATCCAACCGTTACACACATAATTGAGCAATCTCGGTGAGACCGAAGTGGACAACTCGGTCAGACCGAAAGTTCAAATAATGTGAACGTTGGGGTTTTCGGTGGGACCGAAAATACCATCTCGGTTAGTCCGATTTGAGCAAAGACAGGAACTTGCCAGTTTTAGTGGGACCGAAAATATCATCTCGGTTATTCCGATATGATGACAAACGGTTACAGAAGCTTGGCAGCCCATGTTTCGGTGAGACCGAACTCAAACTCGGAATGACCGATTTTTCTAGGGTTTGGCTTATGGCTGAGGTGGTTCATCTCGGTGTGACTGATTTTGGAAAATCGGTTGGTCCAAGATTACTTATGAGTGTGTATTGTAGTGAAAGTCGCTGATAGTTAAAGGAGATATATCACTAAGCACTTGAGCAACCAGATCATCAACACAACCTCATCCCCTTTTAATAGTATTGGCTTTTCCTATGGACTCAATGTGATCTTGGATCACTAAACCAAAAATGGAGTCTTGAGCTTTTGCCAATGCTTGCCTTAGCATTTTGAGGGGTCCACTTCTTCAGTCATTGCCATACCCATATCACTGAACTTCTCTGAAATGATTCTTAAGTAACTATTAGTTCAATGATATATATGTTGTTATTAATTGCCAAAACCACCCGGGGATTAGTTGCACTTTCAGACCTTCCTGCTCAAGCTGACTCAGCCATCAGTTACACCATCAATTGGGCAACCCAAGAAGAGAAAGTTGGTCTCCGGCGACTACTTGCCGGCGGATCTCCCCGAGGCCGCCGCCAAGGTCCCCAAGATCAACGATCAGAACGCTGAGGAACAGTTTGCTCCTGCAGATCTAAGGGTCTGTACAGTTGAAGCAAGCGTTCTCGACAAGCCTTGCCTCGGCAAGCTTGCCGGGGGACCATCAGCTCCGGCAGAATCAGAGGTTCTTGCCGTAGAAGCTGGGGTCCCCGCAGCGGCCCTCATGCCTTTAGTCCTTGCCGTTGAGCCTCGAGCTCCGGCATGGGCACAGTAGATCGTCCGTTTTCTACAAACTGGAGAACTTCCCGACGACCCAGCAGAGATAGAGAAAATAACCAGGCAGTCAAGTATGTACCAGTTCGTGGACAATGAACTGTACAGAAGAAGGCTCAATGGTGTCAGGTTGAAGTGTATTTCCAGAGAAGATGGACAGAAGCTGTTGGCAGAAATACATGGAGGCATATGTGGCCACCACATTGGCGCAAGGGCACTTGCCGGGAAGGCATTCCGGCAAGGGTTCTTTTGGCAAGAAGCCCTCCAAGATGCAACTGCACAAGTAACCAAGTGTGAAGCGTGCCAGTTCCATGCCAAGCAAATTCATCAGCCAGCTCAAGCTCTCCAGACGATCCCTTTTTCCTGGCCCTTCTCGGTCTGGGGGCTCGATATCCTCGGCCCCTTCCCCCGAGCTGTCGGGGGCTTTGAATACTTGTACGTAGCAATCGACAAGTTCACAAAGTGGCCAGAAGTGGAACCGGTGAGAAAGGTGACAGCACAGTCAGCGGTCAGGTTCTTCAGGTCAATTGTTTGCCGTTTCGGAATCCCTAACAGGATCATCACCGGCAACGGTACACAGTTCACTAGTCGCACCTTCATGCAGTACGTCCAAGACCTTGGCGCCAAGGTCTGTTTCGCTTTTGTTGCTCACCCGAGGAGCAACGGTCAAGCGGAGAGGGCCAATGCTGAAGTGCTGCGCGGACTCAAGACAAGAACCTTCGACAGGCTGCGCAAGTGCGGAAAAAACTGGATAGAGGAGTTGCCAGCGGCTCTTTGGTCGATCAGAACGACGCCAAGTCGAGCCACCGGACAGACACCCTTTGCCCTTGTCTATGGGGCAGAGGCAGTTCTCCCCACGGAACTCGTATACGGATCTCCTCGAGTGCTCGCTTATGATGAGCTCGAGCAAGAGCAACTGCGACAAGATGATGCATTGCTCCTCGAGGAGGAACGTCTCCAGGCTGCTGTACGAGCTGCTCGATACCAGCAAGCCTTGCACCGCTACCATAGCCGCAAGGTCAAGGCCAGGAGTCTCGAGGAAGGCGACCTTGTTCTTCGGCGTGTTCAGTCCGCCAAGAATTCCAACAAGTTGACGCCGAAGTGGGAAGGCCCTTATCGGGTGAGACAAGTCACAAGGCCCGGCGCTGTCCGCCTTGAGACCGAAGAAGGCTTACCGGTGAGCAATTCCTGGAACATAGAGCATCTTCGCAAGTTTCACCCATAAGGCGCGGTTGCCGTGATCCGCTCCGGCAACCACCTTTTGTACGAGTCTTGCCGCTGTTGCATGTAAACCTTTGTACAAAGCCGGGCGCAGATCCCGTGCATCAGTAAAGCTTTTGTGTTTCGCACCATTTGCCGTTTTCGTGCTCTTCTTTGTCATTTGCATGAGTTATTTGGCATCTTGTGCAACACACATATCCGGTAAGCATTACCACGCCGAGAGGCCCTGCACTTGTTTTCTATTCTCCTTTTTCTTTCCCTCTTAAGCAGAAGAGACATTCCTCGCGCACAAGTTTGCCGGGGGGGAGGAGGTGGAGGACGAACCAAGTGCTGTTCAAGAAAGGGAAGCTTGCCGGAGAACGAACAGATTACAAAAGCTAAGTTACCAGAATTTGAGCAGTTCAAATTTTTAAAATTTCAGTTATCTTCCTTGAACAACCACACTTTGTATGGAAAACCTGTGCGCGGAGGAACCTACCCGTGGCTAGCCGCACCCTTATCTTGTTTTCGAGTACGCTCAACGGCTTAAGTGAGCTGCGACAAGTGTCGCGCCCTTACTTCGTTTTCGAGTTCGCTCAACAAGCTAAGTGCGTTGCGACTAGCTGCGGCAAGGTTGCTTGTCGGTAAGACCTTTGCCAGCAGGCTGCTCAGAGTCCAGCACTCAGCGCTCGCGGCAAGGGTCCCTTCTCGGCAAGTTCCCTAAAAGCGTAGGGTAAAAAGCATACAAAGTAAAGGGCTAAAGCAAGGGAGATAACACTGTATTGATTGCTCAGAAATAAGATAATATATCACAGATAACTTGTCACAATGACTGACAGATTCATGTTCATGGCACACTTTGCAGCTGCAAAAGAAATAAAAAGAAAAGAGGCCTAATCTACGCGATCGCCTTCACGCCTGGAGATCTTGTTCACCTTGGCGATGATGTGGGCGACCTGCGCCTTCAGCGCCTCCTGATCCGCGTCGGCCGGCAAGCTGCGGAGGACGTTGACAAGATTAATACCGGGGTTGCGGTAGACAATCTTGGTCAAGACGCGCTCTAAGGTACCCGCATAGAGTTGGCGCGACTCCTCGGCCAGCTGCGCGGGGAGCTTCTCCTGTAGACGTGCAAGCGCCGGCGCGATCCCCCTGAAGAAAAGACTGAGCTTGGCGCTGTGGGGGAGATTCGGGTCCGGAGAGTACACCAAGTGTTCGACCCTCAGCGCCATTAGCTCTTTGTCGATGTTGGCGGCGGAAGTAACCAGCTCCTCCGTCCATTGCTCCACCGCCTGGCTGAAGATGTTCGCGGAGGTGGCAGCGCTCTCCACCAGCTCCTGCTCCTTGCGAACCTCCTCCTTCAGTTTGGTCTCGCGGTCCCGGGCAGCGTCAAGTGAATCTTTCAAAGTGGAGACCTTCAACTCCAGATCAGCAATCGAGTCCTTGGCGGCTTTGAGCTCGTCGCCCTGCTTGGAGAGGCGTACCTGGAGGTCCGAGTTGGTATGGGCGTCTTTCTCGCGCTCTATGTTGAGCGCGGTGACCCTTTCCGTGCTCGCCTTCAGGTACTCCTCTAGCTGCGCCACCTTGGCTTCAAGGTCCTTCTTGGCGGTTTCCGCGGCGGCAGCGGCTTCCTTTGCCTCCTTCAGGGCCCCGCCAAGAGCCTGCTCCCGGGCGGTGAGCTCGTCGTCATGGGCGTCAAGCTCAACCTTCCGCTGATTGAGCGCGCCTTCTCGCCGGGACAGCTCTACACCAACTAGTCGCTGCTGCTCCTCGGCCTCAGCCTTCTCCAGAAGAAACTCCTGCTGCTCTCCGGCAAGCCTCTCGCGCTCCTCCGCCAAGTCGCGGAGAGCTGCCTGGTTGGCGGCGTGGAGCTCTGCGGCGCGTTTCTCCAAGTCCGCTCCGGCCTTGGCGGTGAGGGCTTCTCGCGACTCCAGTTTCGCCTGCCTGGCTCGGTAAAGGGCCAGGAGCTGGCGAAGAAGTTTCTCCTCTTCGGGCTCATCGCTCCCGCCAGGCGCTTCAACGATCTTCAACCCCGCGGAGGCGAGGACCTCTCCATCAAAGGTCTCTCCCTCCACGGGGGCTCGCGACGAAGACCCCCACGGCACTTGAATGAAGACGCCATTGGGGGCCTCAAGATAAATGCCCGACTGCTCCTTGCCGGCGGAGGGGTCGGCGGCCGGCGCAGCGCTTGACGCTCCTGCCGCCTCCGGGCCGGCAGTGTGGTCGCCGCCCCCCTCCCCAGCCGCGGCGTCTGCGGTTGGAGCAGTCTCCTCAGCGGCAGGCTCGTCGGCTCCTGCCATGTCTTCAACGGCAGTGGCGTTGCCGGCGTCGCCTTGCGCGCCCTCCTCCTCGACGATGACTTCCGTCTCCATCCGCTCCGGGGGAGGAGGATCTAGCAGAAGAAGAAAACAAAGAAACGATCAAGAAAATATCCAAAAAGACAAGTCCAAGAAGAAGAAGCTGCAATACTTACCTTCGCGGACTTCGTCGACGACAGGCTCCCTCGTCGAGGAGTCTTCCCTTGGCGGTGGAGCGGTGGCCCCTGCTGGCGGAGGGCCGCCCGTGCCCTCCATCGGCGGAGTGGCCACCCTTGTCGGGCTGCCCGCCCTTGGCGGGGAGCCCGTCCTTGGCGGAACGTCCTCCCTCGCCGGGGAGTTCGCCCTTGGCGGGGAGGGTGGAACCTGCAGCTCCTCGGGAGTAACCTCCGGTTGCTCCTGCTGCTGCGGCTCCACTTCTGCACAAGACAAATGAAGCAGCAAGATATCAGTACACCTCAAGTGCGCCCGAAGAACAAAAAAATCTAAAACCCAGACTTACGCTGGGGGCTGCGCTGGGGGCTGCTCCTCGGAGCAGCGGTTGGGTCCGGCAAATCCGTCGCCGGCGCGTCCCCTGTCGCCGCGACGGGCGAGTCGTCCTCGACCTCAACCACGGGGATTTTGGCCCGCTTTGCCATCCGCTGGGCCAAGGTCCTGAAGTCAAAGCAAGAGCAAGATCAGAATCACAAAGAAGGAATCAAGTCGGAATTGAAGAAGCTATAAGTTACTGATACTTACTCCTCTTCCTCGTCGTCGTCGCTAAGGGCGGAGAAATCGAACTCCACCTGAGTTGCTCCGGCGCGAGGAGCGGGAGGAGAAGGCTCCCTCGGGCGCTTGGCGGTCCCCGGGGCTGTGTCAGGACCCCGATCCTAAGTCACACAGGTCTAGCCTGTAACACACCATATCACTTTGCGGCCTCACGCACGGTATTCCACGGGTGCCACCTTACCTGGCCCGGGACCGTTTGCGCATTTTGGCACACGTATATGATAGTGTCGCTAGCATCCATATGACAGAGAACCCGGGCCGACATGACCAGTTATAAACCAAAAGTGGCACTAAATTACAGAGACAGGCATACATGACCCAGCAACGAACGTGTCGGTCATCAACGTATGAACCCAAGTCGTAGCAAGCTACAAGGACTTAAAGGAACAGCGCGTGACATTTCCCCTAAGGGACAGACACAGGAACGAAGAAGGACACATGCCGGCCAGCCTAGGTGTTCCGGAGCAGTAGCAAGCTACCAAGGCTCAGTGGAAGCACCAGGAGACATTTCCCTGTAAGATAGGCTACCAAAGGTAAACAACTAGGTGTCGGATCCCACACATAGCAATACACATTACACGTACGCATAACATGTAAGTATGTGTTGTACAACATGGCATCACAACATAACTCAACAACTCATATAGATAAGGCCCAGAAGAGCCATCATAGCATTTATTACAATCAGAGGTCACATGACCCAACATACAGAGCATACAGGCAACGGAAGCATTACATGTCTGAGTACAGACATCTACAAATGAAAAAGACTAAGAAGCCTGACTATCTACCAGACCCTCCCAAGGGTACAAGATCGTAGCTGAGGTAACAAGCTAAACGTCGAAGTCCACGCGGAACCACTAGCGAGAGTGAAGTCTCTCTGCAAAAACATAAATTAAGCAAACGTGAGTACAAAGGTACTCAGCAAGACTTACATCAGAACTAGCTACATATGCATCGGTATCAACAAAGGGGTGGTGGAGTTTGACTGCAGCAAGCCAGCTTTGACTCGGTGGCTGTCCTGAACTACGACTGCAAGTAACTCTTTTGAGGTGGCGCACACGAGTCCACATATTCACCAATCAATACACCACTATGGATCCGCTCCCGTCTCCCTACGAGAAGGCCATCCATAGCACTCACGCTTATCTTGCGCGTTTTAGAGTATCCACTTTCACTTGTCTATGAACTGTAATAGGCAACCCAGAAGTCCATTACCGCGGACACGGCTATTCGAATAGATTATATTTAACCCTGCAGGGGTGTACTTCTTCACACACGCTCTCACCACTTACCGCCGTCTACACGACATGTACTCGGCAACCTTCAAGCGGAGGCCCAGCGAGGGTGTCGGCCACGACCTGACTAACCACACAAGTCTCTCGTCCAGGTTTATCGCCTATTTGGGTTCCATCCGTGGGGAGATCCGGCCGGGGTGTCGCTCACGGCCCCAAACGATGTGTACAGGGTTCCCGCATCACCAAACGGGCAATTGGTACACCGTGCCACGTACCTGCCGCGTCACAGCCCACCCCGAGGGTCAGCGCTGCGCACGACCTCCAGTAAACTACAAACACCAGAAACTAGTTGCAACTCCTGGACAGAGATCATGTTGATTAATAAGTCGAGAGGGTCAATTAAGGATCCCAATGTGTGGTAGTAGCTGTTTCATGGACCAACCAACACAGAACTCAGTTCCTGAGGACGGCTGCAATGAGACAACCCACCATGTACTCCTACATGGCCTCTCATCGCTACCTTTACCAAATCGTGTTCACACACTTAGCTCACACACATTAGGACATGTTCATCGCCATTCCAATTCATCCCCGATGAATCAGACCTGACACAACTCTAAGCAATAGCAGGCATAACCAGAAAGCATGAATGAGTAGGCACAACATGGCTCAAACAACTCCTACTCATACTAGTGGGTTTCAACTATTTACTGTGGCAATGACGGGTCATGCAGTGGAAAGGGGTTCAACTACCGCAGCAGGTAACAGTTGAAGCGTTGTTGTCCTAATGCAGTAAAAGAGAGCAAGAGCGAGAGAGTGGGATTGTATCGGAATGCTCAATGGGGTTTTGCTTGCCTGACACTTCTGAAGATAACATTGGGTCTTCATCGGTGTCATCGAACTCATCGTCGGAACGTCGTCTACTGAGAGGGGACAAAACCGACAAACAGAGAAAGAACACAATCAATGCAATGCAACAATATGATGCATGATCATGACATGGTAATATGCTGTTGATTGAGCTAATGCAACTAGCAACACAATTAAATGAAGCTGGTTTGAACCAAAGGTTCAAATTCAAACTTCATATGTGATTATTTAGATGCCATTTAATTGATTTGACCTGATCAGCAGGTTTAACTTGTTCAAACATGCATGAAAATGCCATAAACAGATTCCTTGAATTTTTTTGATCAATTTTCATATATAAATTATTTTCATCTGAGTTATGGATTAATTTCTATGATTTTTAGAAGTTTTGGCTATTTTCTGAAATAAATAAATCATTTAGATTTATATAAAATTACAGTAAAGGCTTTATTGCATCAGCATGACGTCTGTGTGACGTCAGCAAGTCAACAGGGGCTGTTCGGGTCAAACCTGACCAGTGGGGCCCACTGGTCAGTGACACAACTAACTAAATTAACTTATTTAAAACTAACCTAGTTTAATTAGCCGGGCGAGGCCCACATGTCAGTGAGTCACAGAGTTAACTAATTACAAATTAGCACTAATCTAGAATTAGCAGGGCACTGGGCCCACCTGTCAGTGTCTACTTAAACTAATGACAGAAATTAAACTTAACTAAAACCTAAACTAAAACTAATCTACAGCCGGCCCCACATGTCATGGACACAGGGGGGGGTCCAGCCGGAGTCAAACGAGGTCAAAACCACCGGCGGCTCGACGCCGGCGAGGCCAAACGTGGTGGTGGTGCTCGGAAATCGCCCTCCGGCGACCATTTGGACGGCGGCTTGGTGCTATGCGAAGCTGGGGAGCTCGCGCATCCATTTATGCCATCGGGAGGAGCTGGGGTGGCCGGAGCTCGTCGGAAACGAGCTCGCGGCGGCGCCGGAGTTCGGGCTCCGTCGGGTTAAGCGCTGCGGGGCACGGGGAGACGAGCTGATGGGTGCGGTGTGTTCCTGGGGGTGCGCTGAGCTCGCTCGTGGCCTCGAAGAAGCGTGACAGCAGCTCTGGCCACGGCGGCGCCATGGACGGCGGCGGCGAGCTCACGGCCGTGGTTGGGATCGGGGCTAGCGAGTGCAACGAGAGAGGGGGAGGTAGGGGTTGGACGCGGGAGCTCACAGCGATTCGTTTGAAGAGGACGGCGAGCCCGGGGGCGGCCCGACGGCGGCGAATCGTCGACGGCGGTCACCGGACGCAGAGGAGGGGAACGACGGTGTTGCGGGTGAGGGAGAGCTCCTGGCGCCACGTGGCATGAAGGAGAGGAAGAGGGGGGGCACGGCGGAGCTCGGGGGCTCATCGGAGGGACGAGGGGGAGGCCGTGGCCATGGCTACAGCGAGCGGCGGCGGTGGTGGCGTTCGGCCATGGCGAGGAGAAGC
>LR738711.1:116783721-116839721 GCA_902687465.1 Secale cereale
GAAGCAATCCCGGTTAGTGTCGAGGATAACACCTAGTGCTTGTGCGTGCTCTCAAGAACTTGAGTATTCCCATATTCACCAAGGTTTTACCAATATCCGTGTCAAGGATCCTGGCAACACCACATACTACCATGATGAATAGCGGTGGACGATGCAGATGCAAAGGAAGATAACACCTTCTTGGATTTCACCTTGGCGAGGCCAAGGGGACGAAATCTGGATGATCAACCAAGAGACATTTAGCACTCCGCTTCTAATGTTCTCCTTGATGTACTAGCACAACCCATTTATTATAATGGTTTGGCACCTAGAACGTCAAATAAAAGGTCGGACTTTAGGGGCACAAGAATTCATAAGGAACAACTAGGGAGTAAGTCCTACGAAGTCTTTATGGGGAGGTGGCCAACTTCTTCAAACAAGATACTACAACAATAGGTCTTCCGGTTGGGTGTGTTGGCCACGACATCCACTTTACCGGTTATCGAGAGACCAATATTATAGCTCTTGGAAAATGCACCAACCATCATATCTGCCTGAGATTCAGTTCTGATTGGTGTCAGGATATTCCAGACTCATCGAGTCTAGAAAGAATGAATATTCGCAACACAATTCGACGAGACGGCGTTGCGAGATTCTCGGGGAGTAAACTACGATAGCAAGCTCCAAAACATGAGCTGGTTGTGCTACGTACCTGTGAACACGTTGTCCCAGACAAACGTGACCACATAGTAGTCTTATAATAAAATACTATCGAGTTCAGATTGGGAATCATCATTGGAGATAGCGAAGTCTTGTGCATGTCCGTCCGGGCCCTTCGGGAATAGCATTTGAACTTCTTTTCTTTGAACAAATCAATCAGTGGCTTGATGTGCTAGGGATACATACAGAATGAAGATGATCAGTCTATCAGACCATAGAATACTTCGCACGTATGCATGACTGACTTGAGATGACTCCAGAGGAGGTAGAAACATGCTTTCTCGAATTCACGGCGGCAACTTGCATCAAATGCTCATGAATTAGAGGAAGTCACTTCTTTCTTCCGTACATATGCTTCACGAACGGGTCATGAAGATAATGCTTATAAAAGTTTCCAATACTAACTGGATGTTCAACATAGATCATGGAGAAGATAACAATATTGCTGATGGGCTCAACAACAATTCATCCAGGTTTCCATGGAGATGGAATTCCATAATTATGTGAACAAGTGATAGTATTGGTCAGACCAATAAATGTAATGGTGTATGCTCGAGGGATCAACCACGAGTAAGACAACGTTACGAATATCGTTGGTTCTGATTTGATTCGAGGATAGCCCACACTCAAATCAAAGTTTTGGACAGGATAATAAATCCACAAATGATCACGGGGATCAATTGGAGAAGATATCATCTATCTTCAATACACACACAAGATATCCCTTTGGAGTGAGCTATGTGGGTTAAGCTTTTATCTTCCAACTCTCCAAGTTGTTGTTTAGCTTAACCAACTAGTTCGGGGTATCCAACACAGATTCTTGGAGAAGTGGTGGTTTATAAGAAACCAACTTGATCACGAGCTCAACATAACAGTCAGGGAACAACCCGGTAATACTTCCGAGAAGATATTCAGAAAATCACGAACCACCGATATGTTACTAAGCTCGAGAACAATCTTGCCTTTCAAGGCAAGACGATATGATCAAATGAGCGAGGACTTAACAAAATCCTAACTCATCAATCAAGGAATGCACCAGGAAAGTGAACTAGGTAGCACGATCAATCTTAGGATGGTGATTCAGTAACCATCATGCTAAGAATGAGATTATCGTCCATTTAACTACCAAGCAACAGAGTTGCTAGGAGTATTGATTTCACACATCACAATCCACTTGTCAGTATGCCGGTTATAACAACGCGGAGACCGAGGAATGGACGACGATGGTGAGAAGTATTACTGTATCAAGAGTTCATAGTATGATGTGCAATTCCCAGGATATTCTTGACATAAAGATGGTAATACTCCAGGATAGAACAGTTTAGAAGCTGCATTAGCATTCTTCATCTGCGAAGTACATCTTCTTTGACCAAATCCTGGATATGGATAAGGTACTGGAGTTTGTTTCTCCTAGTCATTCCAGAATAGAATGGCTTGACAGACCACAAGAGTAAAAGGCATCAATGAACACGAGTGCACGACTACTCCTGACTATCAATTGATAGACGAGGGTCATAATACAACTAAAAGGAGACAACTCAAGGGACATATAACTTCTGAGTTGTGGATGCATAGGTTAGTATGTCGAACGAGTTCCACATATTTCTTCCGGATAACCCATGCAGAAAGGTAGGACTGGCAGAGTCACAATATGAATGGAGTACCACTCAGGAGCACTCTGGTTGTGATCTTTTGGTTCGGGAGAACTTCTGCCAAGATGGTTCATGGTATTGGAAGAACGATAACCACGGACCTCGAGGACTATCGCAAGGTTACTAATATCCTAAAGGAACGAGCAAATACTATCAACATGAAGTAGGTAGGGTGAAGCTCGGGTTCAAGAACCCAGGAATAGAATACCTACCAACTAAATGGCATCACGGGATGCTTTCGAGAATAATGGCCAGAATCATCACACTGAGAATATAAAGCATTGCTAGATTACTGGGTGATCATCTAAGATTACTTAGGGTCATAATAATAACTCCAACATATGTGTCGAGGTAACAAGGTACCACAACTCACCGTCTTGTGTGGTTAATCTGGCCTAAAAGGACATTAAAAACAGGTAGGAATGATTTGCGAATGCATCAGATTGTTTAGAGACCTGGGATAACTCGGACAGCATAACGGCTGCAAGTGCTCGAAAATACTTTTGAGATCCAAGCAAAAAGGGTAGCATATCCACTTAACATCATAATGTCAAGTTTCTGAGACCAACAGTTGAACAAACAGAGGTAGAAGGAACTGAACATGAGGGTTGAATCCACAACAATGTGATCCTGATAGACATAAGAGAAAGCCTAGTTCTTAATCCCCGTGGAATAGGAGAAGGTGACTCAGATCAGAAGGTCATAAGGTAAAGGAGTAAAAAGAGCCTTACGTTCCCTTCCACAATCAATTCCCTTACATAACTAAAGAGTTTCTAGACACGACTTCGACCAGTTTGGCTTGCTAATCCTACAGGCAGTCAGGCTCTGATACCAAAGCTGTCAGGACCCCGATCCTAAGTCACACAGGTCTAGCCTGTAACACACCATATCACTTTGCGGCCTCACGCACGGTATTCCACGGGTGCCACCTTACCTGGCCCGGGACCGTTTGCGCATTTTGGCACACGTATATGATAGTGTCGCTAGCATCCATATGACAGAGAACCCGGGCCGACATGACCAGTTATAAACCAAAAGTGGCACTAAATTACAGAGACAGGCATACATGACCCAGCAACGAATGTGTCGGTCATCAACGTATGAACCCAAGTCGTAGCAAGCTACAAGGACTTAAAGGAACAACGCGTGACATTTCCCCTAAGGGACAGACACAGGAACGAAGAAGGACACATGCCGGCCAGCCTAAGTGTTCCGGAGCAGTAGCAAGCTACCAAGGCTCAGTGGAAGCACCAGGAGACATTTCCCTGTAAGATAGGCTACCAAAGGTAAACAACTAGGTGTCGGATCCCACACATAGCAATACACATTACACGTACGCATAACATGCAAGTATGTGATGTACAACATGGCATCACAACATAACTCAACAACTCATATAGATAAGGCCCAGAAGAGCCATCATAGCATTTATTACAATCAGAGGTCATATGACCCAACATACAGAGCATACAGGCAACGGAAGCATTACATGTCTGAGTACAGACATCTACAAATGAAAAAGACTAAGAAGCCTGACTATCTACAAGACCCTCCCGAGGGTACAAGATCGTAGCTGAGGTAACAAGCTAAACGTCGAAGTCCACGCGGAACCACTAGCGAGACTGAGGTCTCTCTGCAAAAACATAAATTAAGCAAATGTGAGTACAAAGGTACTCAACAAGACTTACATCAGAACTAGCTACATATGCATCGGTATCAACAAAGGGGTGGTGGAGTTTGACTGCAGCAAGCCAGCTTTGACTCGGTGGCTATCCTAAACTACGACTGAAAGTAACTCTTTTGAGGTGGCGCACACGAGTCCACATATTCACCAATCAATACACCACTATGGATCCGCTCCCGTCTCCCTACGAGAAGGCCATCCATAGCACTCACGCTTATCTTGCGCGTTTTAGAGTATCCACTTTCACTTGTCTATGAACTGTAATAGGCAACCCAGAAGTCCATTACCGCGGACACGGCTATTCGAATAGATTATATTTAACCCTGCAGGGGTGTACTTCTTCACACACGCTCTCACCACTTACCGCCGTCTACACGACATGTACTCGGCAACCTTCAAGCGGAGGCCCAGCGAGGGTGTCGGCCACGACCTGACTAACCACACAAGTCTCTCGTCCAGGTTTATCGCCTATTTGGGTTCCATCCGTGGGGAGATCCGGCCGGGGTGTCGCTCACGGCCCCAAACGATGTGTACAGGGTTCCCGCATCACCAAACGGGCAATTGGTACACCGTGCCACGTACCTGCCGCGTCACAGCCCACCCCGAGGGTCAGCGCTGCGCACGACCTCCAGTAAACTACAAACACCAGAAACTAGTTGCAACTCCTGGACAGAGATCATGTTGATTAATAAGTCGAGAGGGTCAATTAAGGATCCCAATGTGTGGTAGTAGCTGTTTCATGGACCAACCAACACAGAACTCAGTTCCTGAGGACGGCTGCAATGAGACAACCCACCATGTACTCCTACATGGCCTCTCATCGCTACCTTTACCAAATCGTGTTCACACACTTAGCTCACACACATTAGGACATGTTCATCGCCATTCCAATTCATCCCCGATGAATCAGACCTGACACAACTCTAAGCAATAGCAGGCATAACCAGAAAGCATGAATGAGTAGGCACAACATGGCTCAAACAACTCCTACTCATACTAGTGGGTTTCAACTATTTACTGTGGCAATGACGGGTCATGCAGTGGAAAGGGGTTCAACTACCGCAGCAGGTAACAGTTGAAGCGTTGTTGTCCTAATGCAGTAAAAGAGAGCAAGAGCGAGAGAGTGGGGTTGTATCGGAATGCTCAATGGGGTTTTGCTTGCCTGACACTTCTGAAGATAACATTGGGTCTTCATCGGTGTCATCTAACTCATCGTCGGAACGTCGTCTACTGAGAGGGGACAAAACCGACAAACAGAGAAAGAACACAATCAATGCAATGCAACAATATGATGCATGATCATGACATGGTAATATGCTGTTGATTGAGCTAATGCAACTAGCAACACAATTAAATGAAGCTGGTTTGAACCAAAGGTTCAAATTCAAACTTCATATGTGATTATTTAGATGCCATTTAATTGATTTGACCTGATCAACAGGTTTAACTTGTTCAAACATGCATGAAAATGACATAAACAGATTCCTTGAATTTTTCTGATCAATTTTCATATATAAATTATTTTCATCTGAGTTATGGATTAATTTCTATGATTTTTAGAAGTTTTGGCTATTTTCTGAAATAAATAAATCATTTAGATTTATATAAAATTACAGTAAAGGCTTTATTGCATCAGCATGACGTCTGTGTGACGTCACCAAGTCAACAGGGGCTGTTCAGGTCAAACCTGACCAGTGGGGCCCACTGGTCAGTGACACAACTAACTAAATTAACTTATTTAAAACTAACCTAGTTTAATTAGCCGGGCGAGGCCCACATGTCAGTGAGTCACAGAGTTAACTAATTACAAATTAGCACTAATCTAGAATTAGCAGGGCACTGGGCCCACCTGTCAGTGTCTACTTAAACTAATGACAGAAATTAAACTTAACTAAAACCTAAACTAAAACTAATCTACAGCCGGCCCCACATGTCATGGACACAGGGGGGGGTCCAGCCGGAGTCAAACGAGGTCAAAACCACAGGCGGCTCGACGCCGGCGAGGCCAAACGTGGCGGTGGTGCTCGGAAATCGCCCTCCGACGACCATTTGGACGGCGGCATGGTGCTATGCGAAGCTGGGGAGCTCGCGCATCCATTTATGCCATCGGGAGGAGCTGGGGTGGCCGGAGCTCGTCGGAAACGAGCTCGCGGCGGCGCCGGAGTTCGGGCTCCGTCGGGTTAAGCGCTGCGGGGCACGGGGAGACGAGCTGATGGGTGCGGTGTGTTCCTGGGGGTGCGCTGAGCTCGCTCGTGGCCTCGAAGAAGCGTGACAGCAGCTCTGGCCACGGCGGCGCCATGGACGGCGGCGGCGAGCTCACGGCCGTGGTTGGGATCGGGGCTAGCGAGTGCAACGAGAGAGGGAGAGGTAGGGGTTGGACGCGGGAGCTCACAGCGATTCGTTTGAAGAGGACGGCGAGCCCGGGGGCGGCCCGACGGCGGCGAATCGTCGACGGCGGTCACCGGACGCAGAGGAGGGGAACGACGGTGTTGCGGGTGAGGGAGAGCTCCTGGCGCCGCGTGGCATGAAGGAGAGGAAGAGGGGGGGCACGGCGGAGCTCGGGGGCTCATCGGAGGGACGAGGGGGAGGCCGTGGCCATGGCTACGGCGAGCGGCGGCGGTGGTGGCGTTCGGCCATGGCGAGGAGAAGCAGGGTAGGGGGAAGGGGATCCAGTGAGAGGGGGGAGGAGTGACAGAGAGAGGCAGGGAGGTGCGTGGCAACCTCAGGGCGACGGGGAGGCAAGCAGAGAGGTAGGAGGTGGCCGGCGTGTGCCGGCGTGCGGCGGCCACGCGCCCTCCTGCCCACTGGCAGGAGGTTGAAGACAGTAGGAGGGAGGAGGTGGGCTGGGCCGGCCACTTGGGCCGCCAGGTGGCTGCACAGGTAAACTACAGGTGAGTTCTCTCTCTCTCCTTTTAATTTATGTTTTCTATTTTTTTTTCTGCAGGTTTGTGGCTTTTCTAAAAATGCTTAGGCACTTTCAAAATTCACCAAACTGCTCATGCCCACTGTTTAGCATATAACCAACATGGAACATTTCAGTTTGGGATTATTTGAGCATTTAAAATAATATATAAAATTTAATTGCCCAAATGCAAATAAAATATGATTTAATTCAAAAATCCAGAATGGTCCTAGAAATATGTGCAACATTTTTGGCAGAGGTTTTTAATCAATCCAAAAATGATGAACTTTTCCCAAGGGCATTTTGGGTTCATTGAAAAAGATTTAAATTTAACCCTAGTTAAATTCATTTAGTGCTAGGGTTTGAGCATCCCCATTTCAGGTTTCTGAGAATTGAAACATGATGCACACAAGACTAACTGGACCAGAGCAGACCAGAACTGGGGATGTGACAGGCTGGGGGCTGCGAAGACCCAGCCTCCGCCGACGCCGAGGCCCGAGGAGCAGGCGGAGCGGCCGCTCCGCTCCGAGAAGATCCCCCTCCGCTTGGCGCTGATGCGCGGGGCGCCTCCGCCGCAGTTGATGCGCGGGGCGCCTCCGCCGCGGCTGGTGCGCGGGGCGCCTCCGTCGCGACTTGGCTCGCTCTGGTGACGCGCGTCGCCCGGCGAGTGGGCTGTTGTCGGGGCGCCTGCGTCCTTGTCGCTGTAGCCGCCTTGCGGAGACGCTTCAGCGGTGTTCGTTGGGGACTCGCCCGAGGCGGGGAGTTCTCCGAGGACGATGAGGCGTCGTCGTCGAGCCCAGAGACCCACCGGAGTCCTCATCGGCCTCGGTGTCCTCCTCCTCCTCCCCGGCGGGCTCGGTGGGTCCAGCATCTTGTCCTGCGGCCCCGCTCTCTCCGGTGGCTCCGCTCCCTCCGGCACCTCTGTTCCCTCCGGCAACCTCGCTTGCCGCTGCCTCACTCACGACTCCGGGAATCCCGGCGTGCCTCAGGGAAGGAACCCCGGCAAGCTCGTCGGGCGGAAGCTTGAGCAGTCTGCGGATCTCAGCCTCCTCTGCTTGGCACACCTCGTCCTCGGCCTGCGCCTCGTCGATGGTGAACCCGAAGTCTCCTGCTGCTGCAGCTGCGGCGGCCTCTTCCATCCGGGAAGCAATATAGGCTATGTCCCGCTCTGTGGTGGCCCGAGTGAGACCCTTGTTCTCCTCGGCATTCCTCGGCCGCTCGACCAAATTATCAAAGAAGCTCATAATTGCATCCGGCGTGGGCACTATCCAGGTGGGGTCGACGCCGTGAGAGTCACACGCGGGCATCATTGCGCGCAAAGCATCCCGGGCGGTGCTGTTACACAGCGGCACCACTCCTCGGGGAGATCTAAACCACTCCGGATGGGCCGGGTCGTGCTTAAAAAGCTCCCGGACCATCCCCTTCAGCTCCAACGCCGTGAAGTTGAAGTTCAGACCCGGGCGCAGCCTCATAATGTCCGCCGCATTGCCAAACTCCCATGCTGGCCTTTTCCTTTCTTGTAAAGGGGCAATGCGGCGGCGGAGGAAATCTGCCCCTACCTCTCCGATGGTCAACTTAGCTACCCGGAGACGAAGTATCCTGACAAGGGCAACGTTGAGCTTGACGTCATCCGGGGCCAACTCGCTCCAGTCCCTGCCGCGCACTATGGCTGTTGTGCGCGGCGTAGTGAAAGGCTCCGGCTGGTCCTCCACTATCCAACACCAATCTGCGCGCCACTCTTCCCACTTGCCGCGGAGCTCTCCTTTCAAATATGACTCCTTCTTGTTCAAGCGGAAGATCCAAGAGATACCCCCGGAGAGGGGAGCGTCGGCCTCTACTCTAGGCATAAAAAAGTGGCGGAAGAGCGCTACATTTGGATAGATCCCTATATAGTTTTCGCACAGATGTGCGAAAACCGCCATCGTAAGGATGGCGTTGGGGGTGAAGTCTAGGAGGTGGAGGCCGTACGTGTTCATGATGTCGCAGAAAAACTCCGAGAACGGAGGGCACAAGCCGCAGTGAAAGAAGACAGCAAAGAAGAAGTACCCGCCGGGAAGCAGATCTTTGGCGACGGCGGGGTAGACTCTGGTCCGGGGATGAGCCTTGGTCTCCTTGGCCCAGAAAAGGTAATACTTGTTCCAGAGTTCCCTCGCGCTGAGCCTTGGCGCGAAGACTACATTCCTCTTCCGCAGGGCGGCGAGCTTCGCCGCCTGCTCGGATTTCTCCCTCTTGGCCTTCTCCGCTTTCGCCTTCTCGGCCTTCGGAGCAATGGCGGAGGCGGCGGGGGAAGGGGCGAGGAGTTCGACGGCGCCGCGGGTGTGGAAGAGGGCAGAGGAGGTGTGGAGGCAAAGCGCAGCGGGGGTTTCTGGAGGTTGAAGACGAAGTGAAGACGGAGGAAGGAAACTGCCCCTGTTCCCTCTGCTTTTAAGGGGGGAGTGGGGGACGTTTCGCATTTTCCATTAAAGAACGTGGCCACGATCTCTCCCACGACGCCGCAATCGACGCGTGCCGTTAGGGAGGGGCGCGGCGGATGCGGAAGGGGATTCGGCGTGCCGTGGGCCGCGTGTGCCCGTGCACTGTTTTGGGCCTGGCCCAACAGCGCTCGGCACCGTGTGTGGCCCAGGCCCGGGGGCTCCTGTCGGTGTACTAAGATAGGGGTACCTTAGTACCCCAACTTGTGCACGGGCAGTAGCAGCTTCCCGCGGCAGGGCTCACCACGTGCTCGCCGGAGACCTTTCTGATCCTTATAAAACCATTCAAAAACAAAGTATACAAGACAGAAGATCAAGGCCCCGGCAAGTGGAGCTTGCCGGGAAGGCCATCCCAGGCTCAAGACTGCCACCTTAACACAAGACCCTGGCAAGAGGAGCTTGCCAGGAAGACCAGAAGATTACATCTTGGAAGACATGCCTCGGCGCACTCTGCGCCCCGGCAAGACCCGGGGAGCGACAAGCTTCCCGGCCCGGCAAGATCAAGACCCCGGCAAGGTGCTTGCTGGGGGAACCTGCGCTGTGTGCCCGCGCTCCAGCTCATCGGCCCACGCGTCGCCCTGGGGCCCTTCCAGGGACGCGTGGCGGATGGCTGTGCAGCCTGGGGGGCACGGTGGCACTCCACGGTGACGAGGCTATCGCCGTGGCGAACGGAGACGCATGGGCGGGAGCTTTTGGGGTCGACCGCGACGGGCATTTAATGCCCTTGTCCCCCACTGTCAAGTTAGGTGAAGACCACTGTTCACGCACCGTTCATGCACTGTTCCCGCACTGTTACAACTACCACCAAAGTTACATTTTTGCCCTTCTTCTACGTTGACACCTGTCGGTGACCCCTTGAGCTATAAAAGGAGGCCCATGCACAACGTAGAAAGGGTTCGGAACCTAGATAGCTTTCTTGCTCGGTGTAGCTAGTTCTTCAAGCTCCCGAGCTCACAAACTCAATACAAATCAAGCAGGAGTAGGGTTTTACGCGTCCGCGCGGCCCGAACCCGGGTAAACTGCCCGCGTGCGCTCCTCGATCCGCTCTTTGTGCTCCCTCCGCTCCCTCACCGCAAAGACAAGGGGCTCCGGTCCCATAGGTGCTCGTGGTGGACAGTTTCCCCCGACAAACATTCACATTGTTCCTCGAGGATTCCTCTCCACCTTGGTGGCGAAACCTACCCTTATGGATCAGGTCATCAAAGCACAGAAGGTTGATCCCGGAATTTCCCGTATTAAGAGGAACATCAAGAAAGGAGTTGCAGGATGTTTCTCAATTGATGATCAAGGAGTCGTATTCTTTAGCAACCGTTTAGTGGTTCCTAAAGTACGAAACCTAAGACGTTTGATCCTTAAGGAGGCTCATGAATCTCCTCTCACGATTCATCCCGGTAGTACTAAAATGTATCAGGATCTACGTCAGAGATTCTGGTGGACTAGGATGAAGAGAGAAATCGCTCAATTTATTGCTAACTGCGACGTTTGCCGACGAGTCAAAGCAGAGCATCAATGGCCTGCTAGCACCCTTCAACCTTTAGCTATTCCTGAATGGAAATGGGATAAAGTCGGTATGGACTTCATTACCGGGTTTCCCAGGTCCAGGAAAGGGAATAATGCTATCTTCGTCATTATCGACCGCCTCTCTAAAGTAGCTCATTTCCTGCCTGTTCGAGAGAGTATTACCGCTAGCCAGCTAGCAGACTTATATATCTCTCGAATAGTATCACTTCATGCTGTACCGTTGGAGATTAACTCAGACCGTGGAAGTCTTTTCACCTCCCAATTTTGGGAAAGTTTCCAGAATGCTATGGGAACTCATCTCTCTTTCAGTACTGCCTTCCATCCGCAGTCAAGTGGTCAAGTGGAACGAGTCAATCAGATTCTGGAAGACATGCTTCGAGCCTCTGTCATCTCTTTCGGTATGGAATGGGAAAAGTGTCTTCCATTTGCCGAATTCGCTTATACCAATAGTTATCAAGCCAGCTTGGGAAAAGCTCCCTTCGAAGTTCTATATGGACAAAGGTGTCGAACACCTCTTAACTGGTCAGAGACCGGGGAAAGACAATTCTTTGGCCCGGATATGATTCAGGAAGCAGAAGAACAAGTTCGCATCGTTCGTGAGAGATTGAAAACAGCCCAGTCTCGCCAAAAGAGCCAATATGATAGTCATCATAAGGCTGTGACTTTTGAAGTCGGTGATAAGGCTTACCTTCGGGTTACTCCTCTTAAGGGAACCCATCGCTTCGGTATCAAAGGCAAATTGGCCCCTCGTTACATCGGTCCTTTTCGCATTCTTGCCAAACGAGGAGAAGTTGCCTACCAATTGGAACTACCTCCGCACCTCTCCAGAGTTCATGATGTTTTCCACGTTTCTCAACTCAGGCATTGCTTCTCGGATCCTATCCACGGAGTGGATCATGAAACGCTTGATCTCCAAGACAATCTCACATATCGAGAATACCCCGTTCGTATTCTTGATCAAACTGAGCGCACCACTCGACGCCACAATATCAAGTTTCTCAAGGTTCAATGGTCACATCATTCCGAGAGTGAAGCTACTTGGGAAAGGGAGGATCGTCTTCGACTTGAGTACCCCACCCTCTTTTCGGAGGAACCCGAATCTCGGGACGTGATTCTTTTAAGTGGGGGTGAGTTGTCACATCCCTAGCTAGCACTTGCATTAGGACCTAACTAGAGTGTGCATCATGTTTACTTTCAAAGAAACTTGAAATGGGATTAACAGAAACCCCAGCACCCCTCCCCTAACAACTAGGGTTTGCTGAAATATTTTCCAATGTACCCAAAATGCCCTTCAAAAATGTTCATCATTTCTGCCTTGGTCTTAAACCTCTGCCAAAAATGGTGCACAATTTTCTAGGACACTCAAGGGCTCTGGATTAAATCATATGGTATTTGAGTTTGGGCATTTAAATACTTAAAAATATTCTAAATGCTCAAATAATCATGAACTATAATGTTTCCTAATGTTCATATTATATACAGTAGGTATGACAAGTGTCATGAGTTATAAAAATGTTTAGGCATTTTTATTAATTGAACAAAGCTGCAAAAGAAATAAAACAGAAAGAAAATAGGAAAAGAAAAATAGGAAGAACACTTACCTGAGCCCACTTACCTGCTGGCCCAGCCGGCCCAGCCCACCAGGGGCATCCCCGTCTTCTTCGCCGCGCCAGCGCACGAAGCAGCTCGGTGGCGAGCGCCGCCGATGCGCCGGCCACCTCCTGCCTGCCTGGCTGGCCCCTCGGCCCTCTGGACGGACTAGAACGACGCCACGAAGCCCCCTCGACCGTTTCCCCTCTCCCCCGTGTCTCTCCCCCTCCTCTCTTCCCTCCGCCGAGCTCCCCCGAGCGAGCTCGTCGCCGACGACCGCTGACACCGCGCTCTACGCCACCCCCTCGCCTCCCCGAAGCACCACTAGCTCCGCCGCATCGCCCCGAAGCTCCCCACCGACGCACACGACACCAGGAGCCCCGCAACGTCCTCCTCGCCGTCGTCTTCAACCTCCGGCACCGGAGATCGCCGCCGCCCGTACGCCGTCGTCCGACCGTCCCCGAGCTCACTTCGACGCCCTCTGCGACTGCTGTGAGCTCACGCTTCGAACCCCCCTCTCCACGGGCTCGTTTAGGCCTTGTAGCCGCCGTCCCCTTTGCTGACCGACGATCACCGCCGCCGGCCAACTCACCGCCGTGGCCATAGGCACCGTACCTCGTGGCTGAGCAGGCCATTAGCTTCAGTAGGTCACCAGCAAGCTAAAGCAAGCTTTAGCTCCTCCTCCCGTGCACTACAACTCCATCCCGACCAACTCCGTGCGAGCACCGCCGCGGACGAGCTCGTCGCCGTCGACTCCGGCGACCTCTCGTCCAACCAGTGGCACCGTTGGATGCGGTGCATCACCAGGAGCACACCGAGCCCATCCGCGCGGCAAATGGATGCCGGAATAGGGATTCCGACGAGTCACCGCCATGCGATATGGTCGCCGCCGGCCAAACTCCGGCGGGCTGACGTGGCCTGTTGTTTAGTAGCTAACAGTAATTAGTTTAACCACCACAGTCACTGACAGTGGGCCCCCTTTGTTAGTCAACCCAGTCAACCCTGGTTATGACCGGAATTAGCTCCTGAGACACTGACATGAGGGACCCACCAGTCAGGTTTGACCTGGACTGGCCCTGTTGACTGGCTGACATCAGCATGATGTCATGCTGACGCAGTAAAGGTTTTTCTGGGATTTTTAGATTTAAAAATAATTCAGGAAATTCCAGAAAATACCCAAAACTTCTAAAAATCATATAAAATCAACCATAGCTCAGATGGAAAAGATTTATATATGAAAAATGATCAGAAAAATCCAATCTTTCCAATGGCACTAGTTTCATGCATGTTTGAACAAGTTAACTTGCTGTATACATCAAAAACATGATTATGCACTTATTTAAATAATAGTTTGAACTTTAATTTGAATCCTTGATTCAAATAGGTTCAAACCCTTCTGGTTTTAGTTGCATTAGCCAACACACATGCATCTTGCCATGTCATGAGCATGCATCATATTGTTGCATTTGTTTGTTAATAATTGTATCGCCGGTATTCCCTGTGTTAGGTCCTGCTCCCGAGGATACTGCTGCGTATCCAGTTGAAGAGCAGTACCCGACAACTACCTTGTCAGGCAAGCAATCATTGATCATTCCGATACAAACCCAATCTTCTCGCTGCTGCTCTCTTTTACTGCATTAAGGCAACAGCGTGTGAACTGCTACTTGCTGCGGTAGTTGAACCCTATTCCCTTGCATGACCTGTCATTGCCACAGTAAATAGTTGAAACCCACTAGCATGTGTAGGAGTTGATTGAGCCATGTGATGTGTGATCTACCATGCTATTTACTTATGTTGCCTGCTATGCTTAGAGTTGTGTCTTGTCTGGTTCATCTGGGTGATGGATCAGAGTGAAACAATCTTTCGATAAAGAGAAGGAAGTGTGGAATACGCTTGGTAAAGGTATCGATGAAAGGCCATGTAGGAGTACATGGTGGGTTGTTTCATTGGAATCGTCCATAGGACCTGAGATCTGTATGTGTGGTTCAAGTTCCAGTTACTACCATGCATTGGGCCCGAAACCAATGGACCCTCTCGGCTTATTAATTACCCTCGATCTCTGTCCAGGAGTTGCAACTAGTTTCTGGTGTTTATAGCTTACTGGAGGTCGTGCACAACGCTGACCCTCGGGGTGGGTTGTGATGCGACAGGTACGTGGCACGGTGTACCGGTTGCCCGTTTGGTGACTCGGGAACCCTGTACACATCGTTTGGGGCCGTGAGCGACACCCCGGCCGGATCTCCCCACGGATGGAACCCAAATAGGCGATAAACCTGGACGAGAGACTTGAGTAGTTAGTCAGGTCGTGGCCGACACCCTCGCTGGGCTTCCGCTTGAAGGTTGCCGAGTACACGCCGAGTAAACGGCGATAAGTGGTGAAAGCGTGTGTGAAGAAGTACACCCCTGCAGGGTTATCAAACTATTCGAATAGTCGTTGTTCGCGGTACGAACTACTTGGTTACTCTTACAGTTCATAGACAAGTTGATGGATACTACTAAAAGCCTCAAGATAAGCGTGAGTGCCGTGGATGGCCCTTCCGTAGGATGACGGAAGAGGATCCTCGGTAGTGTATTGATGTGGTGAGTAGAGGACTCGTGTTCGTAATAACATCTTGCAATCTGTTGAGAGTTGTAGTATAGGTTAGCCAAGGTCAAAGCTGGCATTCTGCTATAAACTCCACTACCCCTTTTGATAATGTTGCATGTATGATAGGTTCTGTGGTAAGACTTGCTGAGTACCTTTGTACTCATGTTTGCTTAATAACTGTTGCAGAGGAGAACCCTGCCCCTGCTGATGGGTTCTACATAGACGTTGACGTCGACGAGTAGCTTGACACCCAGACGGAGATCTGGAGCTTGTGAAGGGCCTTGTAGATAGTCAGGCTACACCAAGCCTGTTTTATTTTCTAAGTTGTCTGTACTCAGACATGTAGCTTCCGCTTGTGCTTGTATGACTGTATGACTTGAGTGTTGGGTCATGTGACCCCTATCTATATGGATATGTTATGTATGGATCTTGGAGCCTTTTAAATAAAGTACTTTGAGTCATAGAGTTCTGTTGTGATGCAATGTTGTATTTGCACATATTGAGCATATTGCGTGTATGTTTGAAATGCTTGGTATGTGTGGGATCCGACACCTAGTTGTTTTCCTTTGGTAGCCTACTTTACAAGGAAATGCCTCCTAGTGATTCCAATGAGCCTTGGTAGCTTGCTACTGCTCGGAACACGTAGGCTGGCCGGCATGTGTCCTTCTTCGTTCCTGTGTCTGTCCCTTAGGGGAAATGTCACGCGTTGTTCCTTTAAGTCCATGTAGCTTGCTACGACTTGGGTTCATACGTTGATGACCGACACGTTCGTTGCTGGGTCATGGATGCCTGTCTCTGTAATTTAGTGCCACTTTTGGTTTATAACTAGCCATGTCGGCCCGGGTTCTCTGTCATATGGATGCTAGCGATACTGTCATATACGTGTGCCAAAATGTGCAAACGGTCCCGGGCCAGGTAAGGTGGCACCCGTGGGGATACCGTGCGTGAGGCCGCAAAGTGATATGACGTGTTACAGCTAGATCGGTGTGACTTAGGATCGGGGTCCTGACAGCAATACCATTTGTGCTCACGTTTACCACTTGTTTGCTTGCTGCACTTTTTATTACAGATTTATATTACTTTGCTTTGCCACTCCTATCATCCATATTTTACCATCTCTTCGCCGAACTAGTGCACCTATACAACTCCTAGTTGTATTAGGTGTGTTGGGGACACAAGAGACTTCTTGTATCTTGATTGCAGGGTTGCTTGAAAGGGGTACGTTCAACCTCCACTTCCCTGAGTTTGATAAACCTTGGGTTACTCACTTAAGGGAAATTTGCTGCTGTCCTACAAACCTCTGCTCTTGGAGGCCCAACATTGTCTACAGGAATAGAAGCGTGTAGTAGACATCAATCGCGAACATGTACGTACATACTGGTCGATGTAGAGGCGCGAACGTGTCGTAGCAGAGGCGCGCATGTAGCATGTACACGTAGGTACAACGACCAGGGTGCAAGAAAGTACATACGGCCACGTACGTACATACGTGTTCATGGGGAGCCAACCGGCTGGGTCAGAATGAAATGCGTCGTCGTGTTCATCGGGAGGGCTTGGACGGAACAACCAATGGAAATGAGGCATGGCGTACCGCAGAACGGAGGAAACGGCCTTGTGTTCGACCGGCCATGTTCGAAACGGGATCATGTTCATCGGAAGGGGTCTAGCGTACCGCAAACAGAGGAAACGGACCTCCTATGGTCAAAACGGGGGTCCTGTTGATCGGGAGGGGTGTGGCGTACCGTAAAACAGAGGAAACGGACTTGTGTTGGAGCGCTACGGTCGAAATGGGGGTCCTGTTCATCGGGAGGGGTGTGGCGTACCGCAAAACGGGACTCCACGGGATACTGTTCATCTCCACCGTCGACCCCCTCCAGCCTCCACGGGCTATTGTTCATCCATCGTTGACCTCCTCGAGTCTCCACCTGCGACTGTTCATCCACGGGGCTCCTATTCATCCAGCCTCCACCGCGCGCTACTCCACCGGCTACTGTTCAACCAACCCTCTCCATGGGCTCCTGTTCAACCGGCCCTCCACGGGCTACTGTTCATCCAGCCCTCCACCGTCTACTGTTCATGCAGCCCTCCACGGGGTTGTCCTGTTCATCCAGCCCTCCACGGGGTCCTGTTCATCCAGCCCCAACCGGCTCGATCGATCGGGGTCATGTTCATCCAGAGGCAACACCACGGGGTCCTGTTCATCCACCCCCATCGGGAACTGTTCATCCAAACCCCCCAGCAACGCTCACTGTTCATCCAGAGGCAGCATCGATATGCTTCAGTTAGCAGCAGTAGCGAAGGAATCACTCGATCGGGTTCAGTTAACAGCCATCGATCGATCGATTGAGTTCAGTAACGCAAAATCTGCAGTGCAATCACTCGGGTTCATTTAGAGCCCAACGCCTCGCTCGGGTTCAGTTAGAGCCCAACGCCTCGCACCCATGTGCGTGCGTGTACGAGAGAAACGCGGATCGCTTGGCCCCGACCACCCACCGTAACCGGGAACACTCCGATATTTTCCTCGCCCTCGCTTCTACCACGGTTGTTTCCGTCATGGACAGCCCAAAGAATGTCATGCAGCTGCGTCTCTGGCCCACCTAGGACGAAAAGCCCATTTTTTGTCATGATTTTTTGTCATAGAAGTAGGACCCCACCACATCTATGATGATATCGTGTTTTGTCACAATTATTGTCATAGAAGTGTCATAAGTATGACAACAATTTTTTTCGTTCGGCCCAAAATGTCACGGATGTGTCTTTTTTTTGTAGTGTAAGTAGCAAAATTTATGGGAGATTGACAAACATAGCATTGGTTAATGATGCAATTCATGAAAGAATTAATAAGGGAAGAGAAGATTCACATGCAAATATACTATCTTTGACATCTTTTATGATTGTGAGCCCCCATCAAAATATTATATGCCAAAACGGTTGACGTTGGATAGGAAGACAATGTAATGATTTATGTTTGTTCATATTCACATAGAAGTTATATTGTCATACATCCTTTAACATGTGGTGCTTGCTCAATATCTTTTCTAGCCAAAATTCCGCACTAAGTAGAGATACTACTTGTGCATCCAAAAACCCTTTAACCCAAATCTTTCTTGAGAGTCCACCATACCTACCTATGGATTGAGTAAGATCCTTCAAGTAAGTTGTCATCGGTGCAATAAGGCAATAAAAGATGCTTCTAAATATGTTGGATCATTTAGTGTAACAGAAAATTGAGCGTTGTACGAACTTGTGATGGCAAAATAATAAAAGCGACAGACTGCATAATAAAGGTTGCTATCATAAGGGGCAATATAACGCGACGTTCTTTTGCATTAAGGGATTTGGCATGCAAATAAAAAATCGCATGATAGCCTCTGCGTCCCTCTACGAAGGGCCTGTCTTTTACTTTATGTATTTACTTTTATGCAAGAGTTAAAGTATACTTCTCTATTCCTTTTTACTTTTGCTTTTAGCAAGCATCATGTCGCGAGGAAAGATCTAGGAAAATATATCTAGTTGAATATGGGTGAGCATGAATTATTTGACATCACCCTTGAGGTGAATACATTGGGAGGCGAAACTATAAGTATAAGCCCCTATCTTTTTATGTGTCCGGTTAAAACTTTTTGCTCATGTGTATGCGGTGACTGTTAGCAATCATAGAAGACTATATGATGGTTGAGTATGTGGATTTGCCTAAAGGCTCCGATATGAGACCCTTCATGAAAAGATGACGAGTTGTAATTGCGAAGTTGTCTGAGAACATAGTTTGTTGGTTTTCAATAGAGTTATGCTTCTACCTCGATAGTGTGATGAATTGTTACTTGGGAGAACTTTGTTTTTGCCACTCTAGTTTTTGACCACTTTGCTTATGCCACTCTAGAATTTGACATTTCACTTTTGCCACTCTTAGTTTATGACAATACATCACAATTGTCATTCTGTGGCAAAAGCAATAATTTTAAAGTGGCAATTGTGATACATTGTCAAAATCAAAGAGTGGCAAAAGTGAAATGAAAAGTTGTCACTTTTGCCACGGAATGGCATTTGTGATGTATTGTCCAAAACTAAGAGTGGAAAAAGTGATATGTCAAAATCCAGGGTGGCATAAGCAAAGTAGGCAAAAGCTAGAGTGTCAAAAACAAAATTTTCCCTTGTTACTTGCTCATGAGAAGCTATATGATAAAGCTATGTTGTATTATGTTTTAATAAATTTTGTTGCTGTTACAATAATATACATGATGCTTTTATGCCCGTATTTTGTTTTTATCGGCGCCTCTCTCTCTCTCTAAGCATGTGGACATGTTTTTTGATTTCGGTTTTTCGCTTGAGGACAAGCGAGGTCTAAGCTTGGGGGAGTTGATACATCCATTTTGCATCATGTTTTCCTACTGTTATTTATAATGTTTTTATGCATAATAATGCTTTATGGAGTAATTCTAATTCCCTTTCCCTCATAAAATGCAAGGTTTACACAAGGAGGGAGAATACTGGCAGCTGGATTTCTAGACTTGAAAAAGCTACGTCAGGCTACCTATTCTGCACAACTCCAAATAAGCTGAAAATTCACGGAGAATTTTTATGGATTATTTAAGAAATATTGGAGCAAATAAGTACCAGAGGGGGCCCACCAGGTGGGCACAACCCACCTGGGCGCGCCAGGGCCCCCAGGCGCGCCCTGGTGGGTTGTGCCCTCCTCGGCCCACCTCAAGTGCCCATCTTTTGGTATATAAGTCATTTTGACCTAAAATAATTAAGAAGAGGACTTTCGGGACGAAGAACCACCGTATCGAGCCGGAACTTGGGCAGGAGCACTTTTGCCCTCCGGCGGAGCGATTCCGTCGGGGGTACTTCCCTCTCGGAGGGGGAAATCGAAGCTATCGTCATCACCGACAACCCTCTCATCTTTGGGAGGCCAATCTTCATCAACATCTTCAACAACACCATCTCCTCTCAAACCCTAGTTCATCTCTTGTGTTCACTCTTTGTACCGGAACCTCATATTGGTATCTGTGGGTGACTAGTAGTGTTGATTACATCTTGTAGTTGATTACTATATGGTTTATTTGGTGGAAGATTGTATGTTCAGATTCATTATTCTATTTAATACCCCTCTGATCTTGAGCATGTTTATCATCTGTGAGTAGTTACTTTAGTTCTTGAGGTCGTGGGAGAAATCATGTTGCAAGTAATCATGTGAACTTGATATGTGTTCGATATTCCGATGATATGTATGTTGTGATCCCCTTAGTGGTGTCACGTGAACGTTGACTACATGACACTTCACCATATTTGGGCCTAGGGGAATGCATTGTGGAGTAGTTATTAGATGATGGGTTACTAGAGTGACGGAAGCTTAAACCCTAGTTTATGCGCTACTTCATAAGGGACCGATTTGGACCCAAATGTTTAATGCTATGGTTAGATTTTATCTTAATGCTTTTCCCATAGTTGCGGATGCTTGCGAGGGGGTTAATCATAAGTAGGAGGTTTGTTCAAGTAAGAACATCACCTAAGCACCGGTCCACCCACATATCAAATTATCGAAGTAACGAACACAAATCAAACCAACATGGTGAAAGTGACTAGATGAACTTCCCGTGTACCCTCAAGAACACTTTGCTTATTATAAGAAACCATTTTGGCTTGTCCTTTGCCATAAAAGGATTGGGCTACCTTGTTGCATACTATTTACCGTTACCATTACTTGCTCGTTATAAATTATCTTGCTACCAAACTATCTGTTACCGACAATTTCAGTGCTTGCAGACATTACCTTGCTGAAAACCACTTGTCATTTCCTTCTGCTCCTCGTTGGGTTCGACACTCTTACTTATCGAAAGGACTATGATTGACCCCCTATACTTGTGGGTCATCAGTACTCCATGCGGAATTTAGCTTGCTGGTTTGCGATGTCCTTTGTCGTGTATGGTACATCTCTAGGAGAACCGCAAAACCATGACAATATTTTCAAGAAGTCTTGCTCGTCCTTGGGAATGTTCCTATGTGATGATAGGAACTTTGTTAGGGACGACTTTTTGATTAGAGGGTGGTTCTGGTTGTCATTGAAGCATTTGACTCTCGACCACGCATCTGTGTGGGTAATGTAAAGGTGGGTCGGACATCCCGACCTCACAACCTTCCCTCTTTTCCTCTTGTTCATGATGCCTTTTGGGTTCTGCACATCATGTGTCTCCTCCTTGTTTTTTTGGCTTGCCGCTTTTCCCACAAACCAAGAGGACTCTGCTTACAGCATCGTCTTTAATTCCTGTATTCCAGCCTTATCCCAAACCCATGTCTGAGCGCATATTGCTTGTAGTGATCATAAGCTTCCTCATAAGTATCAAACTTCATCGTTTCATGAGGAGGCTTCGGTGTGGGGTAGGCCTCGGTGTTTTTGTCTCCCTGATCAGCATTCACGCCTCCTGTTTCTGGACTCGCTGGCTCGCTGACTAACTGATCAAAGAAGCTTTTATCTCCCCACTACGCTGCTAGTAGTCAGTTCTTTGCTTGGCTCTCGGACCATTGGCTTGCTTCTAGATGTAGCACCTGCAATGATTTTGAAGATGTTAGTTTGTGTGGTAATTTTGCAAACCAAAATGTGTGGTAACTTGCACTCCACTGACCTGGTAAAGTTTCATGCAGTAAGCTGTTTTGTAGTTGTAAAATGAAAGCATGGTAATTGTAATACATATTGCATGATAATTTGTATGTAGTGAGTGTGGTAATTGTACCAATTTTTGTGGTAACTTGTGTGCATTAAGTTTGTTATTTATTTCTTTTTTATGAACTAATGCATGGTAAAATAACTAGATTGTAGTAAATGTGGTAGTTGTAAACAACATAGTTGGTAATTGCAATTCAAGTTGGATGGTAACATGCCTATGTATAAAAGTGTGGTAGCACGGTAAATGTTTACCTTCATCTGTTTTGTTAATGTTTGTGGACCAAAGCTTGACGAGTGTGCATCACACTGTCGGTTTGCCCCCACATCACTCATCATGATATCCACATTACCCCCGTTACCTGCACCATTTTTGTGTTGCAGCACCTATGTAATGCCCAGGATGGGACTATACCTCCTACGTGTCGAGGCACGACTTAAAGGTATAAGCCCATTCTGGAATGATCTCAAGTTTGGTATCTTTTCATGACTCATGTAAAAAATAGGGATGAAATTGCAAAAGGATAGTTGGCTTACACTCGCCACGTCACACAATACATTACATAAGCAAAACATCATTCAAAACATGACAACCCGACTACGGGCGAAGATCCAAAAGAAAGATACCAAATACATAAAGCCACAGGTCCGAATCGCCCCTAGTAGAAACCACTACTGATTAGGGATGAAAATGGAGTGGAAACTTTCCGCTTTTCCGGAGGAAAAATGGAAACGGAGAGGAAATATGAAAATGGAAACGGAAATTTGCAAAACGGAAGTGGAAATGGAATTTTTCATGCGGAAACGGAAACAAAAATGGAACGGTGTTTTCCGGTGGAAACGGAACTTTCCGTTTCCGTGCATATGGAATTTTCGTTTTTACTACAGACTTATGGCTGATTTGTAGTCCAACCGCCAAACAACACACAATGACACAATGAGTAGAATGGATCATTTGAGGCTCAACTTCTACTACCACACATGTACTCAGCTTGATCTTATATTCATGTTAACAATTCATAAAATGTTTCGCTTTGTGCGTTTTTCTCTATGATTCAAGGGGTTTTTATGTTCCAGTCAACGTCCACTTTTGTTTCCGTGTCCGCTTTGTATTCGCTCTGTGTGCTTTTCCGGCAGTATCTGTTTCCGTATTCATTTCCGGGGTTTCCGTATTCGTTTCCACTTCTGCGAAAATATATGAAAACAAATATGGTAGCACTCAGTTCCGTTCGTTTCCGCTCCGTTTTCATCCCTACTACTGATCGTCGAAAACGTCACAAACATACGGCCACGCTCTTCATCGAACTCCCGGTGGAATTCTGATCCATATCCTGCATCAATCTCGGCTGAACCTGCATCTGGTGTTCTAGTATCTGTGAGCCACGAGGACTCAGCAATCCCATAACCATGGGTATCAAGACTAGCAAAGCTTTATGGGTAGGAAGGGTAAAGTGGTGAGGTTGCAGCAGCGGCTAAGCATAATATGGTGGCTAACTTACGAGTACAAGAATGAGTTGAGCATCTACGCAAACGGTCGCAAACTAGTAGTGATTGCTAAAGATCCTGAACTACCTACGAGTCAAACATAACCCCACCGTGTTCCCTTCTCAAAGTGAAAAGAGACAGTCACGGTTACTCACACAGTTGTGTGTTTTACTTCGGATCATCTATCAAGTTTTCTACAACCGGACATTAACAAATTCCAATCTGCCACATAACCGCGGGCACGGCTTTCGAAAGACCATAACCCTGCAGGGGTGTCCCAACTTAGCCCATCACAAGCTCTCACGATCAGCTGAAGTGATAAATATAATATCATCACCCCTTATCTTAGGGAAATCCGATCAGGCTCGGTATCCCGGTGCACAAGACATTTCGACAATGGTAAAACAAGTCCAGCAAGACCTCCCGGCGTGCCGACACCCTGATGGTAGCCGCGCGTATCTCGTCTCAGGCTACGACCGGATGGGACATCCTACAGAAGCCAGATACCTCGAGTTTCCCCGAGGTGGTCATGCAGTCTACCCGTTTGGGACCAACACCATCAGCACTGGCCCCCCCTGCTATGTAGAAAGAATCCCCGGGGACGCGACCCCCTATGCAAATTTAATTAATTAATTAAGTTGTTATTATGAGGCAAATTAAAACCAATGTTGGGCCTTGCTCGAGGAGTTTTATTCAAAGACGAACTATCAAGGGGTCCCCATATAACCAACCGTGTAAGGAACACAAAATCAAGGAACATAATGCCGGTTTATCGGCGCCTAAGGTGGCATGAGTGGAACAAAACACCGAGCAAAAGGCCAAGCCTTCCACCCATGCCCAGTATATAGGTGTGTTAATAATAATAATAGATATTGTGATATTCCAACAACAAGTTCCCACCTGGAACGATCTTCATCTTCACCTGCAACTAACAACGCTATAAGAGGGGCTGAGCAAGCGGGTAACAAGCCAAACAATGGTTTTGCTAGGAAGGTGTCAAAGGTTAGAGGTTTCATGGCAACAAGGAGAGGCTGACATAAAAGATGGGTAGCGCGACATGTAACGATAGCATCGAGACAACTAAGCATGACAATGGTAGTAAAGGTATCCAAGGGTATGATCATCTTGCCTGGGATCCCGCAAGGAAGAAGAACGAATCCATGAAGTAGTCGAACAGAACCTCACAACTCCGGAATGAACCCGAAGCTAACAAGGGAAGCAAACCGGAAAGAAACAAGCAACACGGTAAACACACCACACAAGACATGACAATATGCTCAATCAAGTATGATGCAAAACAAGTCTACGTATGATGCACATCAAGTCTATACAGGAAGCAAAACATGGCAAGGTAGGAAGCACAGAAAAACAACACAAGCCTATATGATGCAATACATGGCAAGGTATGATGCATGACAAGTCTATACAGGAAGCAATACATGGCAAGGTAGGAAGCACAGAAAAATAACACAAGCCTATATGATGCAATACATGGCAAGGTATGATGCATGACAAGTCTATACAGGAAGCAATATATGGCAAGGTAGGAAGTACAGAGAAATAACACAAGTCAACAAGTTTAAAAGAGGCCGGAAACTACAACAACAATTCCGGAAATCCCCATATGCATGTTTAGCAATTTTAAGCAAACAACAATTCACACATTTTAATGTTGTTAACATGATGCGGATGACATGATCAAGTTTTATGCAATTTTTAGTAATCGTTAACATGAAGAGATATGAAGTATTTGTCACCGTGGTGGAAAGAAAGGGGCCACGGCGGCGAATCCGAAAATGATGCCACGCAACATATCGGTTCCGGTAACTCGTTGAGAGACCGGTGCAAAAGATAGCGGAGAGAGTGACATGCAAAAGAGATGAGGTGAACCCGGTTGCCCGGTTCCCACGGGTCGGCGTCAAGGCAAACGAGGGCCACAACGGACATGCTGCAAACATACGATACATCTCATACAACACATGCAGTCCATGGGTCATCGACTCGGGGTTATACCTTTGACGCGTGCGTTTTCGGAGGGGTTCGAGACGTCGAGGGAAGTAGTTGTACACGTGGGACGTGGTACACGTTCGTAGAGGGAAGTAGTCATTCCGTTCGTAGTCGTACACGGGGTCGACGGTAGAGGTACTTGGCGAATCGAACGTCTTCGGGGTGACGGTAGTGGTACATGCACGTAGTGGTACTTGGCGTCTCGGTCCGAAGGGGTACTTGGCGCATCCACGGGTCTTGCCGATCTCGTTCTTGCGACGGTAGTGGAACTTGACGTATCCGTTCATGGTTCTTCATGCGTCGTGGTACTTGCCATAGGGGTACTTGGCAGTCTCGATCTGTAGTAGAACTTGCCGGTCTTGAGGGTCCAAAACACGGCAACACAAGGGCACACGAGACAACAGCCGCAACAAGGCCAAGGTGGCCGATCACCTGCGCGTCGAGGCCAAACAAGGAGGAGGTTGCATGAGGGACGGAGAGGCGGCGTTGGATGAGGACCCAACGCGACAACGGAGGCGCGATGGTAGGGCGACGGTGGTGAAGGAGAGGGGCCCTTGGAGTGTGCTGGAGCTGCTCGACGCCGGCGAGGAGGCGGGCTCGAGCAGAGGAGGACCGAACGGCGGCGGTCCGGCGTTGAGGCTCGAAGCAGAGGACTTGGCGAGGCCGTCCATGGCGGCAGCTGCGGATGATGGTGAACGAGGGGGCGACGCGAGGTCGCAGGAGAGGCGGACGATGGAGCAAGGTGGTGGTGGTTCCGGTGACCTGTGGCGAGGCCGAGGCGACGCGGCGGAGGTGGAGCAGAGGAGGGGGTCACGGCGGGGCGGCGCTGTCGGCTCAAGGTCGAAGCCCCTGGGCGGCGGGGTCGGCGACGCTTTGCAGGGCCACGGCGGGGACGCTGCAAGGCCGGCCGCGGGGCGCCATGGCGAGGCGCGGCGGGGACGCGGTAGTCTCCTGGCTGGCCGGTCCTGTAGAGAAGCTCAGCTGCGGCGGGGTGCGAGGAATAGGAGCAAAGATGGCGAGGCGCGGCGGTAGGAGGGAGGCGAGGCAGGGCGCTCGAGGCTGCGCGACGGGGATCGAGCCAGAGAGGGCAGAGAAGGGGACGAGGGATCGGGAGAATCGGGGATGAGGGTGCGGCGCTGCACGGGAACGAGAGGGAGAGGGACGAGGGAATCTAGCTGCGGGCTAGGGTTAGGACTAGGAGGGGGCGGCTGGGCCTTAGAAGGCTGATGGGTCGGCTGGGAAGAGGTTGGGACGACCTGGCCGCAGGGAGGAGGCTGGGCTGCGGCTTACCTCCTCCTTTCTCTTTATTTTATAGGAAAAAAAAGGAAGGAGAAAAAGAGAGAAGAGCAAAGGTTAGGGAAAGAATTGGGCATAGAGTAAAATTCCCTGGACTCACAAAAATGTAAGGAAATTAAATAAAATCAACAGAAGACTTTTGGGAAAAGAAGATTCAAACAAGTTTGAACAAAAGTCAAACTATTTGAATTCACGAAAACCCTTTTGATGGAATCCAAAAGGGGTGGAACTTGAGGATGTGGCTTAACTTAGCCAATAAGATTCATGGGCAAAGGCTGAGGCCAGAATTGAGAAAGGGAAGGCATGGGGAAAAATTATGCAAGTGTGTGATGGTTGCTTCCAACAATGGAATATTTATATAGCTCCATATATTAGGAGGATATGTTATAAAGAGAAGTCACTCTTCCCTCTATTTAAATAGATCAAAAGATCTATGCAATTTATTTAGTTGAGATGCCAAGATTAAAGACATGATGGCATGATGACATGATGCAATGCAAAATAAATAACACAAGCACAAAAGAAACACACGGGAGAACCCTGAACATCTGGAATCTTCTGGGACGTCGGTCTTCGGGCGTCACAACTCTCCCACACTAACAGAGGATCTCAACCCGAGATCCTGGAGATGGCACCGGATAAAACGGAAAAGGAAGAGGTAAAACAAAGTTGCTTCTTTGACAAACGAGTGAAACCTTGAACCTTGAGAGGTTGAACAATCTTGAATAAAGAATACAATGGAGATGAACGAAGATGAAAACACTCCGTTAGAAAAGAGGAACAAGGAACATTATGAGAACCTTGTAGGTTGAAAGACATGAAACAAGAGCTTACGAACCAAAAGAAACACATGGGAGAACCCTGAACATCTGGAATCTTCTGGGACGTCGGTCTTCGGGCGTCACAACTCTCCCACACTAACAGAGGATCTCAACTCGAGATCCTGGAGATGGCACCGGATAAAACGGAAAAGGAAGAGGTAAAACAAAGTTGCTTCTTTGACAAACGAGTGAAACCTTGAACCTTGAGAGGTTGAACAATTGAATAAAGAATACAATGGAGATGAACAAAGATGAAAACACTCCGTTAGAAAAGAGGAACAAGGAACATTATGAGAACCTTGTAGGTTGAAAGACATGAAACAAGAGCTTATGAACCAAAAGATCATGAAACAATAACGGTATAGCCAAGGAATAAGAATGACATAATTTGGGCAGCACTCCGACTGAAAATGGAAGGAATTAACATGAGCTTGAGAAGATTGGAATGATACTTGATGAAATCAGCAACACATTGCCTCCGAAACAATTAAAAGAATGGCACAAGAGGTAAGAAAGATTTCAGACAGCACTCCGGTCGAAAAGAGAGGCAAAACTTGATAAGATTAGAGAATTAGAATGGAGGACACAACACTCCGGTTCAATAGACAAGCAAGGGAAGAATATGATCTTGATAAAAACGAGATGATGGTCAAAGAGAGAGCAACATCACAATGCCTCCGGAATGAAAGAATATATGCTAGGTCGTTGGAAAGAAAAGAACGGAGAAGAAAATGACAACTTCTCCCACGAATGAATTTGAAAAAGCATCTTACCACGATAGATTGAATAGAGTTGTTGGAAATTCAACAACTAAAAGAATAAGCTTCATGTGGGCTTATGGAAAACATCTCAAGATTAAGAGGTGACAACCAGCCACTGACGAAAACATTTGATTGGATTGAGATCAACAAGGAGACGAAAAACTTATTTCACCAGAATGATAAATGAAGAACTTGGGTCATTTATAAGCACCATAATAGCAACAATTCTCAGGAAAAGCTTTTAGGTGAATTATAACCCAAGATAACTCCAACGAATAATTGAAGGGTTGAAAAGATCTCCTGAACAAGGAAAATGATGGTTTTAAATATCTCATTCCTGACAACTTGTGAATCATAATTCATGAAGGAATTGTCAAGAATGACATAACACCGTCTGAAAAGATAAGGTAGAAAGGATTGCAATTGGAATGCATGATGAAGAATGCTTGAGCTCCAACAATAATCTTGATGAAAACTTCGAGGATGAATTAAAACATGATGAACCACCATGAGAACTCCGGTAATGAAAGCATGAGAAGTGAAAGATGAAAAGAATAAGATTCAAGGCCTACGATGAATTAGATGGAGCTTTTAAATGATATAATTAAATAACTTGGAACTCCGGAAAACAAGATGAACAACTTAGAACATAGGATATGATATGACGAACAAGCTCCGGAAAAAAGAGATTAAACACTTCGAGGAAATAAGAATAAGATTTACTGTATGCTTATCCTTCATCAGATTAAATTGATGACAAGCAAACGGATTTGGCCTACTACTTATTCTTCTTACCCAGAATTCAAGAGAGATCTCGCACAAACTTGGGTAAATATTCAACAAAGCACCGGTAGGATTATGAAAAGAACAAATGAATTGATACGATAACAACGAAAGAGAAATCTTGAACTAACCACCGAAAGAATATGGAGACGAACGAAGAGGCATCAATAAGAATAGTTGGAGGGCGAAGTTGAAAACTGAGAACAAAGAAATCTTCTGAAATGATGGCCTTCGGAGGATCACAATGGAAAGAATTCATGAAACGCTTCAGATGGGTATAAAAAGAATTCCTCACAAACAGAACAATAATGAGGATGGCATTAAGCTATAACCACGAATCTTCAAGAGAACGGGCCAAGATTTAAGAGGAACCCTTCTGGAGCGTCGGTCTTCGGGTCTTCAAAATCTGAGAAGACGATGAGATACACCACCATGAATTGTATAGGCACTCCGTAATGAACATTTAAAAGGTTGAACCAATGATGAAAAAGAATTTGAAAGCGGTCCTGGAGAAGGACTGTGACTGATGGGATTCATACTTACGTCACACTTTGAAAAGAATTTTAGAATAAATCCAAAAAATAGAAGAGTCGGGTAAGAACCTGGGAAAAGACCTGTGGGTTAGGGCCCACTCAAAAGAAATCACCGTTGAAAAAGATTTCTCAAGAGATATTGCACCGGTTGAATTACATGGCTTGGATAAGATGACAGTCCTCAAAATAGCTTGAACGGATTAAGAATGGAAACGCGAATCTTCTGAGATGCCTTGTACACTCCGGATAAGAATACAGAGATGTGAATAAATAAGAGAGACTTCGGATAAGAAATTTCCAACACGGAAAACATACGAAACAAGAGGAACAGATATGATCAACACCGAAGCTTGAATTAAATCCACCGGAGAAGAAACAAGAAACAGAGAATGATAAACTGAATCTTCCTGAGCATCTTCACGAGAAATCACCGGATAAGGACATTGAAAGAAAAGAATGAAGAAACATCTCATGAATAAAAGGACACTTGATTAAGAATTCCAGCTCCATAAAAAACGGGGTGGGAGGGTGAGGAAAAACAAAGACAACTTGGGATGAATGGAACAGACACCGTTGAGAAAAAAAAACCAAGGATTGGTCTTGCACAAATTAAAAGGATCAGTTTAACTTGAAGAGAAGCGCACCGGTTAAGAAGAATTTAACATGAAAATCTTGATGATCAAGAAGAACTAGCACTCCCATAGAAATATGAGAACGCCGATTAGGAAAGGTATGGGATCAACGTTTGACATCGAAGCAACTTGAATACCAGAATCAAAACAAAAACAAAGGATAGATATGTTGCAACATAATCTTCACAATATCATCCGAACAGAGAATTGAACGAATGAATTCCGTAGGTACATCAACTTGTCGAGAAGCCACTTGGGAGAACAAAAGGTAAATAAAAGCAACAAGGAGCAGATAGAACAAATACAAGATAGAAGCTTCGTTTCACATATTCGTGCTGAAAGCTCATGGAACGTGTTACAAAAGGGTTTTGCAATCCCCGGATCAGCATAGCTAAGGACCCTTTAAGATGCAACTCCCGATTGGAACAACGCCCATAAAACCACTTCACTCAATGTAGAACCCCGAACTTCATATCATGCACTCGTTGGAAGAATGCCTACGAGCTACTTGAAACCCACCTATTAATTTCCGAAAGTTTCCAGTTATGCAATCAGGTGTTGGGGATACAGGGGAAGCATCACGCACTTAACTCTAATCCTACATCCAGTTGTATCTATCCTTCAACACATAACCAGTTATTTCCGGAAACCGTCTACCTCGGACCTTCGAAACGCATCTGCTATACAAGCTATGGCAATACTCCCGAACTACCTCCCCAGTACTGGGTGATGTCGGGGTTATCTTGCCACTAACCGCATAGGAGAGTTTTCGATGTCGGCCGTCTTAAGTATTCCAGAACTGCTGCGATATATTCGTGACGACAACACCTCGGAGCTCAACTCCTCGGGACACTGCCACAACCCCTAAATGACAGGAGGCATCGAGAACAATGTTCTCGTCACAAAGACATCGGAATAATCCAAACAATACTCGTGTGATCCTAAAAAAAATTGGTGCATTTTTGAGAGTAGAAGAGATAAAAGTAACCGTCAGGAGTCCTCACCAGAGTGATAAAAGATGAGGAGTAAAAGAAATCCTACTCTCCGATATATATATATAGGACTCAAAACATTTGCAAGTGTGTGCCTAGACTCAACCGTTAACGATTCGATCAATCAGTGGGGGCTCCTAGGTCGGAGAAGGTTCTGAATACCAACTTGTAATGCCCAGGATGGGACTATACCTCCTACGTGTCGAGGCACGACTTAAAGGTATAAGCCCATTCTGGAATGATCTCTAGTTTGGTATCTTTGCACGACTCATGTAAAAAATAGGGATGAAATTGCAAAGGGATAGTTGGCTTACACTCGCCACGTCACACAATACATTACATAAGCAAAACATCATTCAAAACATCACAACCCGACTACGGGCGAAGATCCAAAAGAAAGATACCAAATACATAAAGCCACATGTACGAATCGCCCCTAGTAGAAACCACTACTGATCGTCGAAAACGTCACAAACATACGGCCACGCTCTTCATCGAACTCCCGGTGGAGTTCTGATCCATCTCCTGCATCAATCTCGGCTGAACCTGCATCTGGTGTTGTAGTATCTGTGAGCCACGAGGACTCAGCAATCCCATAACCATGGGTATCAAGACTAGCAAAGCTTTATGGGTAGGAAGGGTAAAGTGGTGAGGTTGCAGCAGCGGCTAAGCATAATATGGTGGTTAACTTACGAGTACAAGAATGAGTTGAGCATCTACGCAAATGGTCGCAAACTAGTAGTGATCGCTAAAGATCCTGAACTACCTATGAGTCATACATAACCCCACCGTGTACTCTTCTCAAAGTGAAAAGAGACAGTCACGGTTACTCACACAGTTGTGTGTTTTACTTCGGATCATCTGTCAAGTTTTCTACAACCGGACATTAACAAATTCCAATCTGCCACATAACCGCGGGCACGGCTTTCGAAAGATCATAACCCTGCAGGGGTGTCCCAACTTAGCCCATCACAAGCTCTCACGATCAGCTGAAGTGATAAATATAATATCATCAACCCTTATCTTAGGGAAATCCGATCAGGCTCGGTATCCCGGTGCACAAGACATTTCGACAATGGTAAAACAAGTCCAGCAAGACCTCCCGGCGTGCCGACACCCTGATGGTAGCCGCGCGTATCTCGTCTCAGGCCACGACCGGATGGGACATCCTACAGGAGCCAGATACCTCGAGTTTCCCCGAGGCGGTCCCGCAGTCTGCCCGTTTGGGACCAACACCATCAGCACTGGCCCCCCTGCTATGTAGAAAGAATCCCCGGGGACGCGACCCCCTATGCAAATTTAATTAATTAATTAAGTTGTTATTATGAGGCAAATTAAAACCAATGTTGGGCCTTGCTGGAGGAGTTTTATTCAAAGACGAACTATCAAGGGGTCCCCATATACCCAACCGTGTAAGGAATGCAAAATCAAGGAACATAATGCCAGTTTATCGGCGCCTAAGGTGGCATGAGTGGAACAAAACACCGAGCAAAAGGCCAAGCCTTCCACCCATGCCCAGTATATAGGTGTGTTAATAATAATAATAGATATTGTGATATTCCAACAACAAGTTCCCACCTGGAACGATCTTCATCTTCACCTGCAACTAACAACGCTATAAGAGGGGCTGAGCAAGCGGGTAACAAGCCAAACAATGGTTTTGCTAGGAAGGTGTCAAAGGTTAGAGGTTTCATGGCAACAAGGAGAGGCTGACATAAAAGATGGGTAGCGCGACATGTAACGATAGCATCGAGACAACTAAGCATGACAATGGTAGTAAAGGTATCCAAGGGTATGATCATCTTGCCTGGGATCCCGCAAGGAAGAAGAACGGATCCATGAAGTAGTCGAACAGAACCTCACAACTCCGGAACGAACCCGAAGCTAACGAGGGAAGCAAACCGGAAAGAAACAAGCAACACGGTAAACACACCACACAAGACATGACAATATGCTCAATCAAGTATGATGCAAAACAAGTCTACGTATGATGCACATCAAGTCTATACAGGAAGCAAAACATGGCAATGTAGGAAGCACAGAAAAACAACACAAGCCTATATGATGCAATACATGGCAAGGTATGATGCATGATAAGTCTATACAGGAAGCAATACATGGCAAGGTAGGAAGCACAGAAAAATAACACAAGCCTATATGATGCAATACATGGCAAGGTATGATGCATGACAAGTCTATACAGGAAGCAATATATGGCAAGGTAGGAAGCACAGAGAAATAACACAAGTCAACAAGTTTAAAAGAGGCCGGAAACTACAACAACAATTCCGGAAATCCCCATATGCATGTTTAGCAATTTTAAGCAAACAACAATTCACACATTTTAATGTTGTTAACATGATGCGGATGACATGATCAAGTTTTATGCAATTTTTAGTAATCGTTAACATGAAGAGATATGAAGTATTTGTCACCGTGGTGGAAAGAAAGGGGCCACGGCGGAGAATCCGAAAATGATGCCACGCAACATATCGGTTCCGGTAACTCGTTGAGAGACCGGTGCAAAAGATAGCGGAGAGAGTGACATGCAAAAGAGATGAGGTGAACCCGGTTGCCCGGTTCCCACGGGTCGGCGTCAAGGCAAACGAGGGCCACAACGGACACGCTGCAAACATACGATACATCTCATACAACACATGCAGTCCACGGGTCATCGACTCGGGGTTATACCTTCGGCGCGTGCGTTTTCGGAGGGGTTCGAGACGTCGAGGGAAGTAGGTGTACACGTGGGACGTGGTACACGTTCGTAGAGGGAAGTAGTCGTTCCGTTCGTAGTCGTACACGGGGTCGACGGTAGAGGTACTTGGCGAATCGAACGTCTTCGGGGCGACGGTAGTGGTACATGCACGTAGTGGTACTTGGCGTCTCGGTCCGAAGGGGTACTTGGCGCATCCACAGGTCTTGCCGGTCTCGTTCTTGCGACGGTAGTGGAACTTGACATATTCGTTCATGGTTCTTCATGCGTCGTGGTACTTGCCGTAGGGGCACTTGGCGGTCTCGATCCGTAGTGGAACTTGCCGGTCTTGAGGGTCCAAAACACGGCAACACAAGGGCACACGAGACAACAGCTGCAATAAGGCCATGGTGGCCGATCACCTGCGTGTCGAGGCCAAACAAGGAGGAGGTTGCACGAGGGACGGAGAGGCGGTGTTGGACGAGGACCCAACGCGACAACGGAGGCGTGATGGTAGGGCGACGGTGGTGAAGGAGAGGGGCCCTTGGAGTGTGCTGGAGCTGCTCGACGCCGGCGAGGAGGCGGGCTCAAGCAGAGGAGGACCGAACGGCGGCGGTCCGGCGTTGAGGCTCGAAGCAGAGGACTTGGCGAGGCCGTCCATGGCGGCAGCTGCGGACGACGGTGAACGAGGGGGCGACGCGAGGTCGCGGGAGAGGCGGACGATGGAGCAAGCTGGTGGTGGTTCCGGTGGCCTGTGGCGAGGCCGAGGTGACGCGGCGGAGGTGGAGCAGAGGAGGGGGTCGCGGCGGGGCGGCGCTGTCGGTTCAAAGTCGAAGCCCTTGGGCGGCGGGGTCGGCGACGCTCTGCAGGGCCGCGGCGGGGACGCGGCAAGGCCGGCCGCGGGGCGCCATGGCGAGGCGCGGCGGGGACGCGGCGGTCTCCTGGCTGGCCGGTCCTGCAGAGAAGCTCAGCTGCGGCGGGGTGCGAGGAAGAGGAGCAGAGATGGCAAGGCGCGGTGGTAGGAGGGAGGCGAGGCAGGGCGCTCGAGGCTGCGCGACGGGGATCGAGCCAGAGAGGGGAGAGAAGGGGACGAGGGATCGGGAGAATCGGGGACGAGGGTGTGGCGCTGCACGGGAACGAGAGGGAGAGTGATAAGCCTCAACCGTAAGGGATCGAGATAGTCTTCGCGGGTAAGAATAACCCAATTTATAGATTCGACACACGGGGAGCCAAAGAGTATTTATAAGCTTTGACAGTTGAGTTGTCAATTCAACCGCACCTGAAATATACTTACTTGCAACAAAAGATAAGTGGTAACGGTGATATGATAGTGATAGTGGTGACAGCAAAAGTAAACAGCAAAAGTAACAACTAATAACCAGCAGGATTGAAACACTGTAGGCTAGGGAGATGGATGGTTGGGCGCTGCATGGATGAGATACATCATGAATCTAACTTGGGGCAAGGCACACAGAAAGGTAATGATCATCTAGGCAAATATCAAACATTAGGCATGTATCCCATAGGTAGTTGTACGTGCTTGCAATAAGAACTTGCACAACATCTTTTGTCCTACCATCCCGCTACGAACGGGGCCAAAAGGAACTTATGGAGATTAAGGTACTCCTGTCAAAGAGCACCGGAACAAAGCAATAAACTCAATGGATACATGGAATCCTCAAATTATGGACCATCCCCTTTGGTGTCCCAAGCTGTCACCTTTGGGATCGCTGGTTCCGGACCATAATAGGTGCAAACAACTCATAGATAGGATCAAGAACACAAATATATTCATGCAAACACATAGGGTTCAGATCTGAAAACATGGCACTCGGGCCCAAAGTGACAAGCATTAAGAGCAACAAGTTGAAGCAAAGATGATAAACACCAAAGTAGATGATAGGCAACATGCCCCCAACAATCTGATAAACTATTACATGATCTAACTCATCCAATCCCTACCATCCCCTTTGCCTACAGCAGGGAATTACTCACACATGGAAGGAGAAGTCATGGAGGGAGGATGGAGTGGTGATGATGATGATGATAGCGACGATCTCCCCTCTCCGGAGGCCAAATCAGCCTCCAGATTAGCCCTCCCAAAGAAGAACAGAGGGTGGCGGCGGCTCCACGACGGAAACTGGAAAAACGACTTCTGTTCTGGGGTTTCCTCGCCACGGGAATAAATAGGAGCCAAGGTAGGGCACCAGAGGGGGGAGGACCCTCCTAGGCGGCCTCCTGGCGTGGCCAGGGGTGGGGCCACGCCAGCAGGGCGCCTGGGGCCCCCCTGGCTGCCCTCTGGCCCCACTTCTGGCACAATGGCCCTTCGGGTGCGTGGATTTTCTGTGATTTTTCTTGGAATTTTCTGAGACACCTAAAAACCCATTTTCATGCACACAATAAAACCATACAGGCAGCTCTGCTGAAAACAGCGTCAGTCCGGGTTAGTTTAGTTCAAATCATGCAAGAATGAGGGCAAAACAATAGCAAAAGTGTTTGGAAAAGTAGATACGTTTGAGACGTATCAACTCCCCCAAGCTTAGCATATTGCTTGTCCTCAAGCAATTCAGTTCAACGAACTGGACGCGACAAAGAAAACTTTGACAAACTCTTTTGCTTCATTAGATGTATATAAGCATGTACTACGAAAAGAGTCTAGCAAGTATTGAAACAATGCTATGAGGACAATGCACGAAGCAATCCTTCTTTGAAGTGACCAATCACAAATAACTAAAAGTAAATAATATGCTACTGAAAATCAAGACAAGATTACATTGCACATAGCTTGAACATACTAGAGTGGTATCTCGCTAGCCTCCATGAGTGAAGCAAAACATAAATGCAGAAACTCCTCCAGAGTTTTAAAGGAGACTAGAACTAAGAATTTCAGAATAAATAATACCACAAGCATGCAGAAGACAATGTAATACTTTGGGACAATGCACATTACACTCAGAATGACAATTATGCTCTCCTAGTTGGTGCTTTGAAGAAAGAAGGTGGAGACTCTCGAACCGTGGAATTTGATGGCGAGGTTGAAAACCCGTGGTTGGAAGCAAAGACTAAACATGTACCAGAGCTCTTGGTTTTGAAAACAGAGGTAAAAATGATTTTGGGAGGTGCATATTTCGTCAACGAATGCTAGTAGACAACCCAATCACTTCTTATGCTAGACATGTTTCAAGGAACGGCTCCCAAGATGGGGACGATCACATCCCCTTAATCTCCTTTGTTTATCACTACCAAAGTTTTTTTATTTCTCATAAACAAAGCGTGAAGGAGGGTTTGTTGGTTGTGATTATCTTTTGTGAGCTGGGCGCACTCATGCCAGTCCCTCCTCGTATTAGGGGTTTGCAGATTAGGAATGCAATCCAGGGATAAAACATGTCCAACATAAGAAGATCATGAATTACCTACTACTTCCTCATGAGCTAAAACAGAGGCACAAAACAGGAGTAAATTTGAATAATTTCGAGATGGTACAAGAAAGTCTTCGTTAGGATGGCCGGTAAATACCACATAGGAAGGTATGGTGGACTCATATGGAATAACTGGTTTGAAAGGATTTGGATGCACAAGCAGAATTCCGCTTAGTGCGAGCGAAGGCTGGCAAGAGACTGGGAAGCGACCAACTAGAGAGCAATAACGGTCATAATCATGCAGAGCGACAAAGCAACATTGAATTGGGCATGAAAGTGATATAACTATTCTGAAACTCAAAGATCATCAAGGCAAAGCAGACTTTTTAGTCTTAAACATGTGTAAACATGTGCCAAGTCAATCCAAGAATTCTCCAAAGGGAAATACCACCTTAGTATACCAAACTATGAACAATGCAATGCATGTAAATCATTTCAATAACACATTATATACTCTAGCTATTTGAGATTAGCCACAAGGAAAGCATGAACCACTGGGAAAGCATTGTAAACATAGCACTATGTCGCTACAAGCTGGTCTCTAGATCATAAGTACAGGCATATGTACAAAAGTAGAAACAAGAAGAGTTCATACCGGTTTTCCTTGTTGCTTCCCTTCCGTCGATCTTCGTCATTACTGCCTTGTCACTTGCACGATCGAACGTAGGAAATATAATTAAATGCCATCACGGACTCGAGCTGAACTCTGAATGCAAAGCAAACTAAAGAGAGAAATGAAATCGTTTTGGTTTTTTTTCAAAGGTTGAACGAAAGCAAAAGAAAGAGAAAATCTTTTTGTTGTTTTTGCAAAGAAAGAACAAAGAAGAACAGGCAAAAACTTCGAAAAGATCAAAGCGAACAAAAATAAAACGGATAATACAATGAAAAAGTGAGAAGGGCACGTACTCCCCCAAGCTTAGGCTTTTGGCCTAACTTGGTAGTAGCTACTGCCCCCAGGAGCCTCCTGCTCCGGGGTGGTACTGGTGAGTCCAAGGGTCGTATAGGGATTCCGGCGCGTACACCGAAGTCCTCGGATCCTCCCACGAAGAAGGGTCCGCACTCCAAGCAGAGGAAGACCCTTCACCAAACTGGGTGACGGTCTCCCCCTGAAAAGGTGGTAACTCACCGTGCTCCTCCTCGTCGGGCACAACCCCCTCCATGGGGTTATGAAACTGATGCTGGACCATGAACTCATCGAACTGGATAACATCAAAGGACCATCCGTTCCTGCGAGAAAAATCAAACAAAAGAGGTGCAGGTAGACGGATCTTGCGTTCCGCGGTAGTTCCGAAATGCAAGATATAAACAAGGTTACTGATACGTCCAAAACGTATCTATAATTTCTGCTTGCTCCATGCCTTTTTTGTGTGATATTGCTATGATATTTATGCACTTCCATACACTTTTGATCATATATGGACTAATCTACTAATGGTTGCAAAAGTGCACAATGTTCTTGTTTTACACTTTATTGTGTAGGAATTACTTGGAAATTGACAAAAACGCAAAAGGAGTCGTATTGGAGTAGGACTTTGACTTTCCTGAAATCTGTCTGAGAACGTTTTTTAAAGATGGTCACGTTCTGGCCCGAAGACGATGTCAAACGGAAAAAGTCTAGTTGCGAAAGTTGTGGGGAATTTCGAGGCGATGCTTCTGGATATAAAATTAGTCCAAATCGGAGTCCGGGCGGCCGAGTAAAGCCCGTTTTACTGAGGCCCAAAATCTGATGACGGGAATCCGAGAGTCTATATAAAGAGAGGAAACCTAGGTCACCAAAGGCCACGAATTTTCCTCCTCCCGAGCTGCCGTCTTGGAGGGGAGGACCAGCACCATTGCAGCACCATCCACAAGGAAGAAGAGGGGCCAAGGAGCCGCTGCCCCCTAGGGCCGCCGCCGCCCCAAGGGCCGCCGCCGCCGCCGCGCCCCCAAGGGCCGCCGCCGCCGCCTCCGTGGCTGCCGCCGGCCGTCTCCTCCTCGCGGGGCTGCACCTCTCCATCAACACCATCATCAACCTCCTCCTCACCATGTCCATGTGTGATTAGTTTCCTCCGGGGCTGAGGGCTTGTACGTGTAGCTATGTGGTTATCTCTCTCTCCCATGATGTGATCTTCGTTGTGATCATAGGCTATGTTAATCTAGGGTGATCCCATGATATTTCCCCTTCCTCTATGTATTGGATTGATGTACTCACTTGTCTTTATCTAGTATAATCCCCGAGACCAAGGTGACAGCGGTCTATTGGACATGGATTAGAAGAATATTTTCATGAGTGATTTCTTTTTTTGTGTGTTGATTGAAGATTGAGAGTCTCTTGGTGCTTGTCTTTGACTATCCTTTAGATATGTTGTGGTGATTGTGGAACTCTCTTTGGATGGCCGCTGTGACATTGGGAAATCCATAGATTGAGAACTACGAACTTTGAGGTGTGCTTTTGTAGCCCTACATAATTCTCGTCCTCTCTTGACCACAAAGGAATGACCTCCGGGTGCGTCTCCATTGCATGTTTTATGGGAAATATCATGTGATTCGATTATGTTAATGTTGTTGGGAGTTGCCACTAGTGAAAGTATGATCCCTAGGCCTTGTTTCCACCATTGCAATACCATTTGTGCTCACGTTTACCACTTGTTTGCTTGCTGCACTTTTTATTACAGATTTATATTACTTTGTTTTGCCATCCATATCACTTGCCATTTAACATCTCTTCACCGAACTAGTGCACATATACATCTGACAAGTGTATTAGGTGTGTTGGGGACACAAGAGACTTCTTGTATCTTAGTTGCAGGGTTGCTTGAGAGAGACCATCTTCAACCTCTACTTCCCTGAGTTCGATAAATCTTAGGTCATCCACTTGAGGGAAATTGCTGCTGTCCTACAAACCTCTGCCCTTGGAGGCCCAACATAGTCTACAAGAGTAGAAGCGTGTGTAGACATCAAGCTATTTCTGGCGCCGTTGCCGGGGAGGTGAGTGCTTGAAGGTATATCTTTAGATCTTGCAATTAAATCTTTTTGTTTCTTGTTTTTATTTCACTAGTTATGTTTATGGAATACCGCAATCTTAGTTCGTTGCTTGTGGGAAGACGCCCCACACCTGTGGTGGTTGCTCCTCCCCCTACTGAAATTGTGCCCTATAAAATACCAGCTGGTATTATCGATTATGTTTTGGCTAATCGTTATGCAGGAGACAGACATCCCGGTGAACACTTGCTATATCTGTCACAATTATGTTCATTATTTAAGCTTGCAGGTGTATCAAGGGAGTTTGTCATGAGGAAATTGTTCGCCGTATCACTTATAGATAAAGCTTCAGATTGGTATAAGCTTCTCGATAACCCGCACTTGCTTGATTGACAAGAGCTTATGTCTCTCTTTTATACTAAGTTTTATCCTCTTCATGAAATTCATCGAGACAGGAACTATATCTATAACTTTAGGTCTCGTGACGGAGAAAGCATTGCTCAAGCTTGGGGGAGACTGAAAACGTTAATGCTAAAAAGTCCTAACCATGGGCTCCCCAAAGATGCTTATGTGGAGAGTAAGAGTACCTTTTTGCATGTGGATCATGGTAACAATGCTTTATGTGATGCTTATATTGTTGAGTTTATTCGTGATCCCACTGAAAATTATTATGAGAAGGGAACATATGCTTATAGATATTTCAATAATATTAAGTTCCCTCTCTTTATGTTGAAGGTTTTGAAGCTGCACTTGTTTTGTCTTCCTATGCTTATTGCTTTGTGCTTCAATGAATTATTCTATTGCAATATTCCTATGCATAGGAAGCATCTTAGGCTTAAATGTGTTTGGCATTTGCTTCTTGATGCTCTCTTTTGTTCTTCAACTCTTATTCCTACGAGAGCATCATTAAAGTCTTAAGCCTATCTTTATGGCTATAAAGAAAGAGCTCTAGGGAGACAACCCTTGTTATCTTTGCTTTCAGTTTGTTCATTCAGTTTTTAGTGGTCTTGATGTTTGTTACTACTGTAGCAACATCATTGTATCTTTATTTTTCAGCTTTGTGCCAAGTTTAGCCTCCGATTGCAAGAAAGTTCAAAAGTTGTGACGTGTTGTCCAGGAAACAGATTCTGTCCTTGGACAGAAAAAAATCGTATAAAATCACCAGATCATCTTTTTGGTCTGAATTTTTTCAACAGCGTGCTCTATACAATTGGCTTTCGGGCGTCTGTTCTGAGTTTTTTGATTGAGTTGCAGAAGTGCCCCGAAAAAATTATTTACTATCTGCTGGTCTGTTTTTCACAGATTCTGTCCTGTTTTGCCTTTCCTTCGTTTTGCAAACCTTGAGCTTGCTTTTTCTTTGCAAAAACCTTTTGGCAATCTTGAGAAACAGTAGCCCTTCAAGATTATCCTTATTTCCAGCAAGGAAAAATTATTTTATTATGGGTACTAACCTCGCTAATCAGATTATGATGAGTTATGTATGAAGGAAGTTTTCAAGTGTGCGAGGGAAGATGATAAAAAGATTCAGGAGTGTCAAACGCTCAAATTTGGGGATGCCTCCATGCACCCCCAAGAAATATTCAAGAAGACTCAAGCGTCTAAGCTTGGGGATGCCCCCGTGCATCCCCTTCTCCATCAACAATTATCAGTTCGTCTTTCATTCCACTATATTTTAATCACTTCATGCGTTATGTGCTATGCTTGGAGCGTCTTGCTCTTAGTTTCCTTTTTAGTTTTCTTTAGCTTTGCTTGCTGTTCATAACAAGTTGGATCCTAGCCTTCATCGTTTGGGAGAGAAACACGCTCCACTCCACTGTAGAACACAATATAGGCTTGCATGCGTATCTTCTTGTATGTGTTCTTTATCTTTTCATAGCTACTATCATGTTCCGCTCTTAGTTTTCATGCTTTATTTTTTGAAGAGCTTTTGTTTAGTTGGTCGATGATACGTCCAAAACGTATCTATAATTTCTTCTTGCTCCATGCCACTTTTGGGTGATATTGCTATGATATTCATACACTTCCATACACTTTTGATCATATTTGGACTAACCTACTAATCCAGTGCACCCCGGTGCCAGTTTCTGTTTTCGGCTGTTTTTGTATTTCTGGTTTTCACGTTACGAGAACTGCCAGGAAAAATCCAGAAAAATTATATAAAAAATCAGCGTTCCAGAACCTACCTTGCGCCCGAAGGACAGCCGGGGGGGGCACCAGGGCTCCAGGCGCCCTGGCGGCGCGCCCCCCCTGGGTCGCGCCGGGGGGGCGCCTGGGCCCCCCGAGCCCCGTCTGGTGCCCCCCTTCGGCATATATTTAGAGCGTCCTTCGAAATCCTCGGGACGGGAACTCTTTTTCGCGATCTCATCTCTGTTACGCCGCCGCCGCCGCTTCCAAGATCGGGAGCACCAGGATAACTCTTCCCGGCACCCTGCCGGAGGGGAGGATCACCATCGGGAGCCTCTCCACCACCATGGACGCCTCCCGGATGAGTTGTGAGTAGTCTCCCTTGGACCATGAGTCCATGACCAGTAGCTATGTGATGTTCTCCTCCCGTTCTTGTGCTTCACTAATTAGCCCTCGTGAGCTGCCCTACATGATCGAGGCACATATGTAATCCTTATGCTGTTGCTATGATGAGTTTGCTGGGATCCGATGGATTATGAGATTATGTTCAGATTGTTCTTGAGTAATATATTTGATCTACCTCTTTTATATTTATGTTCATAAGTAATTCTTGCATGTTCTCCGTTGTTATTTATTGCTTTGGCCAAGTAATACGTAGTGACTCCAAGAGGGAACGTTATGCTTGATTGTGGGTTCATGCCCCTCGATGACTAGTTTGAGTGACAGAAACATGAGTCTAGGGGATGTGCTGTTGCCACAAGGGGGAAAACAACAGAGCTTGTGCCCGCGGGTGCAAGGATTGTTTACTTTACGCAAAGTTCTTTTAATGCAGTTGTCTGTTGCTTTGAGTTTACACTATGGGTGGGGCTCGCAACTTAATACCAGCGAGATGTTCTGGATAGATATCTCAAGGTGGATGATTAGTAGTAGATATTGATGGATTTCGGTCTACTTACTTTGGCGTACTGCCCATGCTTTGAGCCTCAACCTTTCTTGCAATGTAGTCAGCATTGGTTTGCGTTCGTGGTCCTGTCAATTGCCCAGCTGTAATTCGTTTACCTCACATAGTTGTTTTATCGTCTTTTGGGAGAGAGACATAACTAGTGAACATCATGAGACTCCGGTCCATATTACCATCATTGATCACATCCGCTATTTACTTTTCGCTATTATTTACTATTGCAAACATTATCTATCACTACTATCATTTGTGTTTAATCCTTTGTGAACTACAAGGCCGGAGGGATTGACAACCTCTCTGTACTCGTTGGGAGCAAAGTTATTTGTATCTGTGTGCAGGTCCACGTTGATTGCTAATATCTGGCGCCGTTAGCAGTTGACACCTACTTGTTGAACCTAGGAGTCTCTGGGGATTCGATCCTTGGCATCTTTGCTAAGGGAAAAACTTCCACAACACTGCATCTTACACCTTCCACTTGGGGTAACCAACGAGGGGTTAGAGGCCCATCAAGGAGTTTTTCTGGCGCCGTTGCCGGGGACTCCACTCTTCAGGATAGGGGAGTTGCATGCTATCTTTTACCTTTGCTTTTTAGTCTTGTTAGTTTACCTTTCAGTTTTTGCTTTAGTATCCTTTATCAAAAATTACAAAAAAATTATTTTGCCTTCCTGTTAGTAGTCCTATCTGTTTAGCTAAACATGTTAGGATATAGTGCTTTGAGGGAATCAGAAGTTCTAGATTTCCATCAAAGGGATGGATAAAATATGAAGAAGGCATGGGACAGAATTTCTGATGCACATAGGAGAATTATGCCTTGGATACCTATAAAAATTGTGCTTAGGAATTTTTACCAGGTTCTTTTTAAATGGTGTAAACACTCTCTTGATATTATAGCCGAGGGAGATTTCCTAGAGTGTGATGAAGCTAGAGCTCTTGAAATTATACATGGTTTATCTAGTTACTTTGTTTATGATCATAATTTTGATACTGTCATAGATAGACTTGCTACTATTGAAAAGAGAATGGATGCTCTAGACTTAATGAAGGTAGAGAAACCCAAACCCAATAAGAGAGATATTTTGGAAATAGATAATGACTGGGAGCCTCTTGTTAGGATTAGCATCTCTAATCAAGACTTCCTTGCTTATTGTGATATTGGATCTATGGTTTCTACTATGCCAAAAACCGTTCATGATTCTTTAAAATTTAACATGGATAGACTACCATCTTATCATGAACACACTAATGGAGATATTTCTGAAATCCAGGGAAGAATAAAAGATGTGCCAGTTAAATTCCTTAAAGGGATTGCAATGGTTGATTTCTTCATCATGGAGCCAAACCAAGGAAATATAGTGCTTGGAAGGACTTCCTCCGAGCGGTAAAAGGCTTCATCGATATAGGTAAGGGACAAATCCGCTTACGCGGGAAGGCAAAAGGTGTGTACCCCTTTCCTAGAAGGAACAAGAGTGAACTTGTTGAGGAACCTTATGAATCAATTTATAACTCCGATTATTATGATGGTTATTGATTCCTCTATGCATTATGCCTAGCTTAAAGGCATAAAAGAAAGCGCTTTTGGGAGGCAGCCCACATGAATAAATTTTTATATTTTGCTTTTGTTGTGTCTTGATGTTGTTTACTACAGTAGCATCATCATTGTATCTTTGCTTTTCATTTTTGTGCCAAGTATAGCCTCTGATTGCTAGAAAGTTCAAAAGTTGTGAGGTGCTGTCCAGGAAACAGATTCTGTCCTTGGATAGAAAAATTCTTATAAAATCATCATATCATCTTTTTGGTCTGAATTTTTTCGACAGCGTTCTCTATATAATTGTCTTTCGTGCATCTGTTCTGAGTTTTTTTATTTGAGTTGCAGAAGTGCCCCGAACAAATCAATTACTACCTGTTGTTCTGTTTTTCACAGATTCTGTCCTATTTTGCCTTTCCTTCATTTTGCAAACCAAGAGCTTGCTTTTTCTTTGCAAAAACCTTTTGGCAATCTTGAGAAACAGTAGAACTTCAAGAATATCTTTATTTCCAGCAAGTTATAATTATTTTATTAAGGGTACTAACCTCGCTAATCAGATTATAATGAGTTATGTATGAAGGGAGTTTTCAAGTGTGCGAGGGAAGATGATAAAAAGATTCAGGAGTGTCAAGCGCTCAAGCTTGGGGATGCCCCCGTGCACCCCCAAGAAATATTCAAGGAGACTCAAGCGTCTAAGCTTGGGGATGCCCCCGTGCATCCCCTTCTCCATCGACATTATGAGTTCGTCTTTCGTTCCACTATATTTTTATCACTTCATGTGTTATGTGTTATGCTTGGAGCGTCTTGCTTTTAGTTTTCTTTTTAGTTTTTCATAACGAGTCGGAACTCAGATTTCTTTATGTGGGAGAGAAACACGCTCCACTTCTACCTAGAACATAACATAGAATTTTTATGACTATCTTTGTTGTGTGTGTTCTTTGTCTTTTAATAGCTACTATCATGCTCAGCTCTTAGTATTCATGCTTATCTTTTCAAAGAGCTTTTGTTTAGTTGGTTGCTTGAACTCTATTTAATTATCATGCTTATCTTATTAAGAGAGTTTGCTTTCGTTGCATTGGTTAATATGTCTATGATAAAGATGCTACGTACATAATGGCGCTTAGTAGTTCAGGTTTTCTTATGGTTAGTCTCAAATAGCTGGGGGATTCCCAATGTGTTATTGGAGTACCAACTTGATTTGTTTGCCGATGATGTGGTATGGTTTAGTAATATCTTCCTTCGAGAATTTATTTTGATTGACTTGGCGTATGCTCACGCATATTTAAGACTGTAAAGAAAGTCTGTCAAGCCTTGATGATCTTTTATTTCTGAGTAGCGATATAACTTCCATGCCTGATTCAATATTGCTTTGTCGCTCTGCATGATTATGACCGTCATTGCTCTCTTAGTTGGTTGCTCCCAGTCTTTTGCTAACCTCCACCTGCACTAAGCAGACTAACTTTGCAATACATAGCTCATGGGAAAGTAGCTTAAAAACTATTGTGGTAAAGAATATGTTGCCTATGTATCTTATTTCTTATAAGTTGCTTGCTGAGCGGTAACCATGTTTCTGGGGACGCCATCAACTATCACACTTTTGTTGAATATCATGTGAGTTGCTATGCATGTTCGTCTTGTCTGAAGTAAGGGTGATTCGCCATGGGTTGAATGAGTATGCATATTGTTAGAGAAGAACATTGGGCCGCCAACCAAAGCCATGTATCATGGTGGAAGTTTTAGCTTGGACATTAATCCTCAATCTCTTATGAGAATATGCTTATGCATTAAAGAGGAGTCCATCATCTATTTTCTATGTTGTCCCGGTATGGATGTCCTCAAGTTGAGATCTATCAAAAACGAGAAATCAAATGCGATTTATCTCCTTGGACCTTTGTACAGGTGGCATAGAGGTACCCCTTTGTGACACTTGGTTGAAACATATGTAATGCAATGATAACCCATGGAAATCCGAGCTAATTAGGACAAGGTGCGAGCACTATTGGTATTCGATGCATGAGGCTTGCAAATTATAGGATGTCTTATGCATGACACATATGAAGTACTACTACCGTTGACAAAATTGCTTCTATGTTTTTAAAATAAAAAGCTCTAGCACATAACCATTCTTTTACTTTTATGTTGAGTCTCCACCTTCTTTTAAAAGCACCAACTACTGAGAGCATGATTGTCATTCTGAGTGTAATGTGCATTGTCTTAAAGTAGCATTGTCTTTTGCATGATTGTGATATCGTTTATTTTGAAATCATTGTATCTAGTCATCACTTAAACCTTGAAGGTGCCCCTGCATTTATGTTTTGCTTCACTAAAGGGGGCAAGCAAGATATCACTTTATCATATTTACACATCATGTTCATTGCAAATCTTCTTGATGTTTCAGTTTCATATTGTAAAACTTTCAGTCATTTGTGATTTTCTCATGAGGCAACTTAATTACTATAGAATCATTGTCTCAGTAAGCTTTTGTCATATGACTGTAAAAAGTCCTATATGGTTAATAGCATGTCACCACAGAAATTATTCTTGTTATCATTTACCTACTCGAGGACGAGCAGGAATTAAGCTTGGGGATGTTGATACGTCCAAAACGTATCTATAATTCCTGCTTGCTCCATGCCACTTTTGGATGATATTGCTATGATATTCATACACTTCCATACACTTTTGATCATATTTGGACTAACCTACTAATCCAGTGCACCCCGGTGCCAGTTTCTATTTTCGGCTGTTTTTGTATTTCAGGTTTTCACGTTACGAGAACTGCCAGGAAAAATCCAGAAAAATTATATAAAAAATCAGCGTTCCAGAACCTACCTTGCGCCCGAAGGACAGCCGGGGGGGCCACCAGGGCTCCAGGCGCCCTGGCGGCGCGCCCCCCCTGGGCCGCGCCGGGGGGGCGCCTGGGCCCCCCGAGCCCCGTCTGGTGCCCCCTTTCGGCATATATTTAGAGCGTCCTTCGAAACCCTCGGGACGGGAACTCTTTTTCGCGATCTCATCTCTGTTCCGCCGCCGCCGCCGCTTCCAAGATCGGGAGCACCAGGAGAACTCTTCCCGGCACCCTGCCGGAGGGGAGGATCACCATCGGGAGCCTCTCCACCACCATGGACGCCTCCCGGATGAGTTGTGAGTAGTCTCCCTTGGACCATGAGTCCATGACCAGTAGCTATGTGATGTTCTCCTCCCGTTCTTGTGCTTCACTAATTAGCCCTCGTGAGCTGCCCTACATGATCGAGGCACATATGTAATCCTTATGCTGTTGCTATGATGAGTTTGCTGGGATCCGATGGATTATGAGATTATGTTCAGATTGTTCTTGAGTAATATATTTGATCTACCTCTTTTATATTTATGTTCATAAGTAATTCTTGCATGTTCTCCGTTGTTATTTATTGCTTTGGCCAAGTAATACGTAGTGACTCCAAGAGGGAACGTTATGCTTGATTGTGGGTTCATGCCCCTCGATGACTAGTTTGAGTGACAGAAACATGAGTCTAGGGGATGTGTTGTTGCCACAAGGGGGAAAACAACGATGCTTGTGCCCGCGGGTGCAAGGATTGTTTACTTTACGCAAAGTTCTTTTAATGCAGTTGTCTGTTGCTTTGAGTTTACACTATGGGTGGGGCTCGCAACTTAATACCAGCGAGATGTTCTGGATATATATCTCAAGGTGGATGATTAGTAGTAGATATTGATGGATTTTGGTCTACTTACTTTGGCGTACCGCCCATGCTTTGAGCCTCAACCTTTCTTGCAATGTAGTCAGCATTGGTTTGCGTTCGTGGTCCTGTCAATTGCCCAGCTGTAATTCGTTTACCTCACATAGCTGTTTTATCGTCTTTTGGGAGAGAGACATCACTAGTGAACATCATGAGACTCCGGTCCATATTACCATCATTGATCACATCCGCTATTTACTTTTCACTATTATTTACTATTGCAAACATTATCTATCACTACTATCATTTGTGTTTAATCCTTTGTGAACTACAAGGTCGGAGGGATTGACAACCTCTCTGTACTCGTTGGGAGCAAAGTTGTTTGTATCTGTGTGCAGGTCCACGTTGATTGCTAATATCTGGCGCCGTTAGCAGTTGACACCTACTTGTTGAACCTAGGAGTCTCTGGGGATTCGATCATTGGCATCTTTGCTAAGGGAAAAACTTCCACAACACTGCATCTTACACCTTCCACTTGGGGTAACCAACGAGGGGTTAGAGGCCCATCAGTCGCTGGAACTCTCTTTAGTTATCATGCTTATCTTGTTAAGAGAGTTGGCTTCTGTTGCACTGGTTGATATGTCTATGATAAAAATGCTATGTGCATAATGGTGCTTAGTAGTTCATGTTTTCTTATGGTTAGTCTCAAATAGCTGGGGGGTTCTTAATGTGTTATTGAAGTACCAACATGATTTGTTTGCCTATGATGTGGTATGGTTTAGTGGTATCTTCCTCCAAGAATTTATTTTGATTGACTTGGCGTATGCTCACGCATATTTAAGACTATAAAGAAAGTCTATCAAGCCTTGATGATCTTTAATTTCTGAGTAGCGATATAACTTCCATGCCCGATTCAATGTTGTTTTGTCGCTCTGCATGATTATGACCGTCATTGCTCTTTTAGTTGGTCGCTCCCAGTCTTTTGCTAACCTTCGCCTGTACTAAGCGGACTGACTGCTTGTGCATCCAAAATCCTTTAAACCAGTTATGCCATATGAGTCCACCATACCTTCCTATACATGGTATTTACCTGCCATTCCTAATGAAGACTTTCATGTACCATCTCGAAATTATTCAAAAAAGCATTTCTCTTTTGTGCCTCTGTTTTAGCTCATGAGGAAGTAGTAGTTAATTCATGATCTTTTTAAGTTGGACAAGCTTCACCCTGGGATTGCATGTCTAATGTGCAAACCCATAATACGAGAAGGAACTGGCATAGAGTGCGCCCGGCTCATTAAAAATTATACAACAAACAAACCCTCCTTCACGCTTTGTTCATGAGAAATCAGAAAACTTTGGCAGTGATAAACAAAGGAGATTAAGAGGATGTGATCGTCCTCGTGCGGGAGCCGTTCCTCGAAACTTGTCCAGCTCGAGAAGTAATTGAGTTATCTGCTAGCATTCGTTGACGAAATATGCATCTCTAAAAAAATATTTTTTACTTCTGTTTTTAAAACCAAGAGCTCTGGTACATGTTTAGTTTTTGTTTCCGACCACGGGTTTTCAACCTTGCCATCAAAAGCCATGGTTCGAGAGTCTCCACCTTCTTTCTTTAAAGCACCAACTATTGAGAGCATGATTGTCATTCTGAGTGTAATGTGCATTGTCCCAAAGTACCATTGTCTTTTGCATGATTTGATATCGTTTATTCTGAAATCATTGTATCTAGTCGTCACTTAAACTTTGGAGGTGCCCCTGCATTTATGTTTTGCTTCACTAAAGGGGGCAAGTGAGGTATCACTTTGTCATGTTTGCACACCATGCTCACTACAAATCTATTGAGTGTTTCAGTATCATATTGAAAAACTTTCAGTTCTTTCTGATATTCTCGTGAGGAAACTTAATTACTACAGATTCATTATCTCAGTAAGCATTTGTCATGTGACTGTGAAAAGTTCTTATATGGTTAATAGCATGTCACCACAGAAATTATGCTTGTTATCATTTACCTACTCGAGGACGAGCAGGAATTAAGCTTGGGGATGTTGATACGTCCAAAACGTATCTATAATTTCTGCTAGCTCCATGCCTTTTTTTGTGTGATATTGCTATGATATTTATGCACTTCCATACACTTTTGATCATATTTGGACTAACCTACTAATGGTTGCAAAAGTGCACAATGTTCTTGTTTTACACTTTATTGTGTAGGAATTACTTGGAAATTGACAAAAACGCAAAAGGAGTCGTATTGGAGTAGGACTCTGACTTTCCTGAAATCTGTCTGAGAACGTTTTTTAAAGATGGTCACGTTCCGGCCCGAAGACGACGTCAAACGGAAAAAGTCTAGTTGCGAAAGTTGTGGGGAATTTCGAGGCGATGCTTCTGGATATAAAATTAGTCCAAATCGGAGTCCGGGCGGCCGAGTAAAGCCCGTTTTACTGAGGCCCAAAATCTGATGACGGGAATCCGAGAGTCTATATAAAGAGAGGAAACCTAGGTCACCAAGGGTCACGAATTTTCCTCCTCCCGAGCCGCCGTCTTGGAGGGGAGGACCAGCACCATTGCAGCACCATCCACAAGGAAGAAGGGGGGCCAAGGAGCCGCTGCCCCCTAGGGCCGCCGCCGCCCCCTAGGGCCGTCGTCGCCGCCTCCGTGGCTGCCGCCGGCCGTCTCCTCCTCGCGGGGCTGCACCTCTCCATCAACACCATCATCAACCTCCTCCTCACTATGTCCATGCGTGAGTAGTTTCCTCCGGGGCTGAGGGCTTGTACGTGTAGCTATGTGGTTATCTCTCTCTCCCATGATGTGATCTTCGTTGTGATCATAGGCTATGTTAATCTAGGGTGATCCCATGATATTTCCCCTTCCTCTATGTATTGGATTGATGTACTCACTTGTCTTTATCTAGTATAATCCCCGAGACCAAGGTGACAGCGGTCTATTGGACATGGATTAGAAGAATATTTTCATGAGTGATTTCCTTTTTTGTGTGTTGATTGAAGATTGAGAGTCTCTTGGTGCTTGTCTTTGACTATCCTTTAGATATGTTGTGGTGATTGTGGAACTCTCTTTGGATGGCCGCGGTGACATTGGGAAATCCTTAGATTGAGAACTATGAACTTTGAGGTGTGCTTTTGTAGCCCTACATAATTCTCGTCCTCTCTTGACCACAAAGGAATGACCTCCGGGTGCGTCTCCATTGCATGTTTTATGGGAAATATCATGTGATTCGATTATGTTAATGTTGTTGGGAGTTGCCACTAGTGAAAGTATGATCCCTAGGCCTTGTTTCCACCATTGCAATACCATTTGTGCTCACGTTTACCACTTGTTTGCTTGCTGCACTTTTTATTACAGATTTATATTACTTTGTTTTGCCATCCATATCACTTGCCATTTAACATCTCTTCGCCGAACTAGTGCACCTATACATCTGACAAGTGTATTAGGTGTGTTGGGGACACAAGAGACTTCTTGTATCTTAGTTGCAGGGTTGCTTGAGAGAGACCATCTTCAACCTCTACTTCCCTGAGTTCGATAAACCTTAGGTCATCCACTTGAGGGAAATTGCTGCTGTCCTACAAACCTCTGCGCTTGGAGGCCCAACATAGTCTACAAGAGTAGAAGCGTGTGTAGACATCAGTTACCAAACTCAGAAATCATGGTAACAAACTTATGCCTTTTCATAGCAGCAAGATCAAAACTTAAATAAGTAAAAGGCTTATCATCAGGGTGTGGGGTGCCTTTAAGATACTCTAAGATAAGTGTGGCATAAACGCCACCAAATAAATTTCCCTTGTTACCGTTCATAGCAAGGCGTCGAGCAATTAAGGCACCCACATTATAATCAAACCTCCCTGAGAGGGCGGTTGCCAGGATAGCAATATCCGGCGCAGAAATGCTGCTCGTGTTGTCACGAACTAACACCGCTCTAGCAACATAATACGCAAAATACCTGAGGTGAGGGAATAAGATGCTGGAGATTTTTGACCGATGAATATCCCTCGTATCCATGCTGCAGAGAGAGATGAAGACGGTTCTCATCTCGGAGGGCTGAGAGGTCATCTTCGCCGTCCGCCCAACGTTTGGCACACCTATTATTTCACAAAACTTTTCCAAGGGCATGGTCAAAAGATTATTGTAAATTTTAAACTCAATAGAACTAGTATCAAGGTTATATCTAAAACTGTTAATGAAACCGGAGGTGAGTTTTTGATACTGAGCAACACGGCACGTGACGAGCCGTGTCAGGCCTGCATTAGCACAAAGGTTATAAAACTCATCCTTAATTGCTGCAGCTTCAAGGAATTCATCACATGGGAACATCATCGCACGTGCTGGATTTGTGTCTTCCAACAACTCTAGGGGCACATGATCTTCATTGTAGCTCACCCTAGCAGTCGAGGGTGAAGCTGCGGCTCTAGTAACTTGATCGGAGCGCGCGGGCTTCTTCTTCTCAAGCCACCCCTTTGCCCTTCCTAACAAACTCATTTCTGAAATTTTTGGCAAATTACAAAAACAAGGATTTAAACAAAGTGGGTTAAGGCAAACTAATCAACTCACTTACCTAAGGCATAAACTTGCATCAAAACTTGGAAAATAAATTTCTACACATGCATGCAAGCTCATCTACACAGCACCAAGAACTACTAAATACTCACAAATGAAGCCACCAACCAAAAATCTAATTGGAGGGGTGGAGGAGTTACATACCAGGGAGTATTTGTTCAAAATCTCAGCTCGAATGATAGGCTGTAGAGAGAGATCGAAAATTGCCTCCAAGAACAGTAAGAACGCAAGAACAGGTGCAGAACTCGTGTTTTCGGAGAGAAAGAGAGAGAGAGGAAGAAGACTCACCTGGAGGCGGGACCTGTGGGCCCCAGGCGCCCTATGGGCGCGGCTAGGGGGCAGGCCGCGCCAGCTGGCCGCCTGGGCCACTGGTGGCCCCCCTGGTCAGCCCCAGGTGCCTCTGGGTCACTCCCGGCATGGAAATTTTTATTTTTATTTTTCTGGAATTTTTCTGAAAACTTCACTGTTGAAATTTTTTCGAAGTTCAAAAAGCTGCAAAACTTTCTGAAAACTTAAAGCAGTGATTAGTATTGTGAAGCTTCAAAAACACAAACACTTGGTATAGCAAGGAGAACAAAAGCTAAAACAAATGAAAACATAACAAGCTCAACTTTTTACCTATATAAAACATGCTCACTAGTAAGGTTGATCAAGTCTTACCAACAAACCGGCGATATATAGAGCAAAAAGTCCCACCTCTTACGAAGTGATCATTGCACCTTTACTTTAATGGACATTGTCCCCACCATAATAGTTTTGTATTTGTGGTGCACATGTAGTGGACAGTCCCATTCTCCAATCTTCATGGTCTCGATATTTTCTATAGAGTTGAGGCCATGCCTCTTGTCGGTCTTCTTTGGAAAATACACCGTGTGTTCTTTATCATTCACATTGAAGGTAACCTTTCCTTTATTGCAATCAATAATAGCACCTGCGGTGTTAAGAAAAGGTCTACCAAGAATAATGGATATGCTCCCATCCTCGGGCATGTCAAGCACGACAAAATCAGTAAGGATCAAACAATTAGCAACTTCTACGGGAACATCCTCACAAATACCTATCGGGACGGCTGTTGACTTGTCAGCCATCTGAAGAGAGATATCTGTAGGAATTAGTTTCTCTAAACAAAGCCTCTTGTAAAGAGAGAAAGGCATAACACTCACTCCTGCTCCAAGATCACATAAAGCAGTTTTGACATAATTATTCTTTATGGAGCAAGGAATGGTGGGTATACCTGGATCACCAAGCTTCTCAGGAATCTTGCCACTGAAAGAGTAGTTAGCAAGCATAGTAGATATTGCTTCATTAGGAACTTTTCTTTTATTAGTAATAATATCTTTCATATATTTTGAATAGGGAGGTAACTTAATAGCATCAGTCAAAGGGATTTGAAGAAAAAGAGGTTTCATCCACTCACAAAACTTATTGTAATGCTCTTCTTCTTTAGATTTGAGAGACTTACCTGGAAAGGGCATGGGTTTCTGTATCCATGGTTCTCTTTCCTTCCCATGTCTTCTTGCGATGAAGTCTTCTCTAGTGTACTTCTTGCGTTTGTCAGGTGCTTCTTCTTCTCGAACTTCAGGCGGATCATTCTTCTCCTTATCCTTATCTTCAGGTTCGGCACCGTCTTCAGTCTCAGCATCGGAGGTAGATATACTGTTGGGATCAACAGCTGGCTCTTCACTTGTAATAGGATCATTGGAATTGCCAGCCTCCTTGTGTTTCTTCTTCTTCTTCTTTGGAGAGCCAACAATTTCTTCTTCCTGCATTTGAGAATCTTGCTCGATTCTCCTCGGATGCCCCTCTGGATAGAGAGGATCTTGAGTGCTAGTTCCTCCTCGGGTCTTAATCCCGAAGGCCTGTAAATCATCTTGTTTGGTATTGTTAGCAAGCAAATCTTTTTGCACATTAGAAATTTGTTCAAGCTGAGTTTGAACCATATGAAAATGCTTCACAAGACATTTAACATCATTAACTGTTCTACCTAGAACATCAAGCAAACTTTTGATAGCAAGGGAATTATCATGCAATTGACTTTGTATCCTCTCATTAAAATGACTTTGCTTCATAATAAAATTATCAAGCTCATCTAAACATTGATCAGGAGGCTTACCATGAGGGATGTCACTTGCGTTGAAATCTAAAAGAGAGTGTACCTCTACCATAGGAGGATGAGTGGTAGGCTCACACAACTTCTCAATAGGGGGTAGATTCTTCACGTCTTCAGTTTTAATACCCTTCTCTTTAATAGACTTCCTTGCTTCTTGCATATCTTCGGGGCTTAGAACAAGCATGCCCCTCTTCTTTGGTGGTGGAGGTGGTTCAGGGACGGACCAATCTTCATGGTTTTTGGCAATCCTGCCCATCAATTCTTCTGCATCGTCCGGTGTTCTTTTCCTGAAAACACAACCAGCATAACTATCCAAATAGGACCTGGATTCATCAGTTAGACCAGTATAAAATATATCGATTAATTCATTCTTAGGGACTCCATGTCCTGGTCTAGCCTGGATCAGACTACAGTACCTCCCCCAAGCTTTAGGGAGGTGCACATCCTGCAACTGTTTAAAGTTATAAATTCTTTGTAAAGCAGCATGTTGCATATGAGCAGGAAAGTACTTATCAACAAAAGAGTGAGCTAAGTCTTGAGGACTCTTAATGGAACCACATGGTAGTGCATCATACCATGTTTTAGCACCTTCCTTCAAAGAGAAAGGAAGGAGCTTAGTCACATAAAAGTTTCGTATCTTTTCATTCGTGGTAAACAAGCCACCCAACTCAGTGAGTTTGGTCAGGTGTGCAATAGCATCATCATTTTCTCTGCCATAAAAGGGGTCAGCTTCAACCATAGATATAAGTGAAAGATCAACAGAGAAATCATAATCAGGATCATTGATGCATATAGGAGATGTAGCAAATTCAGGATCAGGAACAGTCTTGTTCTTCAAGGAGTGTTTTTCAAGCAGCTTCTTAATAGCTTCAGGGTCAGAGT
>LR738711.1:116839731-116851808 GCA_902687465.1 Secale cereale
AATGTAATCATCATCAAGGAGTCTCTCCTTGAGTTTACTCAAATCAGGATAATCATAAGTTCCACCAATAGGGTAGCGAGTAACAGGAATTTCAATTCCAGATTTTTTTTGCAGCAGCAGCGATCTGTTTCTCAAGAGCATAACCAAGTGAACCAATATCATCAAGAGTAGTAGAAGCATCATCAAAAGTATCGGACATAGTAACAGATTCAGTAGAAGCATCATGTGGTGGTGGTGAGGCAAACTTACTCATAACAGAAGGTGAATCAAGTGTAGCACTAGTGTTCAGAACAGTACCTCTTCTTGTAGTGGATAGTAAGATCGGAACCTTGGGGTCTCCTTTCTTACCCATAGCGGATGAAGTGCAGCAGGTAGGATACTTCAAGTAGACTTGTAAATATTGCTATGCTCCCCGGCAACGGCGCCAGAAAATGGTACTTGATAACCCTCAACCGTAAGGGATCGAGATAGTCTTCGCGGGTAAGAATAACCCAATTTATAGATTCGACACACAGGGAGCCAAAGAGTATTTATAAGCTTTGACAGTTGAGTTGTCAATTCAACCGCACCTGAAATATACTTACTTGCAACAAAAGATAAATGGTAACGGTGATATGATAGTGATAGTGGCGACAACAAAAGTAAACAGCAAAAGTAACAACTAATAACCAGCAGGATTGAAACACTGTAGGCTAGGGAGATGGATGGTTGGGCGCTGCATGGATGAGATACATCATGAATCTAACTTGGGGCAAGGCACACAGAAAAGTAATGATCATCTAGGCAAATATCAAACATTAGGCATGTATCCCACGGGTAGTTGTACGTGCTTGCAATAAGAACTTGCACAACATCTTTTGTCCTACCATCCCGCTACGAACGGGGCCAAAAGAAACTTATGGAGATTAAGGTACTCCTGTCAAAGAGCACCGGAACAAAGCAATAAACTCAATGGATACATGGAATCCTCAAATTATGGACCATCCCCTTTGGTGTCCCAATCTGTCACCTTTGGGATCGCCGGTTCCGGACCATAATAGGTGCAAACAACGCATAGATAGGATCAAGAACACAAATATATTCATGCAAACACATAGGGTTCAGATCTGAAAACATGGCACTCGGGCCCAAAGTGACAAGCATTAAGAGCAACAAGTTGAAGCAAAGATGATAAACACCAAAGTAGATGATAGGCAACATGCCCCCAACAATCTGATAAACTATTACATGATCTAACTCATCCAATCCCTACCATCCCCTTTGCCTACAACAGGGAATTACTCACACATGGAAGGAGAAGTCATGGAGGGAGGATGGAGTGGTGATGATGATGACGATGGCGACGATCTCCCCTCTCCGGAGGCCAAATCAGCCTCCAGATTAGCCCTCCCGAAGAAGAACAGAGGGTGGCGGCGGCTCCGCGACGGAAACTGGAAAAACGACTTCTGTTCTGGGGTTTCCTCGCCACGGGAATAAATAGGAGCCAAGGTAGGGCACCAGAGGGGGGAGGACCCTCCCAGGCGGCCTCCTGGCGCGGCCAGGGGTGGGGCCGCGCCAGCAGGGCGCCTGGGGCCCCCCTGGCTGCCCTCTGGCCCCACTTCTGGCACAATGGCCCTTTGGGTGCGTGGATTTTCTGTGATTTTTCTTGGAAATTTCTGAGACACCTAAAAATCCATTTTCCTGCACACAATAAAACCATACAGGCAGCTCTGCTGAAAACAGCGTCAGTCCGGGTTAGTTTAGTTCAAATCATGCAAGAATGAGGGCAAAACAATAGCAAAAGTGTTTGGAAAAGTAGATACGTTTGAGACGTATCAGAGAGGGACGAGGGAATCCAGCTGCGGGCTAGGGTTAGGACTAGGAGGGGGCGGCTGGGCCTTAGAAGGCTGATGGGCCGGGTGGGAAGAGGTTGGGCCGACCTGGCCGCAGGGAGGAGGCTGGGCTGCGGCTTACCTCCTCCTTTCTCTTTATTTTACAGGAAAAAAAAGGAAGGAGAAAAAGAGAGAAGAGCAAAGGTTAGGGAAAGAATTGGGCATAGAGTAAAATTCCCTGGACTCACAAAAATGTAAGGAAATTAAATAAAATCAACGGAAGACTTTTGGGAAAAGAAGATTCAAACAAGTTTGAACAAAAGTCAAACTATTTGAATTCACGAAAACCCTTTTGATGGAATCCAAAAGGGGTGGAATTTGAGGATGTGGCTTAACTCAGCCAATAAGATTCATGGGCAAAGGTTGAGGCCAGAATTGAGAAAGGGAAGGCATGGGGAAAAATTATGCAAGTGTGTGATGGTTGCTTCCAACAGTGGAATATTTATATAGCTCCGTATATTAGGAGGATATGTTATAAAGAGAAGTCACTCTTCCCTCGATTTAAATAGATCAAAAGATCTATGCAATTTATTTAGTTGAGATGCCAAGATTAAAGACATGATGGCATGATGACATGATGCAATGCAAAATAAATAACACAAGCACAAAAGAAACACACGGGAGAACCCGGAACATCTGGAATCTTTTGGGACGTCGGTCTTCGGGCGTCACAACCTGCTAGTACATATAATCGCATCCATCAATTCAACTCTTCCAGGCAATACTGATTATTTTCTCACAACAATTATTATATTTTCCTTTTTTGCACTGATTACTTCATTTTTTATAACAGGTGTCATTTTGGGAGTAACCAGCGTATGAGAGTATGACAACGATAGTATTTACAACCTCATTTCATCAACATCATTTCTTATCAAACAGTTCTGATTGCAACAATGTAAATCAACACATGGTATTACTGTAATGTTTTAGCACCTTGGTCATGTGTGCTACATGGGCTGATAAGTATTGGTATAGAGTTTTTCTGGTAAATTCTTATGAATTAGGATGATAATGTTCTTTCATGGGTTTGTTGTGTCCTGTCTGTTGTTCACATACACTAATGGTTCTTCAATAAAAAAGGATTGCGACGATTAAGTGTTAAAGGATACTTTTTTTCATATTTTTTCTTGTTTTATATTGATTACTCGGTGCATACACTTTGGTAATCTATATTGATTTGAAATGGTAACTCAATTATTAATGACAAATTTCATACATCGAGGTTTTCCATACATGTACTTTTAACATGCTTCAAAAAAGATAGCTTAATGGAATCATGATGGTAACCTATATGGATTATGATGGTAACTAAATGATGAGGGATGAAAAGAACTAATGTAGAATATGTAGGCTAGGAAAATGGATCACCTTTACCAATCTTTTGGCTTTAAAAATGGCAACTTAATACAATCTTGTTGGTAACCTATCTGAATTTGAATGGTAACTCAATTATTATGGAGGAATTCCACACATGTAGTAAAAGGCCTATCTTTTTCTCCATCTTTTTGGCTTTGTTCTTGCCCCATGGGATTTTTTGCCTTAATTTTCTTGGCATGAAATGAAAATGCAGGATGTGTATGGAGGTTGAATCACTTACCTCCTTGATTTTTTGCCTGATTATGGCTAAATTCAGAAGAACTGGGGTAATTAGTCCCGTAGCATGTGGTAACCCTTGTGATGATGATGTGGTAAACCAGGCCCTCTGTCAAATCCTTATGTTTGGGAGTGTTTTTTGGTGGGTTTCTTTGGTGGATCAGATCAGGGGCGCACGTAGTCGGCGATGAAGGCGCATCGGGTAGAGAAGAGAATAGATAAGGGGCTGATGTCTACACACGCTTCTACTCTTGTAGACTATGTTGGGCCTCCAAGCGCAGAGGTTTATAGGACAGCAGCAATTTCCCTCAAGTGGATGACCTAAGGTTTATCGAACTCAGGGAAGTAGAGGTTGAAGATGGTCTCTCTCAAGCAACCCTGCAACTAAAATACAAGAAGTCTCTTGTGTCCCCAACACACCTAATACACTTGTCAGATGTATAGGTGCACTAGTTCGGTGAAGAGATGTTAAATGGCAAGTAATATGGATGGCAAAACAAAGTAATATAAATCTGTAATAAAAAGTGCAGCAAGCAAACAAGTGGTAAACGTGAGTACAAATGGTATTGCAATGGTGGAAACAAGGCCTAGGGATCATACTTTCACTAGTGGCAACTCCCAACAACATTAACATAATCGAATCACATGATATTTCCCATAAAACATGCAATGGAGACGCACCCGGAGGTCATTCCTTCGTGGTCAAGAGAGGACGAGAATTATGTAGGACTACAAAAGCACACCTCAAAGTTCGTAGTTCTCAATCTAAGGATTTCCCAATGTCACCGCGGCCATCCAAAGAGAGTTCCACAATCACCACAACATATCTAAAGGATAGTCAAAGACAAGCACCAAGAGACTCTCAATCTTCAATCAACACACAAGAGAGGAAATCACTCATGAAAATATTTTTCTAATCCATGTCCAATAGACCGCTGTCACCTTGGTCTCGGGGATTATACTAGATAAAGACAAGTGAGTACATCAATCCAATACATAGAGGAAGGGGAAATATCATGGGATCACCCTAGATTAACATAGCCTATGATCACAACGAAGATCACATCATGGGAGAGAGAGATAACCACATAACTACACGTACGAGCCCTCGGCCCCGAAGGAAACTACTCACGCATGGTCATGGTGAGGAGGAGGTTGATGATGGTGTTGATGGAGAGGTGCAGCCCCGCGAGGAGGAGACGGCCGGCGGCAGCCACGGAGGCGGCGGCGACGGCCCTTGGGGGCGCGGTGGCGGCGGCGGCCCTAGGGGGCAGCGGCTCCTTGGCCCCCCTTCTTCCTTGTGGATGGTGCTGCAATGGTGCTGGTCCTCCCCTCCAAGACGGCGGCTCGGGAGGAGGAAAATTCGTGGCCCTTGGTGACCTAGGTTTTCTCTCTTTATATATACTCTCGGATTCCCGTCATCAGATTTTGGGCCTCAGTAAAACGGGCTTTACTCGGCCGCCCAGATTCTGATTTGGACGAATTTTATATCCAGAAGCATCGCCTCGAAATTCCCCACAACTTTCGCAACTAGACTTTTTCCGTTTGACGTCGTCTTCGAGCCGGAACGTGACCATCTTTAAAAAAACGTTCTCAGACAGATTTCAGGAAAGTCAGAGTCCTATTCCAATACGACTCTTTTTGCGTTTTTGTCAATTTCCAAGTAATTCCTACACAATAAAGTGTAAAATAAGAACATTGTGCACTTTTGCAACCATTAGTAGGTTAGTACAAATATGATCAAAAGTGTATGGAAGTGCATAAATATCATAGCAATATCACACAAAAATGGCATGGAGCAAGCAGAAATTATAGATACGTTTTGGACGTATCAACATCCCCAAGCTTAATTCCTGCTCGTCCTCGAGTAGGTAAATGATAACAAACATAATTTCTGTGGTGACATGCTATTAACCATATAAGAACTTTTCACAGTCACATGACAAGTGCTTACTGAGACAATGAATCAGTAGTAATTAAGTTGCCTCATGAGAAAAATCACAAAGAACTGAAAGTTTTACAATATGATACTGAAACACTCAATAGATTTGTGGTGAGCATGGTGTGCAAATATGACAAAGTGATATCTCGCTTGCCCCCTTTAGTGAAGCAAAACATAAATGCAGGGGCACCTCCAAGGTTTAAGTGACGACTAGATACAATGATTTCAGAATAAACGATATCATAATCATGCAAAAGACAATGGTACTTTGGGACAATGCACATTACACTCAGAATGACAATCATGCTCTAAATAGTTGGTGCTTTAAAGAAGGTGGAGACTCTCGAACCGTGGCTTTTGTTGGCAAGGTTGAAAACCCGTGGTCGAAAACAAAGACAAAACATGTACCAGAGCTCTTGGTTTTAAAAACAGAGGTAATAATTATTTTTTTAGAATATGCATATTTCGTCAACGAATGCTAGTAGATAACTCAATCACTTCTTGAGCTAGACAAGTTTCGAGGAACGGCTCCCGCATGAGGACGATCACATCCTCTTAATCTCCTTTGTTTATCACTGCCAAAGTTTTCTGATTTCTCATGAACAAAGCGTGAAGGAGGGTTTGTTTGTTGTATAATTTTTTAATGAGCCGGGCGCACTCTATGCCAGTTCCTTCTCGTATTATGGGTTTGCACATTAGACATGCAATCCCGGGGTGAAGCTTGTCCAACTTAAAAAGATCATGAATTAACTACTACTTCCTCATGAGCTAAAACAGAGGCACAAAATAGAAATGCTTTTTTGAATAATTTCGAGATGGTACATGAAAGTCTTCATTAGGAATGGCAGGTAAATACCATGTATAGGAAGGTATGGTGGACACATATGGCATAACTGGTTTAAAAGATTTTGGATGCACAAGCAGTCAGTCCGCTTAGTACAGGCGAAGGTTAGCAAAAGACTGGGAGCGACCAACTAAAAGAGCAATGACGGTCATAATCATGCAGAGCGACAAAGCAACATTGAATCGGGCATGGAAGTTATATCGCTACTCAGAAATTAAAGATCATCAAGGCTTGATAGACTTTCTTTACAGTCTTAAATATGCGTGAGCATACGCCAAGTCAATCAAATAAATTCCTGGAGGAAGATACCACTAAACCATACCACATCATAGGCAAACAAATCATGTTGGTACTTCAATAACACATTAAGAACCCCCCCCAGCTATTTGAGACTAACCATAAGAAAACATGAACTACTAAGCACCATTACGCACATAGCATTTTTATCATAGACATATCAACCAGTGTAACAAAAGCCAACTCTCTTAACAAGATAAGCATGATACCTAAAGAGAGTTCCAGCAACCAACTAAACAAAAGCTCTTTAAAAAGTAAAGCATGAAAACTAAGAGCTGAACATGACAGTAGCTATTGAAAGACAAAAACACACACAGCAAAGATAGACATGAAAATTCTATGTTGTGTTCCAGGTTGAAGTGGAGCGTGTTTCTCTCCCACACAAAGAAAGATGGGTTCCAACTCGTTATGACAGCAAGCAAAGCTAAAGAAAACTAAAAATGAAACTAAAAGCAAGACGCTCCAAGCATAGCACATAACACATGAAGTGATAAAAATATAGTGGAACGAAAGATGAACTGATAATTGTTGATGGAGAAGGGGATGCACGGGGGCATCCCCAAGCTTAGACGCTTGAGTCTTCTTGAATATTTCTTGGGGGTGCACGGGGGCATCCCCAAGCTTGAGCGTTTGACACCCCTGAATCTTTTTATCATCTTCCCTCGCACACTTGAAAACTCCCTTCATACATAACTCATCATAATCTGATTAGCGAGGTTAGTACCCTTAATAAAATAATTGTTCCTTGTTGGAAATAAGGATATTCTTGAAGGTCTACTGTTTCTCAAGATTGCCAAAAGGTTTTTGCAAAGAAAAAGCAAGCTCAAGGTTTGCAAAATGAAGGAAAGGCAAAACAAGACAGAATCTGTGAAAAACAGACCAGCAGGTAGTAAATGATTTTTTTCGGGGCACTTCTGCAACTCTAATCAAAAAACTCAGAACAGACGCCCGAAAGACGATTGTATAGAGCATGCTGTCGAAAAAATTCAGACCAAAAAGATGATCTGGTGATTTTATACGAATTTTTCTATCCAAGGACAGAATCTGTTTCCTGGACAGCACGTCACAACTTTTGAACTTTCTTGCAATCAGAGGCTACACTTGGCACAAAGTTGAAAAGTAAAGATACAATGATGATGCTACTGTAGTAACAACATCAAGACACAACAAAAGTAAAATAAAATTTTATTCATTGTGGGCTGCCTCACAAAAGCGCTTTCTTTTATGCCTTTAAGCTAGGCATAAGACTTTAATGATGCTCTCGTAGGAATAAGAGTTGAAGAACAAAAGAGAGCATCAAGAAGCAACTACCAAACACATTTAAGCCTAACATGCTTCCTATGCATAGGAATATTGTAATAGAATAATTCATTGAAGCACAAAGCAATAAGCATAGGAAGGCAAAACAAGCATAACTTCAAAATATTCACCATAAAAAGATGAAACTTCTTATTATTAAGATATTTAGAACCATGTCTCCCTCTCTCATTATAAATTTCAGTGGCATCATGGATGAACTCAACAATATAACTATCACATAAGGCATTATTTCCATGATCCAAAAGCATAAAAGTGTCATTACTCTTCATATAAGCAAAATCTTTCTTATTAGGAATAGTGAGAGTAAGACTATCATAACCATCATGGTAATCATCGTATTTAGGAGGCATATCATAATCATAATAAATTTTATCCTCAATAGTAGGTGGACTGAAAATATCATATTCATCATTGTAATCATCATATATAGGAGGCATAGTATCATCAAAGTAAATTTTCTCCTCAAAAGTTGGGGGACTAAAAATATCATGTTCATCAAACGTGTCATCCCCAAGCTTAGAGCTTTCCATGTCATTAGCAATATTGATATTAAATAAAAACATACTAATAACATCACCACCATCATGATTGTTATGCAAATAATAAAGTTCCAAAGGTTTTTTAATTTTCTCTTCGAACACATCATGTCCAAGTTCAAGGTAGAGCTTATAAAGCTCTCTCATATTTTTGTTGTTTTCCATTAAACAAAACTAGTGAAAATAAAAACAAGAAACGAAAAGATTTAATTGCAAGATCTAAAGATATACCTTCAAACACTCACCTCCCCGGCAACGGCGCCAGAAATAGCTTGATGTCTACACACGCTTCTACTCTTGTAGACTATGTTGGGCCTCCAAGCGCAGAGGTTTGTAGGACAGCAGCAATTTCCCTCAAGTGGATGACCTAAGGTTTATCGAACTCAGGGAAGTAGAGGTTGAAGATGGTCTCTCTCAAGCAACCCTGCAACTAAAATACAAGAAGTCTCTCGTGTCCGCAACACACCTAATACACTTGTCAGATGTATAGGTGCACTAGTTCGGCGAAGAGATGTTAAATGGCAAGTGATATGGATGGCAAAACAAAGTAATATAAATCTATAATAAAAAGTGCAGCAAGCAAACAAGTGGTAAACGTGAGCACAAATGGTATTGCAATGGTGGAAACAAGGCCTAGGGATCATACTTTCACTAGTGGCAACTCCCAACAACATTAACATAATCGAATCACATGATATTTCCCATAAAACATGCAATGGAGACGCACCCGGAGGTCATTCCTTCGTGGTCAAGAGAGGACGAGAATTATGTAGGGCTACAAAAGCACACCTCAAAGTTCGTAGTTCTCAATCTAAGGATTTCCCAATGTCACCGCGGCCATCCAAAGAGAGTTCCACAATCACCACAACATATCTAAAGGATAGTCAAAGACAAGCACCAAGAGACTCTCAATCTTCAATCAACACACAAGAGAGGAAATCACTCATGAAAATATTTTTCTAATCCATGTCCAATAGACCGATGTCACCTTGGTCTCGGGGATTATACTAGATAAAGACAAGTGAGTACATCAATCCAATACATAGAGGAAGGGGAAATATCATGGGATCACCCTAGATTAACATAGCCTATGATCACAACGAAGATCACATCATGGGAGAGAGAGATAACCACATAGCTACACGTACGAGCCCTCGGCCCCGGAGGAAACTACTCACGCATGGTCATGGTGAGGAGGAGGTTGATGATGGTGTTGATGGAGAGGTGCAGCCCCGCGAGGAGGAGACGGCCGGCGGCAGCCACGGAGGCGGCGGCGGCGGCCCTTGGGGGCGCGGCGGCGGCGGCGGCCCTAGGGGGCAGCGGCTCCTTGGCCCCCCTTCTTCCTTGTGGATGGTGCTGCAATGGTGCTGGTCCTCCCCTCCAAGACGGCGGCTCGGGAGGAGGAAAATTCGTGGCCCTTGATGACCTAGGTTTTCTCTCTTTATATAGACTCTCGGATTTCCGTCATCAGATTTTGGGCCTCCGTAAAACGGGCTTTACTCAGCCGTCCGGAGTCCGATTTGAATGAATTTTATATCCAGAAGCATCGCCTCGAAATTCCCCACAACTTTCGCAACTAGACTTTTTCCGTTTGACGTCGTCTTCGGGCCGGAACGTGACCATCTTTAAAAAATGTTTTCAGACAGATTTCAGGAAAGTCAGAGTCCTACTCCAATACGACTCCTTTTGCGTTTTTGTCAATTTCCAAGTAATTCCTACACAATAAAGTGTAAAATAAGAACATTGTGCACTTTTGCAACCATTAGTAGGTTAGTACAAAAATGATCAAAAGTGTATGGAAGTGCATAAATATCATAGCAATATCACACAAAAAGGACATGGAGCAAGCAGAAATTATAGATACGTTTTGGACGTATCAGGGGCAGGTGGCTTTCTTGTGATGGGGGTAAGAAACTGGGGTTTTGGGGTGGTAAGTCACGTCAGAGGACAAGGTGGGCCAGAGGGGCTGTTTTTTTGTCTTGGGCCTCATGTGTTGCGCGTGCTGGGCCTTGTGAAGGAAGGATTGGTCATCGTGGGTTGCTCTGGCGAAGGAGCAGGAGAGAGGTGGGTGACGATCGTGCGGATCTAATGCTTAACGTCCAGTCGATTAGAACTTAGTCGCTTCCTATTTCTTATGATTAATGAGTTTATAGAAAACATTGTTTGGGCTAGCAAAGAATAGAACCGGGCTGGTACAGTACATTGTTTGGTTGCGTGTCATCCGTGAGCCCCATGACCTTCTCCTTCCTCTATCGTCCATTGACGAGCGTACATGACCAAGTTGCTGCTCGCCTCCAGTCAGGCCCGCACGGCTCCGTGTGCTATCGACCAGCGGCGGCGCTTTCCCTGGCGCCGAGGTCATTGCTTCCTCCCGGAACAGGCTTCGCCTGGGCTATTGCTCGCCTGCCCTTGCATCTCCACCATGTGTGCGCCGCCGCCGCGAGCGTTGACCTTGGTGGCCAAGGCCGTCCATGATGTGAATGGAGCAGCCACACCCAAGCATCGCATAACTCGTGAGAGTGCTCGCCACCGTCAACCCTGACGTCCATGGCGGCCAGCCACGCGACGGCGACCATGCCGGCGCTGGAGCTCAGTCTATCACCTGAACGTCAAATTGTTGTGTTCGTCTCGCGGTCGCCAATCGAGGAGGTAAATGGCTGATCGTACGAAGGACTTACACTCTTCCTGAAGCAAAACTAGAGGTAATGAATTGTTGAGGACGAGAGAGATGCAGAGTAAAAGTAGTTGCGATCGGTATTTGAGAAAAGCGTTATTGCAAAAACGACCAATAGTTGTTTTTTCACAAACCCGGAATCCTGGGTTTCTGAAAACTAAGTTTTCTAAATCCATGGATTAGGTGGAGTAGCCAAACAAGATTTTATACGGTTAAATGTTTTTCCTAGTTTACAGAGATATGATTTTGTATATTCTTTTTATCCAAACAACGCCTTAACTAAGTCTAAGTAAAGTGATATAACATGTAAAAAAGAAAAAAGAAAAATAAAATGCAAAATTTACATGAATCTCAACGCAAGATCGTACGAATATAGCATCAACCGAGACTTGATTAAGTCCTAGTCGACTGAGACTTAGCAATCCCGTATTAAATGACCCCTCAGACTACCCACGGTGAAAGTAACATCGATATTAACATAAATGCCACCTAAGCAAAATAGATAATGTAGTAGATAATCAATGAGGGGAGAGAAAATGAAGTAACATGAGTAACATCACAAATACCAAGACAAGATGTGTCTACAAGCTAATAAATAAAGTGTTGCATGACACTAAACATATGTTACTCCCTACTATGGAGGTAGTAACATATGCATATTAATAATCGAAGTTACTTCCCACTCTGAGTAGTCTCAGAAAACCTAATCAACTTCATGGCCTCTCAAAAAAATTACTTTCTCCGTTCAATAATATAAAAGCATTTTTACACTAGTACTATTTAAAAAATGTGGCACTCCACACTCGCCGGCCTCGTTGCCAAAGTGCACCTACGTCACTAAGTGTCCCGCGTGAGGAAAGGCGAGACACTTATTACTCGCAAAAAAGGCGAGATACTTATAATTAACATTTTTGAAAATTTATGTTTGATAACTACTTTCGTTATACGCATTGTAATTTTTGGTATATATAAGTTTTTTTTTTCAAATAGATGATTA
>LR738711.1:116851935-116869107 GCA_902687465.1 Secale cereale
CCTATTTTTTGTGTTTGACGACTATATTTTTCACACACACTGTACATTTTCGGTATATGCCAAAAACATATTTTCTACGTGAAATATATGATTAACATTTTTTTGATACACGATTAACATGTTTAAAAATTTATATTTTTATGTTCAATTTGTTTATGCATGTTCTACATTTTTTCGTATACATCAGGAATATTTTTTGTATACACATTTAACTTTTTAAAATACACGATCAATATTTATTCATACACATTTTATCGTCTACATGATAAACATTTTTCTATGCACATTCAACAATTTTCAAACGATTGATTAACATTTTTTAAATACTTGATGTACTTTCTTCAGATACATTGTATATTGTTTTGTGTACACTTCTCATATACATGAGAAAACGTTTTCTATATACACATTTAATTTGTTTCAAATGTTTGGTTAATATTTTTTAATGTTTCACTTCATGTAAGTGTTTTTTGTAATATATATATTTAGAGAAAATTGGGAAGTATAAACAGAATTAGTATAAAAGAAAGCGAGCGCTTCAAGCGAGACATAATCGCGCCCATGCCGTCTGTCGGCCATTCTTTTGCTCGCCCCCCCCAAATCCTCCTCCCGGGCCGGGCCACCAACGTTCTTTTTCTCGGTGGCCTTGCGAGCCCTGTGGCTTCTTCCACTCCAAACTCCAGCGAAACCCGCAATTTTTTCGAAAACGGAGAAGCTGGCGCCTCCACCCGATTTCCAATTCCAGTTTCCCTCCCGTCCCCCATCCCATCTTCCCCCCCTTTTAAATTTCGAACGCCTCTCATCTCACATCTCCCACGCCATCCACCAGCCCCCGATTAATCCCCCCGCATCTCGCCTGCGCATTCCGCCGAGCGCATGGAGTGCGGCGGCGACGACGGGATGGACGCGCTGCCGGACGGCGTGGTGCAGGCCATCCTCTCCCGGCTCAGCAGCGCCCGCGACGTGGCCGCCTGCGCCGGCGTCTCCCGCTGCTGGCGCGGCTGCGTGCCCTTCCTCCCGGCGCTCTACTTCCCGCGGAGCGCCTTCGACGCGAGGGGCGGCCTCGCGTGCGCCGACGCCGCCATCGGCCGCATGGTCCACGCCGCGGCGCGCCTCGAGGAGCTCGTCATCTACTGCCCCTTCTCCGCCGCGCACCTGCCGCGCTGGCTCGCCGCGCGGAGCGCCTCGCTGCGCGTGCTCGAGCTCCGGGTCGACTCCGCGGCCGCCGCCGGGTCCGGATCCGGCCACCTCGACTGCGTCGCAGCCGCCCCCAACCTCGAGGAGCTGAGGCTCTGGGGGCTCACCATGACGCGCGAGCCGGCCTGGGGCCGGCTCCAGCGGCTCCGCGTGCTGGAGATTGTCGGCGCGTCCCTGGCGGACCTCGCCGTCAGCGGCGCCGTCGACGCCTGCCCCAGTCTCACCGACCTCGCCCTGCTCGGCTGCGAGTGCTCCGGCTCCGTCTTCTTGGCGACGCCCCTGCTCCAGCGCTGCCGCCTCGACTTCGTCGGCTCCGGCACCTGCTCGCTCGCGCTCGCCGCGCCCCTCGTCGAGTCCCTCGAGGTCCAGGGTTTCAACTATATCACCCTGCACGGCGGCGACCACCTGAAACGCCTCACAATTTCCAAGAACACCGGTACAAACTGGACTGGAATCCCCTGCCCTACCCATGGCCTTCCAAGGCAGTTTCGATTCGTTTCATTCTGGTCTAATGTTAATCTCCGTTCAATCTTTTAGGGAGGGTGAATACTGTCGGGATAGACAGGCTCCCGGTGCTAGAGGAGCTGTCTCTGCGTGGCGTCCAGTGGAGCTGGGGAGCCGTCAGCCATGTGCTGCAATGCGGCGCCGAGGCCAAGCATCTGGTGATGAAGGTTGAGTTCTGCGGTGATTCCGATACTCTCCAGCCGTTTCCCGAGGTCGACCTTGTTGAATTCTTCAACGGCCACCCAAAGCTCTGCAAGTTTGAGGTCCACGGTGCCATGTTTGCGTCGCTCTGCCAAAAGAACAGCCTGAAAAATGTGCGTCATATCCTGCTGATTAGTTTCACTTCACACTGGTATATGGCGTGGCTAATTTTTCTCTGGCATTGCAGTTGGACTCGAGGTTCCTGATATCTTCACTGGAGGAGGTCCTGATCACGGTGCGTTCACCCTTGAATGCTGAGCAGAAGCTGGTCACCATCGAGTCTCTTGTCAGGTACAGTCCAAGGCTGCGGAGGATGGTCCTTAGGATCTCGCAGATGAAGAACTGCCATGAGGCTGCAGATGAATTCTTTGAAGAGGTTTCCAAGTTCGCGCATATGAGTAATGGCAGAGTGCGGATTGAATAGAGGCGTCATGGCTCTGTGCTTTGGCTATTGTGAGTTTGTGACTCGAGTAGTTATGCTGTTTTGCTTGTCATTGTTCATGTGTGCTGGATCTTATCAGCATGCTTAGGGTGATTGTTTTGTCCTGGTGTCCTGGTTAAAATTTTGTACCTCAAATCTGTATTGCTCCTTGTTTCATGAGAGATAAGAAACTACCTTACTTCATTGCTGCAACAGCGACTTATTTTCAACCCTTGTGTATTTGATTCCATCCAATATAGCCTTAATTGATATATCAAAGTGTTGATGGTCTCAATGGGATATGTGAAAATTATATATAATTTGAATGGCATATACCTAGAACCACCAATAGCTTCTGAAACACCACCTGAGTTCTGTAGTTGTTGCCTCAGCTGTCTGGGGCTTAGTTTGTACCCTAGTTGATATGCTTGGTTATCTTTTGAAGTGGATGTGGACATTGCTATGTTTGATAAATTGTGATAATTTATACTCCCTCTGTAAAGAAATATAAGAGTGTTTAGATCACTACTTTAATAATCTAAACACTCTTATATTTCTTTACGGAGGGAGTAGTTTGTGTTTTCATTAAGACAAAAACAATAAAACCAAAACCCAAGTTATGTAAAAGCTGCTCAATGAAATGTAAACGTCAATTTCTTGCGATTTAATTAACAATCAGAAAAATCCATAACAAAGGGAGTGACCTCTTGTATTATTTCAAGTGATATAATGCTTAGCAATCTTCTGTACTCTTCCAACCGAGTAGATTTTTGTTATGATCAATAGTTTGTATTCACTAGCCAGTATACAGTTGCAATTAGATGATGCTCAGATCTAAATATACGATTCATGGTAGATTGATTTCATCTATCATAGTACTAGTTTATATTAATGATATCAATATCCTTAATATCCAAATGAGTGCTGCATTTTTGGGGATTGCCCTGCAATTCGATCTTGCACCCCCAGTCGCAAGATCACAATGGACAATGGGCATGATTATGTCAAGTTAAATACTCATTAATTGACCTGTGTTGCAATCCTTTCTACTCATACAAGGTCCAAAGCTTGAGAAGTTTTGCCAATGAATGAAAAACCCTTTGTCATCTTGGACTAATTGCTCTTTTAGCCCCTGAAAGACTGTCATCATCGAAGATACATCAACGTTCAGTTCAACCATTCCACTTGGCTCCTTTTTTTCTGACATGAGCTTACGCATAATTTGTTGCCAACACAGTAATTCCCATGACTGATCTCACTGGTGTTTGGACACACTCACTATTGAAATGTAGTCTTCTTGCCTTTATTTTGTAGGTACTTCAATGGTTACAGGTATTTCGTGTTGCTAGTCAGCGCCATACTGCATTCATTATCTAGGATCCCTAATTTGAGGTCTGCAATTAGAACCTGGATATAATATGAGAGATAGGTTGGCAGAATTCCATTGATGATTGCTGCTCAGATATCATAGGACAAGGTTTCCATGACTTCTGATTTAATTGGTTATTGTAGCTGGATTCTTTCGAAATATGTTATTCCATGGATTATTTAGTTAACTTATTTGTCTTTAATAATCTATCCGTTTACCACTTAATAACATCTTACTTCCTCTTTAACCTGTTGAGTAGGCATCGTTGATTCTCTGGATGTTGTGCACACAAATAATTTGGCCCACTTTTAATTTGGCTTTAATTTCCCAGTTTTTTGCATGTTTTCTATGGTGCTCAGATTGATAGCCCCGCACACATTTTTAGTTTTTGATTTGTGCCAAGTAGAAACAGTGCGATGAGTTTGAATGTAGAGTACTCCTATGTTCCAACAAATATGAGTCCTTAGTGAACATGATCCTTGCTTCTGCAATTTGACCGGGACTAGATTAAACCAGGTAAATAAAAGGCAATAGGGTTTATATTTGGAATAACTTAACAGTCACATACTCCCTCCGTCCGAAAATACTTGTCATCAAAATGAATAAAAGGGGATGTATCTAGATATATTTTAGTTCTAGATACATCCCTTTTTGTCCATTTTAATGACAAATATTTTCGGACGGAGGGAGTATATGAGTAGGGCTGCTTTGTTCTTTAGAACCTTTATTCACCGAATGATTGTATCTGGACCAGTACCATGTTTTATTGCCTGGCATACTGCATTGTATTATGATCCGTTGTATTATACAACATTGAAAACAGGAGCATATTGCAGGTTGTTTGTACTAATTACTTGCGCGCATTATTACCGATAATATGGGCATCGCCATTGGCATGGTTAGGACTTGGGAGGAAGGTTATTGGGGTTACTGTGTCAGTTGTTTATAGTACTAATTACTTGCACCGCTATTTTAGTATCGCAAACAATGTGGCAAATGATGCTACTTCTGCTGTGTTACCTATGATGCCCGGTGATGGTAAATGGTGTTGGGCCTTTATTTATTTTTTCTTTGGGTTAGGTCATGCCATCCATGAACCTATTTTTACTCGAGGCCAAACATTAACTGTCATTGGTTTGCATTTTAAAACCCGTCTTAGTGCTTTGAATAGAAATCCATGAATATTGTTTTCAACCTGTTACAATTCTGCATCTTATCTAAACCTTGCCATGACCCCAATATGGGCATCTCTTTACTTGGTCCATTTCCTCCAAGATAGTATCCGCTAATATTTTTAGTGTTTCCATATTGTTCTCTGGGTCCTTACCGCTTTCCCTAGATGTACTTTATTTGTCATTTGTCCCTAAATGCCTACTATTTTCTTCTCCTGGCAGTGCTCTTCTTTTGCAGAATGGATTTAGCACAAAAAATAATGTATGCTTCTTTAGATCAATAGGAGGATCTATGGTAAAATAAATTAATAAACAAACAACTGCTTGGATGAAGTGATGCATCCAATGCAAGGTGCCAAGGTCAAAACACAGTTGAGATTTTGGTTTCCCGTACTACTTGGTTGGAAATAGTTATTGACTTATTGTAAAACAACAACAATATGAGTATCTGGAACACAAATGTTCAGCTTTGGTGTGCATGCATGCAGATGTACTGCACATGCAAGAAGAAACCAAATATATGAGTCTGCATTGCTGATTTGTACATGCAACAACAAACCAGGAAATGGAGCTCTGTTAGTTTCTTGATTAAAACGCATGCAAAACCTACAGTTTTAGCCTGCAGATAGCTCCGCCATTGCCAGTGTGTGATTCACCGCCGCAGAATATATGTACACCCTCCAATTCATATTAATCGTTGCTGGTTTAGTACAACTTTGAACTACATCAGCGACAATTAATATGGATCGAAGGGGAGTAGCAAATTCTCTGGCTAGAAGCCTCTTCCTGCTGCTGCCGCCATTGCCATGGCATGATTCGCCGCAGCTTCCTAAGTCTCCGATCTGATTCAGTGTTGTCTAATCTAAAAAAAAAAAACTACAAAAGAGCTGCTGGGGAGAGCCGGAACGTGCAGGTACTATAAATACATGTTGTAAATTTTTCATCATCTATCAAAAGTGCCACATGTTGCTGTTGAAATGATGCATGTAAAACTGCAGATTTGTTGATTGCAAGGTTCAGGACTTCATATGTTACAGGTTGCAAACAAGCAAGAGCAACACAATGATTCTTCCTGTCCTGATGCACAGAATTATTCCAGTTCCGTATGTGCAAATCAGATCACGTACATGGTACATACACCACACAAAAGTGTGGATCAATCTTGAGCAAAGCCTGGTCTCTAATGACGAACATTTACACTATTTACAGAGGGAAGCAAGTACGCGCCGTGGGGGCTCGAAGGACCGCCGTGAGTGCAGCACCGCCCAGTTGTCGATGAGAAGGATGTCACCTTGCTGCCATGGGACCGCGACGCATTCCTCTTCAAGGATCTTGCCACATTCCTCTATGACATCGGCGGGCAAGGGCGAGCCGTCGCCGAAGGTGACGGCCTTAACTGGATCGTTACGGGCGTCCTTCCACCCGGTGTAGGCGGCGACCATGCTGTTGAACCATATCTTCCTCCCTCGGCTCTCGTCCCACTTGACTGCTGGTATCGGACCCATCACTGTTTTAACCCCGTCGTCTGTCCATTCCAGCTTCATCCCAAGCTCCACAGCCCTGTGAAGGACAGCATGGTGAAAGTTCAGTTATCAGCATTGTGAATGGTCTAAATCTATCAATGGAACCCTACTTCAGATGTTATTCAAAAGCTTTTAGCATTTTTTCACTGAAAAGTGACATGTGTTTTGTGATGTGCTGTAGTCATGACAAGATGAAAGATAAAAAAACAGTATTAAGTATCTTGACAAAATGCCTTTAGAATACACTAAAATGGGTTAAATAAATGAAGGGCATTCGAGTACCAGAAATTTTTAAAAGCTTGCACTGCTCTACAAATGTTACTAAGACAAACATACATGATTAAAATCTTGAACTCTAGATACACCTTGTAATACACTTCTAATCAACTATCAACATTGACTCATCCTGAACTTGCAACCAAGACAATGACAGTTCATTGTTGAGCTCTAGATACACCTTGTTATGAGCTCTAGTGAAATACAATGATGTTACAGAAGATTATTGATGTTAAGAATTGATAACAGAGGCAATAATATATTAGCTCTGTTTTAAAGGAACAAGAAGCCAGACCTTTCCTCGGCGACGGATTTGTCTTTAGTGAGAAATGTGGATTGCCATCCACGGCCGATTGGAGAAGATGGGTCGTCACCCTCTCCCAATACCCTTGTGTATATCAGGCCATGCTTCTCCAATTTCTCCACAAATTCAGGGAAGTTTTCCTTCATCCTCTTATACACATAGTGGCTCAGCACTATTGGTGTCTCTCCACCACTTTTTGGTTCCACCTCACAGAAGAAGAAGAGTTTCGCCGGAAAAGTTGGAACCTAACGAATGATGAGAATCAAGATTCCAAATAAGATTTACTCCCTCCGTTCCTAAATATTTGTCTTTCTAGAGATTTCAACAAGTGACTACATACGAAGTAAAATGAATGAATCTACACTCTAAAATATGTCTACATACATCCGTATATTGTAACCATTTGAAATGTCTAGAAAGACAAATACTCCCTCCGTAAACTAATGTAAAAGCGTTTAGAATACTAAAATAGTGATCTAAACGTTCTTATATTAGTTTACAGAGGGAGTATTTAGGAACGGAGGGAGTATTATTTTACATAATTCAACTCGTATGGTAACACTAACATTTGATCCTTAACATGACAACAAAACAAAACTGTAGTGCTAGTATCTTGCAATTCAGGGTTTATTTATATTGGTTACATAATTAGCTCTGAATATTCATCAAATGTAATTCAACACAGATAAGATATGTCGAGTGGCTTGTCATCAGTTCAGAGCGGCTAACGCAGGAGGCCGGCTGACCTGCGCCATCTCATGGTGGAAGGGGATCTTCTGGTCGGGCGGCGACTCGTTGGCGGTGAACACCCGGCCCACCACGTTGGTCCGGGGCGCCGCGCCGCCGACGTAGGGAAGCTCGTCGTACCCGAACGCCTCCACGGCGGCGTCGAAGTCCGCCGCCGTCCGCGCGGGGAACCCACGCAGCAGCACCGCCCCTGCCTCCCGCAGCAGCGGCTCCACCTGGGACGCCCGCTCCGAGCGCACGGCCGCCAGGAACTCGTCGAGGCTCCCCTCTCCCGGTCCCGGGGGTCCGCCGCTCGGGACGAGCACCGCGGGGAAGGCGACGCCCTCGACGGCCCGCTGCTCCGGGAGCCGCGCTTCCTGGAAGAAGCTGCTGCCCGCCACGGGCGCCATCTGCAGTGCAGGGTTTGGTTCGCGAGGTGTTGGCGTGGCTGACTGTTCTGCGAGACTGCTAGTGTGTGACTGAGGTGAGAGACGTGATGAGGATGATGCTTCATGGTTTGGATGAACGTGGACGGGTTCTGGAGCAGGGCGGGGCGAAGGTTGGAGTGACATGTGGGACTCGTCCCTGTTCACTGAAGCTGGAGAACAACAAAGGTGCGATGTTGGTAGGGGCGGGCCAAAACTGTTTCTTACAGTTCATTATACTGCCTCCGTTTTCAAATACTACCTTCGTTATGGTTTATTAGTCCCCTTTTAGTTTGTGCCAAACTTTGACCAGCGATTTAATTAACAAAATGTTAATGCATGTTAACAAAAATTATATCGTTGAATTTGTGTTCGCACACGAACACGTCACCGTGTACCCTCGACGCCGGGGGTGATGCACCGCAGCTCACGTCGAAGGAGACCCGGCCGGAAGCGCGGTACGCAAGCAATCCAGCGGGCGCTTTTGAGGACCCGAAACCCCACACGCCCGGGAGGGACCCCGTCTGGACGCGCGGCGGCTATGGGCTGCCCTAGGTCGGCCTGACCGCCCCTAGGGCCTCGAGGTTCGCCGCCCTGCAACAAGAAGAACAGACGAAGAACGAGAAAGAAGAAGAACTAGGGTTAAGGAGAAAAGGTAAAAGATAAAAAGTGATAAATGAATTGATCGATTGTGTGTTGTTCAATCGGCCGTCACCCCTTAGGTATATAAGAGGCGGCTGGACTTGCCGTGCAAGGAAAAGGCTTGGATTCACGTCCAAAACCCTAGCCAAATTCGGATTGGTTTTATCCGAACTTTCCAAAACTGTTCGGTTTAAACTGGCTGTACCTTGCGGGTAATTCTTGAGGTGGTAAACGACCTCGGATGGAAAAGAGCCCAAAAGCAATCTTGACCGTTTCGACGATACGAACAACTTTCATGTTGAACGTTTTTCGATTTGAAGCCATCTTCTAGGCCAAAACGGTCACGCAATACAGGCTGTTATTCGCGCTACCCATCAGACACGTGGCTGGTGGGGCGCGCCACTTATGGCTCTGTGACAGGGCTGTGTTCGGATGGCTGTAACTTTTGCATACGAACTCGGATTGGGACGATTTTTATATCAAAATCGACCGTTTCGACGAGACGCACAACTTTCATGTTGAAACTTTTTCCATTTGAAGTCATCTTAGTTGGGTTTCAAGCCATTCTTTAATCTGGTGTCATCATGAGCATCTCTGAACTTGTCATAACTTTTGCATCCGGACTCCGTTTTAGACCACTTTCATATCCATCTTGATCTTCTCAAAGAAAGCCATCTCATGGTGACTTCCAATCATAAGTTTGAAGTAATATTGACATAGATTAAAGCAACTTTTACGATTGTGCCACTTTTGAGCGTCAACACATGCCCCCCTGTTTTTCGGCAAAGCAAGCGTGCCGAAAAATAATTTGTACCATGTTGGTTCTAAGGACGATGTCAACACCCCATCGGCCATTTATATGCTTAGGACGATAATATATATCGGTCATTATTGTTCTTGAACCCTTGATGCAAACTTGGGAGAAACCTTCTCAACTTCGTTAACAATCCGATGATAAAGTTCCATAGATATGTATCTCAAGGTCATCCTCCGGACCATATTGTTCCCCCTTTTGCTAGGATTTTATAGATAATCAATAAACTCTCTCCAATCCTTAGTATCACCTACATCAAAATTCATTAGTGGCCGAAGCTGTGAACTTCGGTTCGGCCTTACCTATGTTGACGAGACGAAGCATCGGCTATTGAGAGAAATGCAATACACCATGATTAACGTAGTAGTCGGATGCTTGCTGTGCCAACTCTTTTGAATTGTCATGTCTAAATATAAGAACAATTTTAAAGCAACCCAAGGTAAATTTTGCATCTAGACATATCTCAAGATAAACTATAAGTGATTCGTCAAAACATTGATAACCCTTGGATATTTGATGCACTACTCATAACGAATCACCGAAAGCCTCAAGATGTATATCACCTTGTCTCGCTCTCCATTCGAACTAAGGACGATGCTAGAATACTACACCGGCCATGCATTGACATATTCTTAGGACGATAGATAAATATCGGCCATTATCATGTAAACTTCATTCAAAGCACATATAGCTGAAACAAATAAATGAAATGACAAACTAAGTATTTCGACCCTTTGGATCAGCAACAAAAGTTGTAACTAATCAAATGTATAGTGACTTGGTAATACCCTTTCATGATGTAAGAAATTATATGGCATCCATGGATTAAAATAAGCCCATTGAGGTTTACCAATCATACCTGATGACGAATTCCATGACATGGGCGTTAATGGCATAGTTGAAGAATATGGATAATGTGTAGACCGAAGATGCTGAAACCTTCGGCTTCGTCCTTCATAGTTTTCACTCTTTTCCTTCTTCACCTTTGCCGCACTTCTTGTAATGGAAGCTTGCACATAATTCTTATTTTGATCACTTCCTTTGGGAACCCATGCCATGTTTCTTTCTTCAAGTTCTTGTGCACTAAGTTTTTGTAGTTTCTTCTTTTGCCAATATGATAAGTCGAGTGGGCACCCCGGCTGCGATTTTGTCTTGGCCAATGGCAATCCTTTTTTGGCTTTGTGCACTCTCAACTTCTTTTCTTCAGATTTGGCACTTTGACTGTCAATAATTGGTTGCTTCATCTCATTGCCTTTAGTAGCCAATGTCAACACTTTAATTGGCTCTTTTTCATTTGAGATCAAATCTGAAGTTGCACTCTTACGACCATCTCTTTTAACACGGTAAACTTGCTTGACCACCTCTTTCTTCTTCCTTGAGCACCGGACCGATTCCTTATGATTGAAACGGTCTTTAACATGTGATTGTTCAAATGTTGATCTCCTCGAAGCTTCATAATATTGGTAAGATGGTCTAAAATAAGATGGAGAATGCGCCCTTGTATCATACCTGTCCCATGATGGATATGGATCTACTTGAGCATAGGGAGGCATCCACGGCATTGGCATTGGCGGCCCAAAATAAGGATATGAATATGTTGCATAAAAATTGTCACTTTGCCAATACCGATCCTCATACTTGCGCCTTGGGGGTGATCTTGGTTTCTTTGCATGATTTGGCCGATAAGCATTCTTCTCTTCACTCTTCTTTTGATATTTATCCAATAGTTCAGCGAAGGTGATTTTTGATCTCTTACACTTGCGCTTATTCCGGCCTTTGTTTTCTTTTGGTTTGCTTTCATCGATCATTGGATTTGCTTGCTGCCCCCCAGTCCTTGGCGTCTTCATTGTAGCTTCGATGGAACTCTCGCCCTCAAGATTATGCTCGTTATGCTCTTCAACAACTTCTTTACTTGAAAGCTTGATCCCATCACCTGCAGCTTTTACATTCTCTTTAAATGGATCGGCTTGAAGTAGCCGATGCAAAAACTTTTTGCCATCGGGACCAATCGGAATAGACTGGTCATCTCTTGGTGTTTCAACAAACTTCAATCGTCCTTTTTCAATGGCCGATTTAACTATTTGACGAAACATGTTGCAATCCTCAAAATTATGCTTGGATGAATCATGCAACTTACAATACATTCGTCCTTGGATTGATGGCTTAACATGGTGATCAAGAATTGTAATATAATTATTTTTCAGCAACAAGTCAAATATTTGATCACACATGCTTGAATTGAAGGTATACTTCTTGTTTTCTAGCCGATCTTGCTGTTTGAACGGCTTTGGAGATAGGCAAACGAATGGTTCAGATTTGTAATCTGCCCATTCGGCTATGCATTGTGTTTTCCACTCTATCTCCGATGTCTTTGGATAAGATATTATATTAGCATCAGTTTTCTCAATAGAATTTAACCTTGGCTTTAAATTTCTGAAACGAAGATATTTAGAACATACATGTCTCAGTTGAGACCAAGTGCAAGCCAAGTACGAAATAAGCAAAGCTACCCAACTAGATATGAACTTTACATAAAGCAACGGGGAAAGCTTTGGCTGTAACAATAAGTCAATATCGGTCTTTATAAATGGCATAATGGGTTGACCGATATGTTCTATAACGATTTTATTGCTAACAAGTAAATTACCCTTCTTCATTGGTCTTTCAAAATTACTTAAGATGATTTTTCTAATAGATGCATCAACAATATAGTTTTGACCAAATCTGAAAATAGGTAAATTACTCTCTATGCATACCTCTTCAAATATGTTGGGAGAACATGATGGTGATGTCACTTGAAGAACATCTTGCTCCGTATTTGGATGGCTCCCCAACACCCTTTCATCATCTTTTTCTTGATTCCGTGCATCATTGCTTTGAATATCCATGTCAGCCGAACTTTGTTCGGCTACTTGTTCTTGTCCTTGAGGCTTGTCAATTTCTATGGCACGGAACTCATAGGGCAGGAAGTAGGTTCCATTGACTTCGGAAAAATCAAGTATGACTGTTTTGCTATGCTTTCCATGCCCTTTCTCAATAATGTCTGCCTCTTTGGTTTTGATGGACTCAGAATATATACTACTTGATTCGGCTTTTCGAATAACCGAATTTTCTTTGTTACCTGAATCAACAACTTTATCTTTTTGAATTTGCAAGGCTTCTCGCTCTCGTCTAATTTTAGCCCACATCTCAGCTTGGCGAGCTTTAAACTTTTTCATCTCAATTTCCATCCACTCGTCATGAGATTGCCCCCCAATACTTTGAGACTCTTTCGGCAATGAGGTGCCGAAACTTTGCGATTGTTTAGGTGGTACAGTGGATGGTACAACACTGGACAACTGCATCATTTGCACAACTCTAGCTTTTACAGCAGGAAAATCATGAGGCTTCCCGCCTTCTATTAGTTCCTGGCGAATAAAGTTGCACAAATCCCAAGAGAATGTAAGCTTGTTCTCAGTTACCCAGTCTGGATATGGTTGCCCCCCAATGCTTTTAGACTCTTTCGGCAATGAGATGTTGCCGAAATTCTCTAATTTTGTAGGGGGGACATGATATGCCACGGTAGTAGGTGAAGGCATTAGTGCTCCTGCAAAAGTTTCACTTATTCGGCCATGACCATTAAGGTGCGGAGCCGAATTATGGACATCAACAGTTGCGTATGGTGCCAAAAAACTAGTAGCATGAGGTGTAGCATATGATGTTTGATGGTAATTGGCCGGATAACTAGTAGTAGCATGGCCAATTCCCCTATCCACCAGCATGTTTGGATTAACATGTTGCAAATTAGTTGCCGATGAATAAAAAGATGAAACACTATGTTGCATGCCATTGAAAGATCCTGCATGGGGTGTTTCAACTTGATTAACCGAACTCATCATGTTGTTCATCGGCATATGGATTTGTGGGGTTGCCGATGCATGGGAGTTGGGATACATATGTTGCATGTTGCTAAAATTATATGAAGTAGACTCATGGAGATTTTGTTGCATCGGCCCTTGCACATAATTAGATGCATGATTGATAAAGCTAGGGCTAGCCGATACATTATGCTCATTAGATGATCTAGCAACAACATATGCATTATTTGCATCTACATATGTGAATTGGGTATTCATATTACCTTTGTAGATTGCAAACCCTAGATGACGATCTCTTCATAGCAAGAACGGGCCGGAGACCGTTCAAAGCTTCGTCCCCAGCGGAGTCGCCAAAAAGTGTGTTCGCACACGAACACGTCACCGTGTACCCTCGACGCCGGGGGTGATGCACCGCAGCTCACGTCGAAGGAGACCCGGCCGGAAGCGCGGTACGCAAGCAATCCAGCAGTCGCTTTTGAGGACCCGAAACCCCACACGCCCGGGAGGGACCCCGTCTGGACGCGCGGCGGCTATGGGCTGCCCTAGGTCGGCCTGACCGCCCCTAGGGCCTCGAGGTTCGCCGCCCTGCAACAAGAAGAACAGACGAAGAACGAGAAAGAAGAAGAACTAGGGTTAAGGAGAAAAGGTAAAAGATAAAAAGTGGTAGATGAATTGATCGATTGTGTGTTGTTCAATCGGCCGTCACCCCTTAGGTATATAAGAGGCGGCTGGACTTGCCGTGCAAGGAAAAGGCTTGGATTCACGTCCAAAACCCTAGCCAAATTCGGATTGGTTTTATCCGAACTTTCCAAAACTGTTCGGTTTAAACTGGCTGTACCTTGCGGGTAATTCTTGAGGTGGTAAACGACCTCGGATGGAAAAGAGCCCAAAAGCAATCTTGACCGTTTCGACGATACGAACAACTTTCATGTTGAACGTTTTTCGATTTGAAGCCATCTTCTAGGCCAAAACGGTCACGCAATACAGGCTGTTATTCGCGCTACCCATCAGACACGTGGCTGGTGGGGCGCGCCACTTATGGCTCTGTGACAGGGCTGTGTTCGGATGGCTGTAACTTTTGCATACGAACTCGGATTGGGACGATTTTTATATCAAAATCGACCGTTTCGACGAGACGCACAACTTTCATGTTGAAACTTTTTCCATTTGAAGTCATCTTAGTTGGGTTTCAAGCCATTCTTTAATCTGGTGTCATCATGAGCATCTCTGAACTTGTCATAACTTTTGCATCCGGACTCCGTTTTAGACCACTTTCATATCCATCTTGATCTTCTCAAAGAAATCCATCTCATGGTGACTTCCAATCATAAGTTTGAAGTAATATTGACATAGATTAAAGCAACTTTTACGATTGTGCCACTTTTGAGCGTCAACAATTTGTACCGGAGCATAGTTTTCAACTATATTTTTTTGTGACATGCACAAACATTTTGTTAGTTAAATTTATGATCCAAATTTGGCACAAAATACAATAGGGACCAATAAACCATGACGAAGGTAGTATAAGTCTTTTTAGAGATTTCAACAAGAGAGTAAAATAAAATGAATCAACACTCTATAATATGTTTATATACATACGTATGTTGTAGTCAATTTAAAATATTTAAAAAGTCTTATATTTAGAAATGGAGGGAGTAATTTTATACTACTACGCAAATTCTGGACCGGCCATTGGATTGAGGGGGAAGTCAGTGGCCGAGGTAGCGCCCCTCTCGTCTTTGCACTTGTCCCTCGTCGTCGGCGCAAGACTCGTATCGTGTAGGACGTCATCCACCTTCAGTCGTGGATGCAAGATATTCAGGGCATGCTAGGCCCCACTGCCATGGACCCATGGTGCAATACATAGACCTCTGGCCCTGTGTGCACCACACGGCGGAGCTGTTTGGTTCTAGGCCTTTCATTGCCATATTTTTCCATAAATTTTTACTAAGCTTGTCTAGGATTAGGGGCTGTTTGGTTCTCAGCCTTAGATTGCCACGCCAAAGGCGTGGCTCGCCACAGCTTCCTAGGCATGTGCTTTGTTTTATACTAAAGTTTGGCTCGCCACAGTGCATGTGGGCTTCTGCAGCACAATTTTTTGCCTAAGGTGCGGCGCCTGTTTTGCTCGCCACAGTTTCTGCGGCATGCCACATGTGTGGCTAGCACCTAACCTTGGTCATGGCAAATTAAGTCTCAAACCAAACATGCCTTATTTCATTAAAATGGGAGTCACAAGTTGCAAGCCTAAGTGAATCTTGCCACACTTTTTATGTGTATGCCATGTGGGATCCAAGTGTGGCTTGCCTAAAGTGTGGCTTGAACCAAACATTTACCTAAGTTGGTCAAACTTGCCTAATCTTAGGTGTGGCAACCTTTGGCAAAGTTAGTCACAAACCAAACAGCCCCGGAGTTTTCAGATGCTCTTGCTACGAGATACTCTTCCTTGGTGCTTGCGAAGATCCCCACCAGAAGTTGACCTGGAGATCGTGGGCACCGCTTCACATCAACTTCTTCATGTGGTTTGCGATGCAGGACCGTTGCTATATGGCTGATCATCTTGCCCGTCATGGTCTACCCCACGAGTTCATTTGTGCGTTGTATGACTGATACGTCTCCAACGTATCTATAATTTTTTATTGTTCCATGCTATTATATTATAAACTTTGAATGTTTTATATGCATTAATATGTTGTTTTATATTATTTTTGGGACTAACTTATTAACCTAGAGCCCAGTGCCAGTTTATGTTTTCCTTGTTTTTGAGTTTCGCAGAAAAGGAATATCAAACTGAGTCCAAACGGAATAAAACTTTCGCGATGATTTTTCTTGGACCAGAAGACACACGAAGGATTGGGAGTCCAAGTCAGAGAGTCCTTGAGGCGATGACAAGCCGGGGAGGCGCGCCCTAGGGGTGTCTAGGGATTGTGGCCCACTGGGAGACCCCCGACCCCCTTCTTTGGCCTATAAATATAGAGATATTCCAGAAACCCTAGAAGCATCCACGAAAATACTTTTCCACCGTCGCAGGTCTCTGTTCCCGTGAGACCCCATCTGGGGGACTTTTCCGGTACTCTGCCGGAGGAGGATTCGATCACGGAGGGCTTCTACATCAACCTTGATGCCCTTCCGATGATGCGTGAGTAGTTTACCACAGACCTACGGGTCCATAGCTAGTAGCTAGACGATTTCCTCTCTCTTTGATCTTCAATACAATGTTCTCCTCGATGTTCTTGGAGATATATTCGATGTAATCTTCTTTTGCGGTGTGTTTGTCGAGATCCGATGAATTGTGGATTTATGATCGAATTATCTATGAATATTATTTGAAACTTCTCCGAAGTCTTATATGCATGATTTGATATCTTTGTATTTCTCTTTGAATTATTGGTTTAGTTTGGCCAACTAGATTGGTAGTTCTTGCAATGGGAGAGGTGCTTAGTTTTGGGTTCAATCTTGCGGTGTCCTCACCCAGTGACAGAAGGGGTAGCGAGGAACATATTGTATTGTTGCCATCAAGGATAAATATAAGAGGTTTATATCATATTGCTTGAGTTTATCCCTTTACATCATGTCATCTTGCTTAAGGTGTTACTCTGTTCTTCTGAACTTAATACTCTAGATGCAGGTTGGATAGCGGTGGATGTGTGGAGTAATAGTAGTGGATGCAGAATCGTTTCGGTCTACTTGCCACGGACGTGATGCCTATATTCATAATTGTAGGATCGAAAGTATGTCTAGAGG
>LR738711.1:116869317-116958179 GCA_902687465.1 Secale cereale
GATTAGACTACTTGACCAAATAAAAATCTAGCCATTTCCCAATTTTAATTCTTCGCAGATTTTAGCAACTTAGCACAATTCAAGCAACCAACCTACACATGCCATTCTAGAGTTGTAGCAGCGGAAAGTAAATCATTGCATATGAAGGTAAAGGGAGGGGTTTAGAGAGTGCAAACGCAAGTGTAGACACATATGTTTTTGTCGTGGTTCCGATAGGTGGTGCTATCGTACATCCACGTTGATGGAGACTTCAACACACGAAGGGTAACGGCTGTGCGAGTCCACGGAGGGCTCCACCCACGAAGGGTCCACGAAGAAGCAACCTTGTCTATCCCACCATGGCCATCACCCACGAAGGACTTGCCTCACTAGGGTAGATCTTCCCGAAGTAGGAGATCTCCTTGCCCTTACAAACTCCTTGGTTCAACTCCACAATCTTGTCGGAGGCTCCCAAGTGACACCTTACCAATCTAGGAGACACCACTCTCCAAAAGGTAACAAACGGTGTGTTGATAACGAACTCCTTGCTCAAATGCTTCAAATGATAGTCTCCCTGATACGTCTCCAACGTATCTATAATTTTTGATTGTTCCATGCTATTATATTATCCTTCTAAGATGTTTTATGGGCTTTTATATACACATTTATATGATTTTTGGGACTAACCTATTAGCCCAGAGCCTAGTGCCAGTTTATGTTTTTCTCTTGTTTTAGAGTGTCGCAAAAAAGGAATATCAAACGGAGCCCAATTGACTTGAAACTCAGCGGAGCTTATTTTTGGACTAGAAGAAGCCCAGGAAGTGCCGGAGGGGGACCAGAAGGTTCCCGGGCTGCCCATGAAGGAAATATGCCCTAGAGGCAATAATAAAGATGTTATTTGTATTTCCTTATATCATGATAAATGTCTTTTATTCATGCTAGAATTGTATTAACCGGAAACTTAGTACATGTGTGGATACATAGACAAAACAGTATGTCCCTAGTATGCCTCTACTAGACTAGCTCATTGATCAAAGATGGTTATGTTTCCTAGCCATAGACATGAGTTGTCATTTGATCAACGGGATCACATCATTAGGAGAATGATGTGATGGACAAGACCCATCCGTTAGCATAGCACTATGATCGTTTAGTTTTACTGCTATTGCTTTCTTCATGACTTATACATGTTCCTATGACTATGAGATTATGCAACTCCCGAATACCGTAGGAACACCTTGTGTGCTATCAAACGTCACAACGTAACTGGGTGATCATAAAGATGCTCTACAGGTGTCTCCGAAAGTATTCATGGTGTTGGCATAGATCAAGATTAGGATTTGTCACTCCGAGTGTCGGAGAGGTATCTCTGGGCCCTCTCGGTAACACACATCATAATAAGCCTTGCAAGCAAAAGACTAATGAGTTAGTCACGAGATGATGTGTTACGGAACGAGTAAAGAGACTTGCCGGTAACGAGATTGAACTAGGTATAAGGATACCGACGATCGAATCTCGGGCAAGTAACATACCGTTTGACAAAAGGAACAACGTATGTTGTTATGCGGTTCTGACCGATAAAAGATCTTCGTAGAATATGTAGGAGCCAATATGAACATCCAGGTTCCGCTATTGGTTATTGACCAGAGATGAGTCTCGGTCATGTCTACATAGTTCTCGAACCCGTAGGGTCCGCACGCTTAACGTTTGATGACGATCGGTATTATGAGTTTTTGAGTATTGATGTACCGAAGGTAGTTCGGAGTCCCGGATGAGATCACGGACATGACGAGGAGTCTCGGAATGCCCGAGACATAAAGATTGATATATTGGACGGCTATATTCGGACACCGGAAGTATACCGGAAAAGTTTCGGATTTATCGGGAATGCCGGAGGGGGTTACCGGAACCCCCTACGAGAGGGGATGGTCCATAGTGGGCCTAAAGGGTGAGAGAGAGACAGCCCATAGGGCTGGCCGGCGCCCCCACCTAGGAATCCTAGTTGGACTAGGATTGGGGGGGCGCCACCTCTCCTATTCCTTTCCCCCTTCTTCCTTTCGGTGAATCCTACTAGGAATAGGATTGCAATCCTATTCCTAGTAGGACTCCCTCCCTAGCCGCACCAGGAGAGGTTGGCCGGCCTCCCTCCCCTGCTCCTTTATATACGGGGGCAGGGGGGCACCCAAAGACACACAAGTTGAATTGTTTTAGCCGTGTGCGGTGCCCCCCTCCACAGAATCACACCTCGGTCGTACCGTCGCGGAGCTTAGGCGAAGCCCTGCGCCGGTGAACACATCATATCTGTCACCACGCCGTCGTGCTGACGAAACTCTCCCGTGAAGCTCAACTGGATCAAGAGCTCGTGGGACGTCATCAAGCTGAACGTGTGCTGAACGCGGAGGTGCCGTACGTTCGGTGCTTGATCGGTTGGATCGCGAAGAAGTTCGACAACATCAACCGCGTCACTTGACGCTTCCGCTCCCGGTCTACGAGGGTACGTAGACACACTCTCCCCTCTCGTTGCTATGCATCTGGTAGATAGATCTTGCGTGATCGTAGGAAAATTTTAAAATACTACGTTCCCCAACACGACCACTGCAGAAGATAGAGAGAAAATGAAAGTCATTCCCTATGCCTCAGCCATAGGATCTATCATGTATGCAATGCTGTGTACCAGACCTGATGTGTGCCTTGCTATAAGTCTAGCAGGGAGGTACCAAAGTAATCCAGGAGTGGATCACTGGACATCGGTCAAAAACATCCTAAAGTATCTGAAAAGAACAAAGGATATGTTTCTCGTATATGGAGGTGACAAAGAGCTCGTCGTAAACGGTTACGTCGATTCTAGCTTTGACACTGATCCGGATGACTCAAAGTCACAAACCGGATATGTATTTTTATTGAACGGTGGAGCTGTCAGTTGGTGCAGTTCCAAGCAGAGCGTCGTGGCGGGATCTACGTGTGAAGCGGAATACATAGCTGCTTCGGAAGCAGCAAATGAAGGAGTCTGGATGAAGGAGTTCATATCCGATCTAGGTGTAGTACCTAGTGCATCGGGTCCAATGAAAATCTTTTGTGACAACACTGGAGCCATAGCCTTGGCGAAGGAATCTAGGTTTCACAAGAGAACAAAGCACATCAAAAGACGCTTCAATTCCATCCGCGATCTAGTCAAGGAGGGAGACATAGAGATTTGCAAAATACATACGGATCTGAATATTGCAGACCCGTTGACTAAGCCTCTTCCACGGGCAAAACATGATCAGCACCAAGACTCCATGGGTGTGAGGATCATCACTTTGTAATCTAGATTATTGACTCTAGTTCAAGTGGGAGACTGAAGGAAATATGCCCTAGAGGCAATAATAAAGATGTTATTTGTATTTCCTTATATCATGATAAATGTCTTTTATTCATGCTAGAATTGTATTAACTGGAAACTTAGTACATGTGTGGATACATAGACAAAACAGTATGTCCCTAGTATGCCTCTACTAGACTAGCTCATTGATCAAAGATGGTTATGTTTCCTAACCATAGACATGAGTTGTCATTTGATCAACGGGATCACATCATTAGGAGAATGATGTGATGGACAAGACCCATCCGTTAGCATAGCACTATGATCGTTTAGTTTTACTGCTATTGCCTTCTTCATGACTTATACATGTTCCTATGACTATGAGATTATGCAACTCCCGAATACCGTAGGAACACCTTGTGTGCTATCAAACGTCACAACGTAACTGGGTGATCATAAAGATGCTCTACAGGTGTCTCCGAAAGTATTCGTGGTGTTGGCATAGATCAAGATTAGGATTTGTCACTCCGAGTGTCGGAGAGGTATCTCTGGGCCCTCTCGGTAACACACATCACAATAAGCCTTGCAAGCAAAAGACTAATGAGTTAGTCACGAGATGATGTGTTACGGAACGAGTAAAGAGACTTGCCGGTAACGAGATTGAACTAGGTATAGAGATACCGACGATCGAATCTCGGGCAAGTAACATACCGATGACAAAAGGAACAACGTATGTTGTTATGCGATTTTGACCGATAAAAGATCTTCGTAGAATATGTAGGAGCCAATATGAACATCCAGGTTCCGCTATTGGTTATTGACCGAAGATGAGTCTCGGTCATGTCTACATAGTTCTCGAACCCGTAGGGTCCGCACGCTTAACGTTTGATGACGATCGGTATTATGAGTTTATGAGTTTTGATGTACCGAAGGTAGTTCGGAGTCCCGGATGAGATCACGGACATGACGAGGAGTCTCGGAATGTCCGAGACATAAATATTGATATATTGGACGACTATATTCGGACACCGGAAGTGTTCCGGAAAAGTTTCGGATTTAACGGGATTGCCGGAGGGGGTTACCGGAACCCCCTACGAGGGGGGGTGGTCCATAGTGGGCCTTAAGGGAAAGAGAGAGGCAGCCCATAGGGCTAGCCGGCGCCCCACCTAGGGTTCCTAGTTGGACTAGGATTGGGGGGGGGGGGGCGCCACCTCTCCTTTTTCCTTTCCCTCTCTTCCTTCTTTTGGTGATTCCTACTAGGAATAGGATTGCAATCCTATTCCTAGTAGGATTGCAACCCTAGCCGCACCAAACAAGGGCCGGCCGGCCTTCCCCCTTGCTCCTTTATATACGGGGGCAGGGGGGCACCCAAAGACACACAAGTTGAATTGTTTTAGCCGTGTGCGGTGCCCCCCTCCACAGAAACACACCTCGGTCATACCGTCGCGGAGCTTAGGCGAAGCCCTGCGCCGGTGAATACATCATATCCGCCACCACGCTGTCGTGCTGACGAAACTCTCCCGTGAAGCTCAACTGGATCAAGAGCTCGTGGGACGTCATCAAGCTGAACGTGTGCTGAACGCGGAGGTGCCGTACGTTCGGTGCTTGATCGGTTGGATCGCGAAGAAGTTCGACAACATCAACCACGTCACTTGACGCTTCCGCTCCCGGTCTACGAGGGTACGTAGACACACTCTCCCCTCTCGTTGCTATGCATCTAGTAGATAGATCTTGCGTGATCGTAGGAAAATTTTAAAAATACTACGTTCCCCAACAGTGGCATCATGAGCCAGGTCAATGCGTAGATGATATGCACGAGTAGAACACAATGAGTTGTGGGCGATACTAGTCATACTGCTTACCAGCATGTCATACTTTGCTTCGGCGGTATTGTGAGATGAAGCGGCCCGGACCGACATTACGCGTACGCTTACGCGAGATTGGTTTCACCGTTACGAGCACTCGTTGCTTAAAGGTGACTGGGGGTGTCTATCTCTCTCACTTTAGCTGAATCAAGTGTGGCTACGCCCGGTCCTTGTGAAGGTTAAAACAACACATACTTGACGAAACATCGTTGTGGTTTTGTATGCGTAGGTAAGAACGGTTCTTGCTAAGCCCGTAGCAGCCACGTAAAACTTACAACAACAAAGTAGATGACGTCTAACTTGTTTTTGCAGGGCATGTTGTGATGTGATATGGTCAAGACATGATGAGTTATACGGTTTTGTATGAGATGATCATGTTTTGTAAAGTTATCGGCAACTGGCAGGAGCCATATGGTTGTCGCTTTATTGTATGAAATGCAATCGCCATGTAATTGCTTTACTTTATCACTAAACGGTAGCGATAGTCGTAGAAGCAATAGTTGGCGAGACGACAACGATGCTACGATGGAGATCAAGGTGTCGCGCCGGTGACGAAGATGATCATAACGGTGCTTTGAAGATGGGGATCAAAAGCACAAGACGATGATGGCCATATCATGTCACATATTTTGATTGCATGTGATGTTTATCTTATTATGCTTCTTATTTTGCTTAGAACGACGGTAGCATTATAAGATGATCCCTCACTAAATTTCAAGGTATAAGTGTTCTCCCTGAGTATGCACCGTTGCGAAAGTTCATCGTGCCGAGACACCACGTGATGATCGGGTGTGATAAGCTCTACGTTCAAATACAACGGGTGTAAGCCAGTTTTGCACACGCAGAATACTCGGGTTAAACTTGACGAGCCTAGCATATGCAGATATGGCCTCGGAACACTGGAGACCGAAAGGTCGAGCGTGAATCATATAGTAGATATGATCAACATAAGATGTTCACCATTGAAACTACTCCATCTCACGTGATGATCGGACATGGTTTAGTTGATTTGGATCACGTGATCATTTAGATGACCGGAGGGATGTCTATCTAAGTGGGAGTTCTTTAATTAATATGATTAAATTGAACTTTAATTTATCATGAACTTAGTCCTGATAGTTATTGCATATCTATGTTATTGTAGATCAATGGCCCGTGCTACCGTTCCTTTGAATTTTAATGCATTCCTAGAGAAAGCTAAGTTGAAAGATGATGGTAGCAATTACACGGACTGGGTCCGTAACCTGAGGATTATCCTCATTGCTGCACAGAAGAATTATGTCCTTGAAGCACCGCTAGGTGACAAGCCCCCTCCCACTAATGTGGACGCTTTGAACGTCTGGCAATCGCGGTCTGATGACTACACGATAGTTCAGTGTGCCATGCTTTACGGCTTAGAACCGGGACTTCAACGACGTTTTGAACGTCATGGACCATATGAGATGTTCCAGGAGTTGAAGTTAATATTTCAAGCAAATGCCCGGATTGAGAAACATAAGATTTCCAATAAGTTCTACAGCTGCAAGATGGAGGAGAATAGTTCTATCAGTGAACACTTGCTCACAATGTATGGGCACTACAATCATATGACTCAACTTGGTTGCCAAGTTGATGAGAATAGTGTTATTGATAGAATTCTTCAATCACTGCCACCAAGCTATAATGGCTTCGTGATGAACTATAATATGCAAGGGATGCAAAAGACAATTCCCGAGCTCTTCGCTATGCTCACAGCTGCGGAGGTAGAAATCAAAAAGGAGCATCAAAGGTTGATGGTTAACAATACCACTAGTTTCAAGAAAAAGGGCAAGGAAGGGATTTTCAAGGAGAATAGCAAGATTGTTTCTGCTCTCGCAGAAAAACTCAAGTATGGAACCAAGCCTGAAACTGAGTGCTTCTACTGCAAGGGGACTGGACACTGGAAGCGGAACTGCCCCAAGTATTTGGCGGATAAGAAGGATGGCAAGATGAACAAAGGTATATGTGATATACATGTTATTGATGTGTACCTTACTAATGCTCGTAGTAGTACCTGGGTATTTGATACTGGTTCGGTTGCTAATATTTGTAACTCGAAACAGGGACTACGGATTAAACGAAGATTAGCTAAGGACGAGGTGACGATGCGGGTGGGAAACGGTTCCAAAGTCGATGTGATCGCCGTCGGCACGCTACCTCTACATCTACCTTCGGGATTAGTTTTAGACCTAAATAATTGTTATTTGGTGCCAGCGTTGAGCATGAACATTATATCTGGATCTTGTTTGTTGCGAGACGGTTATTCATTTAAATCAGAGAATAATGGTTGTTCTATTTTAATGAATAATATCTTTTATGGTCATGCACCCTTAAAGAGTGGTCTATTCTTATTGGATCTCGATTGTAGTGATACACATATTCATAATATTGAAACCAAAAGATGCAAGGTTAATAATGATAGTGCAACTTATTTGTGGCACTGCCGTTTAGGTCATATTGGTGTAAAACGCATGAAGAAACTCCATAATGATGGACTTTTGGAATCACTTGATTATGAATCACTTGGTGCTTGCGAACCATGCCTCATGGGCAAGATGACTAAAACTCCGTTCTCCAGAACTATGGAACGAGCAACATATTTGTTGGAAATCATACATACTGATGTATGTGGGCCAATGAGTGTTGAAGCTCGCGGCGGGTATCGTTATTGTCTGACCTTCACTGATGATTTGAGCAGATATGGGTATATCTACTTAATGAAACACAAGTCTGAAACATTTGAAAAGTTCAAAGAATTTCAGAGTGAAGTAGAGAATCATCGTAACAAGAAAATAAAGTTTCTACGATCTGATCGTGGAGGAGAATATTTGAGTTATGAGTTTGGTCTTCATTTGAAACAATGTGGAATAGTTTCACAACTCACGCCACCCGGAACACCACAGCGTAATGGTGTGTCTGAACGTCGTAACCGTACTTTATTGGATATGGTACGATCTATGATGTCTCTTACCGATTTACCACTATCGTTTTGGGGTTATGCTTTAGAGACAGCTGCATTCACGTTAAATAGGGCACCATCTAAATCCGTTGATACGACACCTTATGAACTATGGTTTGGCAAGAAACCAAAGTTGTCGTTTCTTAAAGTTTGGGGCTGCGATGCTTATGTGAAAAAGCTTCAACCTGATAAGCTCGAACCCAAGTCGGAGAAATGTGTCTTCATATGATACCGAAAAGAGACTGTTGGGTACACCTTCTATCACAGATCCGAAGGCAAGATATTCGTTGCTAAGAATGGATCCTTTCTAGAGAAAGAGTTTCTCTCAAAAGAAGTGAGTGGGAGGAAAGTAGAACTTGATGAGGTAATTGTACCTTCTCCCGGATTGGAAAGTAGTACATCACAGAAAATTGTTCCAGTGATTCCTACACCAATCAGTGAGGAAGTTAATGATAATGATCATGAAACTTCGGATCAAGTTTCTGCTGAACGTCGTAGATCAACCAGAGTACGTTCCGCACCAGAGTGGTACGGCAACCCAGTTCTGGAAATCATGTTACTAGACCATGATGAACCTACAAACTATGAGGAAGCGATGATGAGCCCAGATTCCGCAAAATGGCTTGAAGCCATGAAATCTGAGATGGGATCCATGTATGAGAACAAAGTGTGGACTTTGGTTGACTTGCCCGATGATCGGCAGGCCATCGAAAATAAATGGATCTTCAAGAGGAAGACCGACGCAGACGGTAATGTTACTGTTTACAAAGCTCGACTTGTTGCGAAAGGTTTTCAACAAGTTCAAGGAGTTGACTACGATGAGACTTTCTCACCTGTAGCGATGCTTAAGTCTGTCTGAATCATGTTAGCAATTGCCGCATTTTATGATTATGAAATCTGGCAAATGGATGTCAAAACTGCATTCCTGAATGGATATCTCAAAGAAGAGTTGTATATGATGCAACCAGAAGGTTTTGTCGATCCAAAAGGTGCTAACAAAGTATGCAAGCTCTAGCGATCCATCTATGGACTGGTGCAAGCATCTCGGAGTTGGAATATACGCTTTGATGAGGTGATCAAAGCATATGGTTTTATACAGACTTTTGGAGAAGCCTGTATTTACAAGAAAGTGAGTGGGAGCTCTGTAGCATTTCTAATATTATATGTGGATGACATATTGTTGATTGGGAATGATATAGAATTTCTGGATAGCATAAAAGGATACTTGAATAAGAGTTTTTTCAATGAAAGACCTCGGTGAAGCTGCTTATATATTAGGCATCAAGATCTATAGAGATAGATCAAGACGCTTAATTGGACTTTCACAAAGCACATACCTTGATAAGATTTTGAAGAAGTTCAAAATGGATCAGTCAAAGAAAGGGTTCTTGCCTGTATTACAAGGTGTGAAGTTGAGTAAGACTCAATGCCCGACCACTGCAGAAGATAGAGAGAAAATGAAAGTCATTCCCTATGCCTCAGCCATAGGATCTATCATGTATGCAATGCTGTGTACCAGACCTGATGTGTGCCTTGCTATAAGTCTAGCAGGGAGGTACCAAAGTAATCCAGGAGTGGATCACTGGACAGCGGTCAAAAACATCCTAAAGTATCTGAAAAGAACAAAGGATATGTTTCTCGTGTATGGAGGTGACAAAGAGCTCGTCGTAAACGGTTACGTCGATTCTAGCTTTGACACTGATCCGGATGACTCAAAGTCACAAACCGGATATGTATTTTTATTGAACGGTGGAGCTGTCAGTTGGTGCAGTTCCAAGCAGAGCGTCGTGGCGTTATCTACGTGTGAAGCGGAATACATAGCTGCTTCGGAAGCAGCAAATGAAGGAGTCTGGATGAAGAAGTTCATATCCGATCTAGGTGTAATACCTAGTGCATCGGGTCCAATGAAAATCTTTTGTGACAACACTGGAGCCATAGCCTTGGCGAAGGAATCCAGTTTTCACAAGAGAACAAAGCACATCAAAAGACGCTTCAATTCCATCCGCGATCTAGTCAAGGAGGGAGACATAGAGATTTGCAAAATACATACGGATCTGAATGTTGCAGACCCGTTGACTAAGCCTCTTCCACGGGCAAAACATGATCAGCACCAAGACTCCATGGGTGTGAGGATCATCACTTTGTAATCTAGATTATTGACTCTAGTTCAAGTGGGAGACTGAAGGAAATATGCCCTAGAGGCAATAATAAAGATGTTATTTGTATTTCCTTATATCATGATAAATGTCTTTTATTCATGCTAGAATTGTATTAACCGGAAACTTAGTACATGTGTGGATACATAGACAAAACAGTATGTCCCTAGTATGCCTCTACTAGACTAGCTCATTGATCAAAGATGGTTATGTTTCCTAGCCATAGACATGAGTTGTCATTTGATCAACGGGATCACATCATTAGGAGAATGATGTGATGGACAAGACCCATCCATTAGCATAGCACTATGATCATTTAGTTTTACTGCTATTGCTTTCTTCATGACTTATACATGTTCCTATGACTATGAGATTATGCAACTCCCGAATACCGTAGGAACACCTTGTGTGCTATCAAAAGTCACAACGTAACTGGGTGATCATAAAGATGCTCTACATGTGTCTCCGAAAGTATTCGTGGTGTTGGCATAGATCAAGATTAGGATTTGTCACTCCGAGTGTCGGAGAGGTATCTCTGGGCCCTCTCGGTAACACACATCACAATAAGCCTTGCAAGCAAAAGACTAATGAGTTAGTCATGAGATGATGTGTTACGGAACGAGTAAAGAGACTTGCCGGTAACGTGATTGAACTAGGTATAGAGATATCGACGATCGAATCTCGGGCAAGTAACATACCGATGACAAAAGGAACAACGTATGTTGTCATGCGGTTTTGACCGATAAAAGATCTTCGTAGAATATGTAGGAGCCAATATGAACATCCAGGTTCCGCTATTGGTTATTGACCGGAGATGAGTCTCGGTCATGTCTACATAGTTCTCGAACCCGTAGGGTCCGCACGCTTAACGTTTGATGACGATCGGTATTATGAGTTTATGAGTTTTGATGTACCGAAGGTAGTTCGGAGTCCCGGATGAGATCACGGACATGACGAGGAGTCTCGGAATGTCCGAGACATAAAGATTGATATATTGGACGACTATATTCGGACACCGGAAGTGTTCCGGAAAAGTTTCGGATTTAACGGGATTGCCGGAGGGGGTTATCGGAACCCCCTACGAGGGGGGATGGTCCATAGTGGGCCTTAAGGGAAAGAGAGAGGCAGCCCATAGGGCTGGCCGGCGCCCCACCTAGGGTTCCTAGTTGGACTAGGATTGGGGGGGCGCCACCTCTCCTTTTTCCTTTCCCTCTCTTCCTTCTTTTGGTGATTCCTACTAGGAATAGGATTGCAATCCTATTCCTAGTAGGATTGCAACCCTAGCCGCACCAAACAAGGGCCGGCCGGCCTCCCCCCTTGCTCCTTTATATACGGGGGCAGGGGGCACCCAAAGACACACAAGTTGAATTTTTTTAGCCGTGTGCGGTGCCCCCCTCCACAGAAACACACCTCGGTCATACCGTCGCGGAGCTTAGGCGAAGCCCTGCGCCGGTGAATACATCATATCCGTCACCACGCCGTCGTGCTGACGAAACTCTCCCGTGAAGCTCAATTGGATCAAGAGCTCGTGGGACGTCATCAAGCTGAACGTGTGCTAAACGCGGAGGTGCCGTACGTTCGGTGCTTGATCGGTTGGATCGCGAAGAAGTTCGACAACATCAACCACGTCACTTGACGCTTCCGCTCCCGGTCTACGAGGGTACGTAGACACACTCTCCCCTCTCGTTGCTATGCATCTAGTAGATAGATCTTGCGTGATCGTAGGAAAATTTTAAAAATACTACGTTCCCCAACAGCCCACGAGGGTAGGGGGCGCGCCCCCTACCTCGTGACAGCCCGGAGATCCCCTTTACTTGTCCCCGACTCCAACACCTCCTATATATACTAAAACCTCCGGAAAATAACCTAGATCAGGAGTTCCGCCTCCGAAAGCCTCTGTTGCCACCGAAAATCAATCTAGACCCGTTCTGGCACCCTGCCAGAGGGAAGAATCCCTCTGTGGTGGCCATCTTCATCATCCCGGCGCTCTCCATGACGAGGGAGGAGTAGTTCACCCCCGGGGCTGAGGGTATGTACCAGTAGCTATGTGTTTGATCTCTCACACACTCTCTCTCTCTCTCATGTTCTTGAGATGGCACGATCTTGATGTATGGCAAGCTTTGCTATTATAGTTGGATCTTATGGTGTTTCTCCCCCTCTACTCTCTTGTGATGAATTGAGTTTTCCCTTGAAGTTATCTTATCGGATTGAGTCTTTAAGGATTTGAGAACACTTGATGTATGTCTTGCATGTGCTTATCTGTGGTGACAATGGGATATCATGTGACTCACTTGATGTATGTTTTGGTGATCAACTTGCGGGTTCCGTGACCTTGGGAATCTATGCATAGAGGTTGGCACACATTTTCGTCTTGACTCTCCGGTAGAAACTTTGGGGCACTCTTTGAAGTACTTTGTGTTGGTTAATAGATGAATCTGAGATTGTGTGATGCATATCGTATAATCATGCCCACGGATACTTGAGGTGACAATGGAGTATCTAGGTGACATTAGGGTTTTGGTTGATTTGTATCTTAAGGTGTTATTCTAGTACGAACTCTATGATAGATCGAACGGAAAGAATAGCTTCATGCTATTTTACTACGGACTCTTGAATAGATCGATCAGAAAGAATAACTTTGAGGTGGTTTCGTACCCTACAATAATCTCTTCATTTGTTCTCCGCTATTAGTGACTTTGGAGTGACTCTTTGTTGCATGTTGAGGGATAGTTATATGATTCAATTATGTTATTATTGTTGAGAGAACTTGCACTAGTGAAAGTATGAACCCTAGGCCTTGTTTCCTAGCATTGCACTACCATTTATGCTCACGTCTACAACTTGCTACCTTGCTGTTTTTATATTTTCTTATTAAAAAATCCTTTATCTATCATCCATATTGCACTTGTATCACCATCTCTTCCCCGAACTAGTGCACCTATACAATTTACCATTGTATTGGGTGTGTTGGAGACACAAGAGACTCTTTGTTATTTGGTTGCAGGGTTGTTTGAGAGAGACCATCTTCATTCTACGCCTCCCACGGATTGATAGACACTACAATAAAATACACTTCCATGATGATACGTGTTTGTCACAGTAGGTCACATTTTCTGTCATGCATGTACATCCATGACAAATTTATGACAGAATCAAAATAGTCATACCTGTGCTGTCGTAGAAGTGTTCCATGACATTACCAAAATTATCATCACAGAAGTGTCCACTTCCATGACGATAAATTGCGCGCCACAGAAGTGCTTTCATCAAGGGTGACTGACACGTGGCATCCACCGTAAAGGAATGTTGTTAAGCTATCAGGTCCGGTTTTGGATCCGATAACCCGTTAACAGCCCCGACCAATGGGGATTTTCCACGTGTAAAATCATCATTGGCTGTAGGAAACACGTGTCGGCTCACCGTTGAGACAGATGTCATCCACTCATTGGACCCAAAGCGCCTATGATACATCGACACATGGCACGGCCCAACAGAGGCCCATTCCTGTGAAAAGGCCGGCCCGTTTGACTTGGTCAAAAGGTGGCGAGTCGGCCCACGGCAAGCCTGTTAACGGGCTGTTCGCATATAGCCCATTTACAGCCCGCTAACCCAGGGCCCGTTTACGGCCTATCCGAATTAGGCCCAGTAGCGTCATCTGGGCCGTCCAATATAATTCCAGCCCGTTTGAACTTCCGGCCCATGTATTGCCCATGACGTCTTTCGGCCCATATGAGGCCCTTATTACTCTCGGCCCATTAACGACCCGTGGTAAAACTGGCCCGTAATGAACATTGTATCACTTTATACCCATTAACGGCCCATTATTCCGTTGGGCCGTTTCTAGCCCATGTTATCTTTTGGCCTTCTCAGGGCCCATTTATTCTTGGGCTCATTTCCAACATTCATTTACTTTCGGCCTGTTACTGTCATTTTCTTCTTGTGGGCCAAATACAACCCGTGGTTAGAGTCGGCCCGTTTGTGGCCCGTTAATACGTTGAGCCGGTTTCATAGCGTCATCAAATACGGCCCATTTATTCTTGGGCTCATTTTCAGCATTCGTTTACTTTCGGCCCGTTACTGTCATTTTCTGCTTGTGGGCCAAATACAGCCCGCGGTTACAGTCGGCCCGTTTGTGGCCCATTAATACGTTGGGCCGTTTTCATAGCGTCAACAAATACGACCTATTAACGACGACCTGTTATGGTCGGCCCATGAACGGACGATTTCAACTCTAGCCCATTTACGTCCATAATGTGGTCTGTTATTGGCCCATGTTTGGCCAACCGATCATACGACCCGTAGAAGGCCCATTGATGATACGGCTCGTAGAAGGCCCATTGTGTCAACGACTTGTAGAAGGCCCATTGTTTCTACGGCCCTTAGAAGGCCCATTGTTTCTACGACCCGTAGGAGGCCCATGTTAACTACAGTAAATATGTAGCCCATTGTTAATGTGGCCTAGTTTTAAAAAATAGGTTATTCCGGCCAATAGCAAACCACGGAAAAAGAACTGCACTGACTACAAGAAAACAAATAAACAAGACAATAAGGAAATAAATAAGCAAGCAATTAACGCTAGCCTATTACCGCTATTACACATATTACATCCATTGGGTTGTCTCACTGTCTTCGAGATAGTCTTCCTTAGCTGTTTTATCAGCTTTGTTGGAGACCAACAAGGATGTGTCACTATCCTGAACCTTATCTGCATTACTTCCTTTACCATTGCTTAATAAGGCACTCTTCCCCAATATTCTGTCAACATTCAAAAAGAAGAAACAAGTAGACACATAACAATTTAGCATGTACTAGTATATGAAACTCATTTCGGTGAACCAGTTCATTAGTAAGGTGGACAGGGTTAAACTACCAAGTCTTCTATTGCCAAGTACTAGTACATAATAAAAGCATCAAACAAACATATATCTATGTCCTATGGTCACTGCATTGTCTTGCCAAATCAAAATAGAGACACGGTTCAAATCATATCAGTTCAAGACAAAGCATCAGTGAAAGAATACAAAGCGTGGGAAACTACACGGCACAACAAGATTTCAGATGGGTACCACGGGTCTACATGTACAACAACACTATTTGCTTTGTTGTGATGCTAGTAATGTGCATGATATGAGAAGTCAATTGTATACACAATTGAAATTGAAATCAACAGAGCTATTGATAAGAGCAAGCCTGTTAAAGAAACATGCGTGAACATACCTATTGTGCCATTGGAGTTTCGATTGGATCCTTCAATTTAAAAATAAGTTTGTATGAGTAAACACAGTGATACAAGAGCAAATCAGTATGCATGATAGCAATCATAGTTAAAAAAGGCGCGCCTAAGCGAGCGCTTAAGCACGCCTAGGCTCTAGGCGTTGGCGAAACGCATTGCGCATAACTACGCTTAATCTGTGCATAACTGCGCATAAGCATGCGCTTTGGTCAATAAAGCGCAAGGCAGTGGCAAAACACGCAATTAACGCCTAGCGCTTTTTGGAACTATGATAGCAATGGAATCTTAAATTAGAACAGTTGTTCTTTAGGTTTAGGCACTTGTTCTACATGAACAGAGTATAGTAAGATGCAAGAATATACTACTTAAAAATAGAAAATGAGCTCATAGACCTTACCACATTCTTGGTTCGGGACCAGTACAAAACAAGGTGTTCCCAGTCATCGTCCAGTAAATGTGTCTTAGGAGAACGTAAGGGAATTTGATGAGTTTCTTTGCCGGTGAAGTACGTTCTCTTCAGGTAATTCCGATACTGCCACCAAGCATTCTTGAAGATAGCAGAGGTATTAGCACATGTTACCTCATCCTGAGTTTCCAAATTGGTCCTTCTCTATAGAGAAAAATGGGAAAATTTGTTGTATTATAACCATCATGGAGGTAGGATGTATGGGACAAAGCAAAGTAATTGCCATGAATACCATTACTTACACATAACTCCTGGACAAACACCCGCAACTCGCATTTTCCTTCATCTTCAGTATAATATTTCCAAGATGGGAAGATACGCACATACGATTTAACAACATCAAATGCGATAGATGCTAAAGTACGACTAGCTGGTTGTGCTTCCACCACAGGAATAGGCGTACTAACTGGTGGAGTTGGGGTTCGACGTGGTAGTACTGGCCCTTTGGGCACTGGAGCTGCCTTACTAACTGCTCTTGTTTGAGAGCTCTGTGGTGGAGATGGTGCTATGTCAACAGGAACTGGGTTACTATCTGTTGGAGTTGGGGTTAGATTGGGTGAAGCTGGTTCTCTGACCGTACGATGTCCATCCAACGGCTGTAGTGCTTCTTCAACCTCTGGTCTTCTTGCTCCAGCCGCCCAAACCAGCACCGGTCGTGCCTCGTGCTCCTGCCTCCCGTGGCCGGCTGTGATGCCGCGGAGGCCTCCCCGCCCCCTACTACTCCCACCGCTGGCCAGGCCATCCCTCTACTCACCCACACCCCCTGTTATTCTGCGGTGATGGCAGCCTCACACCATAGCCGAACTAGTGAACCCTCGTACTCCTATCCGCGTGGACATCCACTGCCGCGTCTTCCCCGGCTCCGCGTCGTCCCCTTCCTAGGCCTCGCAGTTGTCCACCGCCCTGGTGCTCTCGGCGCGGCCTGGTCAACATGGTCAAGGAACGACTTCCATCGGAAGAGTACTATCATGGAGAGGCTGACAGTTGGGTCCACGACAGCCGCAAGGAAGTGCCTCCTTATTACGCGGAAACTAATTATTCCTCCACCTGGCAGTAGGGACCCACCGGACGGGCCACCGTATTTGGCAAAAAAACGTTTCCCCCCTGACTGCTGGGACCCACCGGACAGGCCACCGTATTTCGCCAAAAAAAAGTTCCTCCCGCTGTCAGCTCAGACCCACCAGAAGTGTCCCTTATTACGTAGAAAAAAAATGAATACTCCCCCTGCTAGCTGGGACCCAGTATAGTGGGAGGCTAACTTGTGGGCCTATTAAGTTGACGGGGATGGAGGGCTTTGTCAACTTAGTCAATATGCACGATTCTAGCTTCATTGACCGTACGATGTCCATCCAACGGCCGTAGTGCTTCTTCAACCTCTGGTCTTCTTGCTCCAGCCGCCCAAACCAGCGCCGGTCGTGCCTCGTGGTCCTGCCTCCCGTGGCCGGCTGCGATGCCGCGGAGTCCTCACCGCCCCCTACTACTCCCACCGCTGGCCAGGCCATCCCTCTACTCACCCACACCCCCTGTTATTCTGCGGCGACGGTAGCCTCACACCGCAGCCGAACCAGTGAACCCTCGTACTCCTCTCCTCGTGGGCATCCACTGCCGCGTCTTCCCTGGCTCCGCGTCATCCCCTTCCTAGGCCTCGCCGTCGTCCAACGCTTTGGTGCTCTCGGCGCGGCGTGGTCAATGTGGTCAACAACCGAATTCCATCAGAAGAGTAATGTACGTGGAGAGGCTGACAGCTGGGTCCACGGCTGCAGCAAGGAAGTGCCTCCTTATTACGTGCAAAATAATTATTCCTCCACCTGACAGCAGGGACCCACCAGACGGGCCACCGTATTTCGCAAAAAATGTTTTCCCCTGACAGCTGGGACCCACCGGCTACATCTTCGCACGCAAGGAAGTGCGTCCGGGCAAAAAACAAACGATTCGCCCCCCTGACTGCTGGGACCCACCAGCTACATCTTCGCACGCAAGGAAGTGCCGGACAGTCAGGACCCACCTGGTCGAAGCGTACGTAGCGTTTTCATTCTGGTCGCGAACGTGTACGTACATACTGGCCGATGTAGAGGCGCGCACGTTTCGTAGTAGAGGCGCGCACGTAGCATGTACACATACGTACAGCGGCCAGTGTGCAAGAAAGAAAATACGGCCACGTATGTACATACGGGCTGGGTCTCGAACGCCTACTCGTGCATACGTACGGCCAGGGCTCGTGTACATGGCTGGGTCGGAATGGAGAAACAACGTCGTCGTTGTGTCCATGGGGAGCCAACCAGCTAGGTCGGAATGACATGCGTCGTCGTGTTCATCGGGAGGGCTTGGACGGAACAGCCGATGGAAACGAGGCCTGGCGTACCCCAGAATGGAGGAAACGACCTTGTGTTCGACCGGCCACGTTTGAAACGGGATCCTGTTCATCGGGAGGGGTCTGGCGTACCGCAAAACGGAGGAAACAGACCTCCTACGGTCGAAACGGGGGTCCTGTTGATCAGGAGGGGTGTGGTGTACCGCAAAACGGAGGAAACGGACCTCCTACGGTCGAAACGGGGGTCCTGTTTTTTTTTTTGAACCGGGCTAATCCCCTTTCCATTATAGGCATAACGGAAATACAGCCGAATCCTTAGTTCGAAACGAAGAGGGAAAGGGAAAAAGAGAGTTCAAGCACTTCAGGGAAACCCGCTGCGAGCGCTCGAAATCGAAGCGCCCACTACGAGGCAAAAACCCTGAAGCACCAAAACCACGCAAAGTACCAGAAGCAAAACAAACAGTTCATTACATCCTACACAGAGGCGACCCATCAGGAGTCTAAGATAGCTAGCAACTGCCACACGAAAACGGCATCATGTGGGAGGTTGGAGATTTTCTCTTCATTCTTCAATCCTTCCCCCCCAGCAGTGGAGTCACCCGTCAACATGCGCAGTTGCGCAGAGTCTCATCATCTTCTTGGCATTCTCCTTTAGAAGCGTCGCACCGCACTCCAGTTCCGTTCTTTCTTCCTCCTTCAAGAGCCCTGCCCAATAAGATAGATGCATGCAAACAGTGAAGACAATCTCAAAAGGAGATGACAATTTCTTGAATTCAAAAGTTGCCTGGTTTCTTCGATTCCAGATAGCCCAACAGACAGCCGCCAGGCCCATAGTATAGTATCTCTCCCCATAAGGAAGGAAAGCATAGCACCAGGAATAGAACTGGCATAAGTTGTTAGGACATAACTCCGTCCCAAGTACCGCCCCAATAGTGCGCCTAGTTACCCTGGCCACTGGGCAGAGGAAGAACAAGTGCAAGTAAGTTTCCCTACAGCTGCAGAAAGAACATCTGGGATCACTAGTCCATTTTCTACATTTCATAACATCTCTAGTAAGGACTGCATCTTGAAAGAGTTGCCAAAGAAAAATCTGTATTTTCAGAGGCAGCTTAGCCTTCCAGATCCATCTATAATCACATCCACACAAGTTCCTCTCCAGGTAAGAATAAACAGATTTGGTAGTGAATCTCCCCCTGGGACCAAATGCCCATTCCACATTATCTTGTTCAGTCGACTAAACACTATCATCAGCAATTTTTTTTAACTTCTCCAAATTGCCGAGCCAAGTCCACATTAAGTCTACATCTAAAGATTCCCCCCTCTGCACGGCTTCTGAATTGAGCAATGGTATCATCCTGGTAATAGGCAATGCTATATAACTCTGGATAAACATCTCCCAAAGGAGGATGAACACCAATAGGATCACGCCAAACCCTGGCTATGTTGCCAGATCTGATATTGATTTTTCTACCAGCCATATAAACATCCTTGACCTTAAGCAAAGCTTTCCACACAGGGGAATCATTGAATTTAAGTTTGACGTTGGCCACAATATTGTTTTTGAGGTATTTGGCTATCACCACATCTTGCCAGAGCCCTTTCCCTGTATCTAACTTCCACCACCATTTAGTTAGTAACGAGAGATTTTGCTTGTGGAGGTCTTTCACCCCAAGGCCCCCTTTCTTTTTGGACCGACAGACCCTCGCCCACTTAACTAAGTGATAGCGTTTTCTGCCAGTCCCTCCACACCAAAAGAATTTACGACGGAGTTTATCTAGTTTTTCAATAAAGGTCTTGGAGAGTAAAAACATAGACATATAATAGTAAGCAATGCTAGAGAGGTGAATTCAAGAGAGTTAGCCTCCCACCAGAAGAGGCAGAATTGCCAATCCACGAGCCGCAACATTTGAGATATCGGACCACCACGTATTCCCAGTCAGCGTCCCGGAGAGAGGAATAACTGACAGGCACTCCTAGGTATTTCATAGGGAAATGCCCAATCTGACAACCAAACAGGTTAGCGTATTTTTGAGTAACAGTATCATCCCTGCCCACGCAAAGCACTTCACTTTTAAGAAAATTAATCTTCAAACCAGACATCATTTCAAACAAGTATAGCAACAGCTTAAGATTGACCGATTTATCAACGTCATCCTCAATATAGAGGATAGTGTCATCTGCGTATTGCAGGATGGCAACACCATTAGGAATAAGGTCAGCAGCGAGCCCTTTGAACAAATTGTTTTACTGGGCATTAAGTACCATTTTTGTAAGGCATTCAGCTGCAAGATTAAACAGGAAAGGCGAGATGGAGTCGCCTTGTCGCACCCCTTTGCAACTTTGAAAGTAAGCCCCTAAAGTGTTATTAATTTTGACACTAACTGTACCATTTCTCAAGATCTGATCAATCCAGCCACACCACTTGGTATTGAACCCTCTCATCTTGTGGCATTCCAGCAAGAACTCCCAATTGATCTTATCATATGCCTTTTCAAAATCAAGTTTCAAAACCATCCCAATTTTCTTCTTGACTTTAGTATGATGCAACACTTCATGCAACGTCAAGATACCATCCATCATATTATGCTTTTTAATAAAAGCATTTTGGTGACGACTGAACAGTTTATCCGCAAAGTTTGCTACCCTAATGTCCAGCACTTTGGTGATGAGTTTATACGGACAACGCAAGAGACAAATAGGGCGGAATTCTTGAATTTTCTTAGCTCCGCTGATCTTAGGAATTAGAGTAATAACTCCATAATTCAACCTCTCTACATCAAGAGAGCCATCATGAAATGCCGCAAACATATTCATGATGTCATTTTTCACAATATCCCAGCAAAACCGATAAAACTCCGCTGGGATATTATCAGGGCCCGGGGCTCTATTACTATCCATAGAGAATAAGGCTGCTTTCACTTCTTTCTCACTAAAAGGTTTTGTAAAAAAGTCATTCTCTTCCTCCGTAATCTTTTCCTCGGGGGCCCAAGTGTCTGGGTCTAGATGGAACATATTCCCTGGACCTGGGCCGAAAAGCTCCTTGTAAAAACCTGTGGCATGCCTGAGAAGATTATCCATCCCCTCAACAGTGGTTTCACCATGTGAGAAGGAGTGGATAGTATTTTTTTTTGCCGTTAGCTATTCTGTGATAAAACGCCGTGTTCTGATCTCCTTTCAACAACCATGTCTCATGGGATTGTTGGAGCCAGAACAATTCCTCATTAACCAAAAGCTGTTGAAATTCCCCACATAACATGGCCCTCTTGTTTAAAGAATCGGGGTCAAGAGGGCCCAGTTCCTCCATCGCCTCAAGATCTGCCAATTCTTCTTTAATACGACTTTTCCTTTTCTTATCATGACCAAATTTGTCGGAGCCCCATCCTTTAAAAAATTCTTAAAGCGTTTCAGCTTAATATTAAGCACATCAATGGGGTCAGACGATTTGACAGGTCGCTGCCATATTTTCCTGACAAGGGGCAGAAACTCTTCTCTAGCCAACCAGCTAATTTCAAACCTAAACTCCCTAGGTTTAGGTGCTTGAGGGCGGGCAATATCACAGGTCAGAAGTAAAGGATTGTGATCCGAAACATCTCTAACCAGTTTTCTAGCTGTCACCAACGGATAGAGATCCTCCCACTCACCATTCATAAGAATCCTATCCAGTTTTTCTAGAGTAGGATGTGCTTGATTATTCGACCAAGTGAACACTCCTCCCTCAACATAAATCTCACGAAGACACATAGTATTAATAACAGCATTGAATCTATCTACATGCTGTGAGATAACCATCTTTTTATTCTTCTCACCACAGTGTCTAAGAATATTAAAATCGCCTCCAACTATATATGGGATGTTTAAATGGCTACAAAAATTACCCAGTTCGAACATAAATTCTTTTTTATATTCATCATGTGCAGCACCGTAAGTGTTCAACAGGGCCCACACCTTCTGTTTTTCTACATCGAATAAAACCACTTGGAGAATATATTTATCCTTGGTCCAAGATACTACTTCTAATTTCTCCTTTTTAACACCACTTAAAATACCACCAGCTTTACCAGCTGAGGGAATCCAGTTCCACTCAAGAGTATTATAGGGGTCTATCTTTCTAAGAAAACTAGAAGAGAAATTCTTCTTCATAGTCTCTTGGATACACAGAAAATCAAGGGAATGATTCTTAATAATGTCAGAAAAGCAGGTGGTCATTCCTTTTTTCCCTGCTCCTCTGCAATTCCAGAAGATACCATTCATTTAGAATGTTTCCCCCTGGTCACTCTGCTAGGAGGCTTAGCAGCATTACCAGTTTTAACAGCGGGCTCCGCTGTTTTCTGACTCCTAGTTCTCGGTGGACACTATATTCAACCTTTTCTTCATTGCTTGCTCCAAATGGGCCTTCTAACTCAATAACCTGTATATTTTCCTTGACTTTTTCAGCATAGGTTTTTTGTTTGTTACCAACAGGGTAGCCAACAGCAAGAGTGGGGGTCCCCTGGACAGCAGGATAAATGGCAGTGTCTACATGTTTCTTTTCAGCCCCAGCTTGAGCCTCTCTCTCCATAGTATGAATAAGAAGAGTATCATGGTTGGAATTGTCTGAGTTAACTGACTCAGTTGACTCGGGAAGATCAGTGGCACATTGTTTCCCCATATTCTTTTTCCCCCACATCATTACCCCCAACCGAAGAACTCCCCATAAGATCCTCAACTCCTCCCATCTTCTTTTGTTTTTTGGGAGTGGGTTCTCCCTGCTCGTCAGAGATCTTGTTCTTAATTTTCTCTCTATCAGGGTCTCTAACCAGCACTTGATCCACAGAGAAAGTAAAATCATAGAAACACCCCCCAGGACTGCCTCAGCCACTGGAGGGATCTCATCAACATCACGGCATCCCATTTTAACTCTCACCGACTCAGGTCTATACATAGTGGCCATATCAATCTCCAGGGGCACACCCCCAAGAGATGCTACAAAAGATACATTTCTCTCACACCTTTTATCCGTGGGAATGTTACCAATCCTGACCCATGCCTTCTCCAGAATTCCCTTAGCTCCATCATCATGGTTCCATCTGGTAACTCTCACCACAGTACCACAAGGTTTCATAGTCATGCGATCACTATAGCATGCCTTATCAACTTCTCTAGCATTTGGAAATCTCATCAAGAAAACCCCAGGTTCAAGTATCTTAGCAGAACATCTCCAAGTTTTACCCAGATATAAGAAAAAAGCATCATTCATTTGTTTGGTAGTAGGATTCCCTTTCAGCATAGTAATTACTACATTGCACGATCTTTCCCTGGCTTGTTCTGCCGAACAATAATCATGCACATAGTAAAAGCCTTGACCTCTAGCCTGGAATGCACACATAGGGGCAATACACTCCCACTGTAGGAATTCAATGCAAACAGAAGCAAGATGGCCTAATTTGTTACATCTTTCACAGAAAGCTTGAGCGCAACGAACATGAGAATGACCCACAGAATTGCACATAGGGCAAGGATCGCCAGATTGATAGGATAGCACCTGATTTCTCGGAGCGGATTTGATAGCCGAAGGAGCAGCGGAAGCGCTGATCTCAGCCGCTTGGATAGAACTGCTCCCCCCGCCAGATCTCGTGGGTTTCTGATTTTTCTCCACCCAGACTCCACCCGAGATGGTGTTGGCCCGATCTGTGGTCGCCGCAGCAGCTTCCCAACGTGAAGTGTCGGAGGAGTATGAGAGATTGGACTTGCCGTTGTTGTTGTTGTCGAATCCCTCGCGGCGCCATGAGAATCGACCTCCGCCGCGGTCAGATCTGCCCCCGCCGCGGTCAAATCTCCCCTCGCCGCGGTCGAATCGGCCAGCACCATGACCTGCCCGACCAGCGCCGAAACCTTCGCGACGGTCGCCGCGGAAGCCGTGCGCCACCTGATCCGCCATGGGAGTGGAAGCAGTAACCTCAGCGAAGGATCTGAGATCACCACCGATTTTCCCCTCCACCAGGAGAAGGAGGAGGGAGGAGGAGAGTTCGATCTAGGGTTTTGATGCGCCGCCCAGAAATGGGAGAATGCCGCGTCTAGGTCAAGCAGAGCGTGGCGCCTGGGTTTTGTACCCCCGCTCGGCTGCGTTGGACGCCCCCCAACGCCGTCCATGTGTACGCCATCCACCATTGCCGGGTGCTCCCCCACCACCGACCCCACCCATGGTGGGTCGGGTGGGACGCGGTATCGTATCTCCGCACCGTGTACCTCACGACTTGGCCCAACATTGTTCGTGACCTCTCGAACGTTCCCCTCACCGGCGTGAGTCGCGGCCACCACTGAGCTCGCCGGAATTCTATCCCGAACCCTAGCAAAAAAACACGGAAACGAAATGATGTGCCCAATATCTACAACCTCGTGCTCGCGGAGAGCCCTTGCATCCACCATACTGCCCCTGTCATCAAACAGGACGAGGCGGAGTGCGTCCCGGCGGAGCAGGAGCTCGCCGTCGCGGAGAACGACGGTGCGCACGGACTCCCAGTCCGCTGCGTAGCGGACGCTCCAGCGGACGTCCATCGGCACCGCCTGAAGTTGAATTGATTACGTAGTCGATGAGGTCCTGTTGATCGGGAGGGGTGTGGCATACCGCAAAACGGAGGAAACATACTTGTGTTGGAGCGCTAAAGTCGAAACGGGGGTCCTGTTGATCGGGAGGGGTGTGGCGTACCGCAAAACGGAGGAAACGGAGTTGTGTTGGGCGCTACGGTCGAAACGGGGGTCCTGTTCATCGGGAGGGGTGTGGCGTACCACAAAACGGTACTCCACGGGATACTGTTCATCACCACCGTCGACCCCTCCAGCCTCCATGGGCTACTGTTCATCCATCGTCGACCTCCTCCAGCCTCCACCTGCGAATGTTCAGCCTCCACCACGCGCTACTCCACCGGCTACTGTTCAACCAACCCTCTCCATGGGCTCCTGTTCAACCACCCCTCCACGGGCTACTGTTCATCCAGCCCTCCACGGGGTGGTCCTATTCATGTAGCCCTCCACGGGGTCCTGTTCATACAGCCCCAACCGGCTCGATCGAACGGGGTCTTGTTCATGCATAGGCAACACCACGGGGTCCTATTCAGCCACCCCCACCGAGAACTGTTCATCCAAACCCCACAGCAACGCTCACTGTTCCTGCAGAGACAGCATCGATCGGCTTCAGTTAGTAGTAGTAGCAAAGAAATCGCTCGATCGGGTTCAGTTAACAGCCATCGATCGATCGCTCGGGTTCAGGAACGCATAGCCTACAATGTAATCGCTCGGGTTTAGTTAGAGCCCAATGACTCGCACTCACGCGCATGCGTGTACGAGAGAAACGCGCATCCTCGGGTTCAGTTAGAGCCCAACGCCTCGCACTCACGCGCGTGCGTGTACGAGAGAAACGCACATCGCTCGGCCCCGACCACCCACCGTAACCGGGAACACATGATACGTCCAAAACGTATCTATAATTTCTGCTTGCTCCATGCTTCTTTTGTGTGACATTGCTATGATATTGATGCACTTCCATACACTTTTGATCATATTTGGACTAACCTATTAACTCAGTGCACCACAGTGCCAGTTCCTGTTTTCTACTGTTTTTCTATTTCAGGTTTCCCCCATATTAAAAGTGCTCCAAAAATTCCAGGAAAAATATACTCCCTCCATTCCCTTATACAAGGCTACAAACTCAAATTACAGGTACCAAGGTAAAATTTAATGACTGCTTTGCAAGTCCACTTTTCTTTTCGTAAACTGGGATCATTAATACGCCCACATGCATGCAAGGAAGGAATTAAAAGAAAGTACTACAGTGTCATTATGATTACATGCATGCAAGTATTAAAACAGTTGGTAGTACGAGAAAACATCATTAATTTTTGCCTCGATTACAGTTAGTGGCCTTGTATAGATGAAAATTGTATTTTCCATAGTGGCCTTGTATAAGGGAATGGAGGGAGTAGGAAAAATCAGCGTACAGGAAGCTTCGCGAAGAACCAAAGATGGGCCAGAGGGAAGCCAGGGGAGGCCCAGGCGGACACCTGGCGCGGCCCCACCCCTGGCCGCGCTAGGGACGCCTGGGGCCCCTGCTCCGCCTCTGGCTACCCCCCTTCGCCTATATATCCCTCTCGCCCCGAAACCCTCGAGGACAGAACCCTTTTTCGCGATCTTGCCTCTGTTCCGCCGCCGCAGCGCTTCCGAGATCGGGAGCATCAGGAGAACTCTTCCTGGCACCCTGCCGGAGGGGAGAACCACCATCGGGAGCTTCTCCACCACCATGGACGCTTCCCGGATGAGTCGTGAGTAGTCCACCTTGGACCATGGGTCCATGATCAGTAGCTATGTGATGTTCTCCTCCCCTCTTTGCTCTTCATGGTTTAGACCTCGTGAGCTGCCCTACATGATCGAGGCACATATGTAATCTTTCTGCTGTTGCTTTGCTGAGTTTGCTGGGATCTGATGGATTATGAGACTATGTTCATATTGTGTTTGAGTAATATATTTGATTCACCTCTTTTATATCTTTGTTCTTGAGTAATTCTTGCATGTTCTCCGTTGCTGTTTATTGCTTTGGCCAAGTAGTAGGTAGTAACTCCAAGAGGGAGCGTTATGCTTGATTGTGGGTTTATGCCCCCTGATGACTAGCTTGAGTGATAGAAACATGAGTCTAGGGGATGTGCCGTTGCCATAAGGGAGAAAACAACGGTGCTTGTACTTGCGGGTGCAAGGATTGTTTACTTTACGCAAAGTTCTTTTAATGCAGTTGTCTGTTGCTTTGAGTTTACACTTTGGGTGAGATTCGCAACTTAATACCAGCGAGATGTTCTGGATAGATATCTCAAGGTGGATGATTAGTAGTAGATGCAGATGGATTTCGGTCTACTTGCCTTGGCGTACCGCCCATGCTTTTGAGCCTCTACCTTTCTTTGCAGCATAGTTAGCATTGGTTTGCGCACATAATCCTGTCAATTGGCCAGCTGTAATTTGTTTACCTCGCTTTTCTGTTTTATCGTCTTTTGGGAGAGAGACATCACTAGTGAACATCATGGGACCCCGGTCCATATTACCACCGCTGATCACACCTTCTATTTACTTCATGTTTTTATTTCCTAGTTGCGGTCTTAGCTATCATTATTATCTCTTGTGTTTGATCCTTTGTAAACAACAAGGCCGGAGGGATTGACAACCTCTCTGTACTCGTTGGGAGCAAAGTTATCTGTATCTGTGTGCAGGTCCCGTCAACCGCTAAGTTTCTGGCGCCGTTGACACCTACTTGTCGACCCTCGGAGTCTCACGGGATTCGATCCTAGGTATCTTTGCCAAGGGAAATTTGCCGCTACGCTACATCTCAACCTTCCACTTGGGGTAACCAACGAGGGGCGAGAAGCCATCAACACCCCGATATTTTCCTCTCCCTCGCTTCTACCATGGTTTTTTCCGTCATCGACGGCCCAAAGAATGTCATGCAGCTGCGTCTCCGGCCCGCCCAGGACGAAAAGCCCATTTTCTGTCATGATTTTTTGTCATGGAAGTAGGACCCCACCACATCTATGATGATACCATGTTTTGTCACAATTATTGTCATAGAAGTGTCATAAGTATGACAGAAAAAAGTTTCATTCGGCCCAAAATGTCACGGATGTGTCTTTTTTTTGTAGTGAAACCTTAGGTCATCCACTTGAGGGAAATTTGCTACTGTCCTACAAACCTCTACACTTGGAGGCCCAACAACGTCTACAAGAAGAAGGTTGTGTAGTAGACATCAAGCTCTTTTCTGGCGCCGTTACCGGGGAGGTTTGTGCTTGAAGGTTCATCTTTAGATCTTCAATCGAATCTTTTAGTTTCTTGTTTTATCACTAGTTTACTTTATAAAAGAAAACTACAAAAAAATGGTATTAAGGTTACCTCATATGCTTCATCTTTTTAATATCTTTCGTGAAAATGATGGGAAGGAAAATTGTGCTCAAGCACTAGAAGAAGAATTACATAGAATGCTTGGCATAAAATATGTGCATGATGAGCATGATTGCAATGTTGTTAGTGTGAATCCTTTGAATATCCATGATGCCAATGATATGCAAAGCCACAAGCTTGGGGAATCTATGTTTGATGAAGATGATATTTTTAGTCCCCCAAGTTTTGATGAGGAAATTTATTATGACGAAAGCATGCCTCCTATTTATGATGATTATATTGATGAAAGTGGATTTGGAGAGGTCATGACTTTATTTAGTGATGAATCCACTATTTCGGAAGAGGTTCCAATTGATTATGAGAACAAAGTTGCTATCTATGATGATTATTGTGATGACTTGTATGATATTAATAATAATGATAACCATGAAACTTTTCATCATGGTTTTAGTATTCAATTGGATTATGCCTCACATGATAATTATTTTGTTGAGTTTGCTCCCACTACTATTCATGAGAAGAAATTGGCTTATGAGGAGAGTAACAAAAATTATATGCTTGTGGATCATGAAAAGAATGCTTTATGTGATAGTTATATTGTTGAATTTATTCATGATGCTACTGAAAATTATTATGAGAGAGGATCATATGCTTGTAGGAATTGCAATAATATCAAGTTTCCTCTCTGTGTGCTTAAAGTTTTGAAGTTATGCTTGTTTTGCCTTCCTATGCTAGTTGATTATCGTTCCTATAAGTAGTTTGCTCACAAAATGCCTATGCATAGGAAGTGGGTTAGACTTAAATGTGCTAGTCATATTCTTCATGATGCTCTCTTTATGTTTCAATTCTTATCTTTTATGTGAGCATCATTGAAATCATCATGCCTAGCTAAAGGGCATTAAAGAAAAGCGCTTGTTGGGAGGAAACCCAACTTTATTTTTGTTCTTTGCTTTTGGTTCTGTTTAGGAATAGGTATTTCATATAGCTTCTATTTAGATGTGGTTTTGTGTTTTAGTTAGCGTTTGTGCCAAGTAGAATCTTTGGGAAGACTTGTGTGAAGTTTATGCGATCATGCTGTAAAAAACAAAAATTTAGCGCTCACGAGATTGGCTACCATTTTTACTGGAGAGTGCTTTTTAGTTCATTATTTATGCAGATGATTAATAGACAAATTCCTCATGTCCACCAATTTATTTCAGAATTTTTAGAGTTACAGAAGTATTCGAAAGTTACAGATTACTACAGACTATTTTGTTTTTGACAGATTCTGTTTTCTATGTGTTGTTTGCTTATTTTGATGAATCTATGAGTAGTATAGGAGGGTATGAACCATAGAGAAGTTGGAATACAGTAGATATTGCACCATTATTAATTTATAATGAGTTCACAACAGTAACTAAGTGGTGGTTTTATTTTCTTATACTAGCGGAGCTTACGAGTTTTCTGTTGAGCTTAGTGTTGTGAACTTTTCAAGTTTTGGGTAAAGTTTCGATGGACTATGGAATAAGGAGTGGCAAGAGCCTAAGCTTGGGGATGCCCAAGGCACCCCAAGGTAAAATTCAAGGACAACCAAGAGCCTAAGCTTGGGGATGCCCCGGGAAGGCATCCCCTCTTTTGTCTTCGTCTATCGGCAACATTACTCGATGTTATATTTGTATTCACCACATGATATGTGTTTTCCTTGGAGAGTCATGTATGATTTGAGTCTTTGCTTTTTAGTTTGCCACAGTCATCCTTGCTGGACACACCTTTTGAGAGAGATAAATATGATTTAGAATTTATTAGAATACTCTATGTGCTTCACTTATATCTTTTGAGCTAGATAGTTTTGCTCTAGTGCTTCACTTATATCTTTTAAGAGCACGGTGGTGGTTTTATTTTGTAGAAAATCTCTCATGCTTCACTTATATCTATTTGAGAGTCTTTTAGAACAACATGGTAATGTGCTTTGGTTATAAAACTAGTCCTAATATGATAGGCACCCAAGTTGGGTATAGTAAAAACTTTCATACAAGTGCATTGAATATTATGAGAAGTTTGATACTTGATGATTGTTTTGAGATATGAGGATGGTGATATTAGAGTTATGCTAGTGGGGTAATTATGAATTCAATAAATACTTGTGTTAAAGTTTGTGATTCCCGTAGCATGCACGTATGGTGAACCGCTATGTGACGAAGTTAGAGCATGAGGTATTTATTGATTGTCATCCTTTGTGTGGAGGTCAGGATTGCACGATGGTTAACTCCTACCAACCCTTCCCCTAGGAGCATGCGTTGAATACTTTGTTTTGATGACTCTTTGATTTTTCCAATAAGTATATGAGTTCTTTATGACTAATGTTGAGTCCATGGATTATACGCACTCTCATCCTTCCACCATCGCTAGCCTCTCTTGTACCGCGCAACTTTCGCCGGTACCATACACCCACCATATACCTTCCTCAAAATAGACACCATACCTACCTATCATGGCATTTCCATAGACATACCGAGATATATTGCCATGCAACTTTCCACCGTTCCGATGATATGACATGCTTCATCATCATTCAGATAGAGTCATATTTTGTTCTAGCTTCGAGTTGTAATCTTTGAGTTGTAAGTCAATAAAAGTGTGATGATCTTCATTATTAGAGCATTGTCCCATGTGAGTAAAGGCCAAAAAAAAGAGATGGCCCAAAATAAATAAATAGAGAGGGGCTAATAAAAAAAGAGAGGAGAATGCCCCTCCAAAAAAATGAGAGAAAAGAGAGAAGGGACAATGCTACTATCCTTTTCCACACTTGTGCTTCAAAGTAGCACCATGATCGTCATGATAGAGAGTCTCTTGTTCTGTCACTTTCATATACTAGTGGGAATTTTCATTATAGAACTTGGATTGTATATTCCAACGATGGGCTTCCTCAAATGCCCTAGGTATCATGAGCAAGCAACTTGGATGCACACCCACTTAGTTTCTTTTGATGAGCTTTCATACACTTATAGCTCTAGTGCATCCGTTGCATGACAATCCCTACTCACTCACATTGATATCTATTGATGGGAATCTCCATTGCCCATTAATACGCCTAGTTGATGCGAGACTATCTTCCTCCTTTTTGTCTTCTCCAGAACCACCATTCTATTCCACCGGGGTTGTGCATGATTTAAATATTTTGTGTGATGAAGAGGGAGCATAGCCAGACTATATGATTTTGTAGGGATAACTTTCTTTGGCCATGTTATTTTGAGAAGACATGATTGCTTTGTTAGTATGCTTGAAGTATTATTACTCTTATGTCAATATTAAACTTTCGTCTTGAATCCTTCGGATCTGAACATTCATGCCACAATAAAAAGAATTGCATTAAGAATTATGTTGGGCAGCATTCCACATCAAAAATTCTGTTTTATTATTTACCTACTCGAGGACGAGCAGGAATTAAGCTTGGGGATGCTTGATACGTCTCCCATATCTATAATTTTTTATTGTTCCATGCTATTATATTATCCTTCTAGGATGTTTTATGGGCTTTTATATACACTTTTACATGATTTTTGGGACTAACCTATTAACCCAGAGCCCAGTACCAGTTTCTGTTTTTCTCTTGTTTTAGAGTATCGCAGAAAAAGAATATCAAACGGAGCCCAATTGACCTGAAACTCAACGGAGCTTATTTTTGGACCAGAAGAAGCCCAGGAAGTGCCGGAGGGGGACCAGAAGCTTCCCGGGCTGCCCACGAGGGTAGGGGCGCGCCCCCCTGGGCGCGCCCCCCTACCTCATGGACATCCCGGAGGTCCCCTTTACTTGTCCCCGACTCCAACACCTCCTATATATACTGAAACCTCCAGAAAATAACCTAGATCGGGAGTTCCGCCGCCGAAAGCCTCTGTTGCCACTGAAAACTAATCTAGATCTGTTTTGGCACCCTGCCGGAGGGGGGAATCCCTCTTCGGTGCCCATCTTCATCATCCCGACGCTCTCCATGACGAGGGAGGAGTAGTTCACCCTCGGGGCTGAGGGTATGTACCAGTAGCTATGTGTTTGATCTCTCTCTCTCTCGTGTTCTTGAGATGGCACGATCTTGATGTATCACGAGCTTTGCCATTATAGTTGGATCTTATGATGTTTCTCCCCCTCTACTCTCTTGTGTTGAATTGATTTTTCCCTTTGAAATTATCTTATCGGATTGAGTCTTTAAGGATTTGAGAACACTTGATGTATGTCTTGCATGTGCTTATCTGTGGTGACAATGGGATATCACGTGATTCACTTGATGTATGTTTTGGTGATCAACTTGTGGGTTCCGTGACCTTGGGAATCTATGCATAGGGGTTGGCACACGTTTTCGTCTTGACTCTCCGGTAGAAACTTTGGGGCACTCTTTGAAGTACTTTGTGTTGGTTGAATAGATGAATCTGAGATTGTGTGATGCATATCATATAATCATGCCCACAGATACTTGAGGTGACAATGGAGTATGTAGGTGACATTAGGGTTTTGGTTGATTTCTATCTTAAGGTGTTATTCTAGTACGAACTCTATGATAGATCGAACGGAAAGAATAGCTTCGTGCTATTTTACTACGGACTCTTGAATAGATCAATCAGAAAGAATAACTTTGAGGTGGTTTCGTACCCTACAATAATCTCTTCGTTTGTTCTCCGCTATTAATGACTTTGGAGTGACTCTTTGTTGCATGTTAAGGGATAGTTATATGATTAAATTATGTTATTATTGTTGAGAGAACTTGCACTAGTGAAAGTATGAACCCTAGGCTTTGTTTCCTAGCATTGCACTACCATTTATGCTCACGTTTACCACTTGCTACCTTGCTGTTTTTATATTTTCTTATTACAAAAACCTATATCTACCGTCCATATTGCACCTGTATCACCATCTCTTCGCCGAACTAGTGCACCTATACAATTTACCATTGTATTGGGTGTGTTGGGGACACAAGAGACTCTTTGTTATTTGGTTGCAGGGTTGTTTGAGAGAGACCATCTTCATCCTATGCCTCCCACGGATTGATAAACCTTAGGTCATCCACTTGAGGGAAATTTGCTATTGTCCGACAAACCTCTGCACTTGGAGGCCCAACAACGTCTACAAGAAGAAGGGTGTGTAGTAGACATCACTCCCCAACACTCAAACAACTCCTCACTGATTTGGATATGGTGGCAGAAGAGATTGAGTGGAAAGCAACTTAGGGAAGGCTAGAGAACAAGATTTATGTGGTAGGAATGGAATATCTTGATCTCAACGCTTGAGTAGATGGTTCTCTCTCAGAAAATGAGTAATGGAAGTGTAGGCATGTTGTGATGGCTCTCTTCACGAATGAAGAGGGGTGGAGGGATATATATAGCCTCCACACAAAATCCAACTGTTACACACATTTTGGCCAACTCGGTGGGACCGATTCAGTGAACTCGGTCTGACCGAAAGGTTCAAATATGTGAACGTTAGGAATCTCGGTGGGACCGACTGGGACATCTCGGTGGGACCGAAATCTAGGGTTAGGTCATCAGAGAGTTGGCAAGGAAAACTCGGTGTGGCCTATTAATGAACTCGGTATGACCGAAATAAATTAACCTGTAACAGAGAGTTTATAGAACCATCTCGGTGAGACCGAATGCTATTTCAGTGAGACCGAAATTTTAGGGTTTATGGCTCTGGCTAAGTCAAATGAAACTCAGTGGGACTGGATATGAAAATCGACGAGTCCGAGTTTGGCATTTTGGTTTTGACTTGTTTGGAATGGAGAGTTTGTGTAAGGGTTTTGGAGCATATCATCAAGCATTGTGAGCAACCAATACGTTAAGCAACACCTCATCCACTTTTAATAGTATTGGCTTTCCTAAGGACTCAATGTGATCTTGGATCACCAAAAGTGTAAAGGTAGAGTCTTCAGCTTTTGCCGAACTTGCTTCCTTAGCTTTTTGAGGGGTCCACATATCCATAATAGCCATGCCATTCATTGAAATTTCGTAAAATATTTAGCTTAAGGAAACATTTGTTCAATGAGCTATATGTTGTTATAAATTACCAAAACCACCCGGGGATTAGTTGCACTTTCAATCTCCCCCTTTTGTGTATTTGATGACAACATATAGATCAAAGCTTGGACAAATGATAAAAGAATGAAATATATCGTTGCTTTGAGAAGTTTGTGATAAGCAAGAGCCCCCCCCCCTAAATTTGTGCATTATTAAATATTTGCATTTGAATGCAAATGCACAGCTATATAGGATCATGGGTCACATCTCACACATCACATACATCTTGGTGGAGCACTCAAAAGGATAATAAGTGAATAAGAAGTACTCATCACCAAGGCAAATACAAATGATCACATAAAGATACCATCCAATCAAAGTATGATCATCACAACCATAAATGTAGCATCTCACACACAAGTTTCATGCAAGCAAATCACCAAAAGATAGTAGCAAAAACCAAATGCAATAAAGGGCAGAACTCTCTCTCTCTCTCTCTCTCTCTCTCTCTCAGCCTATATGATCTATATATATTTCTCCCCTTTGACAACAAGTTACCAAAAAGTTGAAAAAATACATAGGCTACATGTCTCTCTAGGCATCTCATGGAGCTCCTGAAGGGGTCTTCTGGCTGTTGTCTCCAGTGTGCGTAGATGGCGTTGAGAGAACTCCTTCTACGAAGATATCAGCTAATGTTTGAGGGGCTGGTGGAGTTGATGCAGGTGTGACTCCCTGGGCAGCAGCAACTGGGGCAAACTGAGTGTGTCTCATGTCTCCCACTAACACTGTCTTAGTCCTCTATCCTCGGGGCACCTTCTGAAACCTGGTAGCATCCTCCTCATCACTGTTAGTACTCACTCCAGTAGCAACTCTTGCTCTGTCTGTATCTCTCTTGAGCTTCTGCATGATGGTCTGCACTTCTGTCACCTTAGTATCAAGAGCGTGGAACTTATCTTCAATGATCCTCTCTAGGCTAGCTTGATTCCGAGTCAGGGTGGCCAATCCTTTCTCCATCCTCATTGTAGCTTCAAGAAGATATGTCATTTGGTCACTCTTTGACTTTAGGCTTGAAATGTTGACTGCCTGGGTTGAAGCTTGAGCTTGCTGAGCAGCTTGTTCCTTCCTGTATGCCTCTGATGCTTGTGTAGATGAGGGGTGTGTAGGGTCCATCACCACCTCATTATCCTCAAATTTAGGCCTTAGGGGCAAGTGCCTCCTATCAAGCAGATATGTGTCTGTGCCCACTCTAGAGTTGATGAGTGTCTAAATATATGGGGCATATCCACAAGATCTCTTATGGTCGGCAGTTGTCCTCTTGATTGTCTCTACAATCAGACTCATGACCTTGAACTTCTGTGGCACATCATAGTGGTAAAGCAGGTTAATGGAGTGTCCTATGATCGTCTTGTCATCTCCAGACTTTGGCAGCAAAGTGTGTCTCAGAATAGTGTTGATGGTGCCAAGTCCAGCCGATAGATAGTACACTGACCCAAACTTGAATTGACTCTTGTATTCATTGGGGATAGGCTTGTACATGTTTTACGTGGAGTCATGGCTCATCCTAGCCTTAGCATAGATATCTGGATCATCTTCTAACTCAGTTGGAGCACCTATCATAGTAGGCCATTCAGAGATTGTGGACTGATACTTAGTGCATTCAATCATCCATGCAATCCTCCCATCTGGATAGAAATGGGCAGTGGAGTAGAATTGCATCACCATTTCATCATTCCATCTTGTCAGCTTCTTCCAACAAATTTTGCAGTGTCTGTCATCCTGAAGCTCTCGTGCACATGTGGAAAGTAGTCAGCATGTTTATCAATAAACTTCCAATCCACCCACTTCATGTCACACACAATGGGCTTCTTGTCAACCAGTACAGTTTCATAGAAATCCTGTTGCTCCTTTGTGTGAAACATGTAATCAACTGCTGTTCTTCTCCTTACAGCATAGGGATCTGACTTCCTCCATGCTCTCAATCATGCATCTCTTCTCAGTTTCATGTCTTCAGCCTTAGGATGAGCATCATTATGCTCTGGAATATTGGGCTTGAGTTTTCTCAGCATTTGTGACTCATCATAATCACTATCTTCTGCCTGCTCTTCCTCTTCTTCTTCTTGAGCTTGATGCATTGGAGCCTTGTTCTTTTCTGCAGCTGGAATGTTCCTAGTGTTTCTCTTGGGTGCAGACTTGGTGGCTTGAGCAGCATCTTTGGGGGCAGTTTTGGGCTTTGAAGGAGCAGCCCTAACTTAATAGCAGCCCCCATCAGCTTTTGAGATGCTGGTGCAGCATCCTCTTCTTCTTCTTCTTCTTCTTCTTCTTCCTCATCATCACAATCATTTCTCATAGATGGCTTGCCAACCACTCTGGCTGTGGTTTTGCTAGCCCTTTTCTTAGCTCCTGCCAGCTCATCATTTCTGGTTTCCAGGGTGAACACCATTGTTTGTTGAGTTTATGCCCTAGCCTTTGACATTGGCACTCTTTTGGCTGGAGCTTTCTTGTTCAAACCAGGCTTGGTTGAAGCAATCGTGCCATATTCCTTTCTGACAACTTTCTTCTTTGAGGTGGCCTCATCAGCTACAAAATCTTCATCCTCACTGTCAGGAGTTTTCTTCTTCCTTAACTTGGTACCAGCCTTTGGAAGGTTACTGGGAGTGCTTCTTGTCAGGACCCCGATCCTAAGTCACACAGGTCTAGCCTGTAACACATCATATCACTTTGTGGCCTCACGCACGGTATCCCCACGGGTGCCACCTTACCTAGCCCGAGACCATTTGCGCATTTTGGCTCATGTATATGATAGTGCCGCTAGCATCTATATGACAGAGAACCCGGGCCGACATGACCAGTTATAAACCAAAAGTGGCACCAAATTACAGAGACAGGCATACATGACCCAGCAACGAACGTGTCGGTCATGAACGTATGAACCCAAGTCGTAGCAAGCTACAAGGACTTAAAGGAACAACGCGTGACATTTCCCCTAAGGGACAGACACAGGAACGAAGAAGGACACATGCTGGCCAGCCTAAGTGTTCCGGAGCAGTAGCAAGCTACCAAGGCTCAGTGGAAGCACTAGGAGACATTTCCATGTAAGATAGGCTACCAAGGGTAAACAACTAGGTGTCGGATCCCACACATAGCAATACACATTACACGTATGCATAACATGCAATTATGTGTTGTACAACATGGCATCACAACATAACTCAACAACTCATATAGATAAAGGCCCAGAAGAGCCATCATAGCATTTATTACAAACAGAGGTCACATGACCCAACATACAGAGCATACAGGCAACAGAAGCATAACATGTCTGAGTACAGACAACTACAAATGAAAAAGGCTGAGAAGCCTGACTATCTACAAGACCCTCCCAAGGGTACAAGATCGTAGCTGAGGTAACAGGCTAAACGTCGAAGTCCACGCGGAACCACTAGTGAGACTGAAGTCTCTCTACAAAAACATAAATTAAGCAAACGTGAGTACAAAGGTACTCAACAAGACTTACATCAGAACTAGCTACATATGCAATAGTATAAACAAAGGGGGTGGTGGAGTTTGACTGCAGCAAGCTAGCTTTGACTCGGTGGCTATCCTAAACTACGACTACAAGTAACTCTTTTGAGGTGGCGCACACGAGTCCACATATTCACCAAACAATACACCACTATGGACCCACTCCCGTCTCCCTACGAGAAGGCCATCCATAGCACTCACGCTTATCTTGCGTGTTTTAGAGTATCCACTTCCACTTGTCTATGAACTGTACAGGTAACCCAGAAGTCCATTACCGCGGACACGGCTACTCGAATAGATCATATATAACCCTGCAGGGGTGTACTTCTTCACACGTGTTTCCACCACTTAGCATCTGCACACGACATGTGCTCGGCAGACTTCAAGCGAAAGCTGACGTGGGTGTAGACCACAACCTGACTAACCACACAAGTCTCTAGTCCAGGTTTATCGCCTATTTGGGTTCCATCCGTGGGGAGATCCGGCTGGGGTGTCGCTCACGGCCCCAAACGATGTGTATAGGGTTCTCGAGTCACCAAACGGGCGACCGGTACACCGGGCCACATGCCTACCGCATCACAGCCCACCCCTCCAGTCAGCGTTGTGCACGGCCTCCAGCGTACTACAAACACCAGAAACTAATTGCAACTCCTGGACAGAGGACAAGGGCAGTTAATAAGTCAAGCGGGGTCATATTTTAGGGCCCAACGTGTGGTAGTAGCTATTCATGGATCAACCAACACAGAACTCAGTTCCTGAGGACAGTTTCAATGAGACAACCCACCATGTACTCCTACATGGCCTCTCATCGCTACCTTTACCAAATCATGTTCACACACTTAGCTCTCAACAGTAGGACATGATGACCACATTCCAATTCATCCCCGATGAATCAGACCTGACACAACTCTAAGCAATAGTAGGCGTAACCACAAGGCATGAATGAGTAGGCACAACATGGCTCAAGCAACTCCTACTCATGCTAGTGGGTTTCAACTATTTACTGTGGCAATGACAGGTCATGCAGAGGTAAGGGGTTCAACTACCGCAGCAGGTAACAGTTGAAACGTTGTTGTCCTAATGCAGTAAAAGAGAGCAAGAGCGAGAGAGTGGGATTGTATCGGAATGCTCAAAGGGTTTTTTCTTGCCTGGCACTTCTGAAGATAGCACCGTGTCTTCATTAGTGTCATCGATCACATCGCCGGAACAACGTCTACTGAGAGGGAACAAACACCGGCAACAGAGAAAGAACACAATCAATGCAATGCGACAATATGATGCATGATCATGACATGGCAATATGCTGTTGGTTGAGCTAATGCAACTAGCAACCATATTAAATGAAGTTGGTTTGAATCAAAGATTCAAATTCAAACTCCATATGTGATTATTTAATTGTAATTTAATTGATTTGACCTGATCAGCAGGTTTAACTTGTTCAAACATGCATGAAAATGCCATAAACAGATTCCTTGAATTTTTCTGATCATTTTTCATATGTAACTTATTTTCATTGGAGTTATATATTATTTTCTGTGATTTTTAGAAGTTTAGGCTATTTTCTGAAATAAATAAATCATTTAAGATTTATTTTAAATTCCAGAAAACATTACTGCGTCAGCATGGTGTCATGCTTACGTCGGCAGGTCAACAGGGGCTGGTCCAGTCAAACCTGACCTGTGGGTCCCACAGGTCAGTGTGACAGTGCTTGCCTGAGTCACAGATAGGTGGGCCCAGTTAACAGCCACGTCAGCAAAGTCAATGCTGACGTGTGGGTCCCACTGGGTTAAGAACTAAACTAAACATAAAATTAAATTAAACTAAACAGGCACGGGGCCCACATGTCAGTGTCTAATTAAGTTAATGACATCAATTAAAACTTAACTAAAAACCTAAAATAATTAAGTCAAACGCCGGCCCACATGTCATTGACACAGGAGGGGTCCTGTCGTGGTCAAAGGTGGTCAAACCCACCGGCGACTCACCGCCGGCGAGAGCCAGGATGGTGGTGCAGCTCGGAAATGCTGTTCCGGTGACCAAAACGACTGCGGGGAGCATCTACGCGGAGCTGGAGAAGTCGCGCATCCAACATAGCAAGTGGGAGCGGCTGGGGTGGCCGGAATCGCCGGCGGCGAGCACATCTGCGGCAGCCGGAGTTCGGGCAGGTGCGGGCGCAGCGCTAGGGAGCACGGGAGGAAGAACTGGTAGGCGCGTTAGGCTCCTGGGAGTGCACTGAGTGCAGTGGTGAGCTCGGGAGTGTGCTAGCACGGCCGCAGCCACGACGGCGACATGGCCGGCGGCGAGGAGCGCTCGACTCCGGTGGTTGATGCGGCTAGGGGACAAGATAGGCGACGGGGCATGGGGAAACGAAACCGGGGCTCACCGCGGTTCTTCTGGTACCGCTGGCGAGGCAGGGGAGGCACGGGGTCCGGCAAAACGACGGCGGGGATCGCCGGCACCCGAGGGCGGAAACGGCGGCGTTGGCGAGGCTCCAGGGCGTCCGGCGAGGCGTGGCTCGGTGAGAGGGTCGAGGACGATGTCGCGGATCTCGTGGGCAGCTCCAGGGGGTGAGGGAGAGGCGGTGGCCGTGGCCACGATGAGCGGCGGCGACGGGCATTCGGGTGCGAGCGTGCGGGAGAGACAGAGGAGGGGATAGAGCACAGGGTGAGTGAGAGAGGGACGAGGGAGTCTCTGGATGTCTCCAGGCGCGAGGAAGAGGTAGGAGCTGGCCAGGGGCGAGCGCGCGCGCGACATCGAGCTGCTCCTACTAGCTGGAGGAAGATGATGCGGTGAGGAGGTGGGCTGGGCCGCTACAGTGCTTGGCCGCACACGTAAGCCAGGTAAGGCCTAGGTGAATCTCTCTCTCTCTCTCCTCTTTTCTAAAACTGTTTTTGTTTTCCATTTTTTTGATATTTGTTTTGGCTTTAGAAAAATGCCAAAGCATTTCAAAAAAAATCATAAAACTAGTCATGGCTACTGTTTAGAATAAATCCAACAGTAAACATTTTAGTTTATGATTATTTGAGCATTTAAAATATTTTATAGTTTTTAAATGCCCAAATGCAAATAGAGTATGATTTAATTCAGAGCCCAAATATGTCATGGAAAAATGTGCATCACCTCTGGTTACTGTTTATAGTATTTCCCATAAATGATGAACATTTTTGAAAGCCATTTGGATTTACTAAAAAATATTTTAGGTGAACCTAGTGAATTCCTTTGATGCTAGGGTTTAGGCAAACCCCATTTCAGGTTTAAGAGAAAAATTAAACATGATGCATCACAAGACTAACTAGACCACAGCAGACCAGAACTAGGGATGTCACAACTCACCCCCACTAAACAAGAATCTCGTCCCGAGATTCAGGCGTAGGGTAAGATGAAGGGGGACGCAACTAACACAATCTTCATGGTCCAGGTTGCACTTCATAGGAATGTTGATTTCTTGCATCATGTTGATCTTGACATCCTTGCTTTCGAGGTCTTTGTCCAACACGGTGACGATGAAAGAAACTCTACAAAATTGATAGTCTGAAAGATCGAGCGACTCAAGATCAACTCATGGAGTGAGATGTTGAAGCATCTCTTGAGCTGAGACACGGAACACACATCAAGAGGGATGGAGTGAAACAAACGGTGTAGGTTCACTTAGTGGCAATAATTCCACACCTAAGGAGATGGTGATCGATGTCACCAGACGGGGCACCTTGGAGAAGGTGACTCGTAGAGTTATTCCCTTAAGTGGCAAAAGAATTACTTTTGATATAGAGATCATTGAAATTCTCTATACCAGTCTAAGGCAATCACAAACGATCATTTGACGGAATTCGAAAGAACAACATTCTCGGGCCAGAATGGATGATGTGGACTACCTTGTTGAAGACAACACAAGGGATGATTTTGCTTATCCTCGGAAATGGATGGAACCCTTGGGTAAATGGCACATTGGCGGTGCAAGCTGGGAACAAAATGCAAATGTTGGGAATGATTCTAGTAACTGGGAAGAAACCCAACAGTAGAGAGTGAATCTACTCTTTGAGAGGTTATAGCATAACCGAAGAGACTAGGAGCAATCCCAGTTAGTGTCGATGATAACACCTAGTGCTTGTGCGTGCTCTCAAGAACTTGAGCATTCCCATAGTCATCAAGGTTTTACCAATATCCGTGCCAATGGTGCTGACAACACGACATACGACCATGATGAATAGCGATAGACGATGCAGATGCAAAGGAAGATAACACTTTCTCAGATTTCACCTTAGCGGAGTCAGGGGCAAAATCTGGATGATCGACCGAGAGACATTTAGCACTCCGCTTCTAATGTTCTCCTTGATGTGCTAGCGCAACCCATTTATTAAAATGGTTTGGTACCTAGAACGTCAAGTAAAAGGTCGGACTTCAGGAACCCAAAAATCCATAAGGAACAACTAGGGAGTAAATCCTACGAAGTCCTTATGGGGAGGTGGCCAACTTCTTCAATCAAGATACTACCACAATAGGTCTTCCGGTTGGGTGTGTTGGCCACGACATCCACTTTCCTGATTATCGAGAGACCAATAATATAGTTCTTGGAAAACGCTCCAACCATCATATCCGCCTGAGATTCAGTTCTGGTTGGTGTCAGGATATTCCAGACTCATCGAGTCTATAAGGATAAATGAAAGTTTGCAACCCAAATCGACGAGACGACGTTGAAAGATTCTCGGGAAATGGACTGCGGTAGTAAGCTCAAAAACATGAGTTGTGTAACATCCCAAATTTTCAATTTGGAATGTTATACATACATCATAATTGCATTTCATGTTTTTGCATTTTTGTTCGTGGAGTTCCTCAAAATTCTACGCAACTCAAGGACCTACGGAGAGAGTTGGGAATTTTACCGTTTTCGTATTTGAGTTCGCTCGAATACCGGTACGAGGACAGTGTGATTCTAATAATTTTTCTCTCCTAAAAATATTTCTAAATACAAAATATGAGCGGAGATAATATCACTTCTCCAAAATAACAGAAATATTGGAGGAAAAAAAATATTAAAATCACTTTTGGTATTTTTCTGGATTTATTTTCGGATTTATTTGCATAGGAAAAATACGCGTTTTTCAAAATTGCATTTAGGTCCAGGAAAAATGTTCACTTTGTCCTAAATATTATTAGAGGACGGTGAAAATTTATTTCGGGAATTTTGGAGTCTGTTTGGTATTTTTTCGTTAGTTTTTCTGCGCCGGGACTCTTTTAGAAAAAAAAAAGGAAACCGACTTAGACTCGTGAAGGACCAGGAGACTCGGCTTTATAAGCCGCAGCCGCCGGCCCAACAAGCCTCGCCTCGCCCGCGTCGCCCGAACCCTAGCCGCCCGTCGCGCCAGCCGGCGCCGCCGCAGCGCCCCGCCGCCGCCGCCGCCGTAGCGCCCCGCCGCCCCGCCGTCCCGCCGTCGTGCCACGCCGCCCCGCAGCCGCGCTGCTGCCCCGTCGTCGCGCTGCTGCCGCCCCACCGCCGCCGCCGGAGACCGCCGCCCGACCCGCCGGAGTCCGCCGGAGTTCGAGGTAGTTTTCGTTTTTTTTCGGTTAATAGATCGGTTTTGTTTAGGAAAAACCTATATCTGTTTTTTTTGAATAGATCGGTTCGGTTTTTTTATTTTCCGTCGGTTTAGTTAAATAGCGGACGTTCGTCCGTACGTTCATTTTAACGAACGGTTTTCGTTAGTTAACCGCAAACAGCGAACGTTCGTTCGTTAGCCTGTTCGTCGTTTTTCTTTTTTGGGGTATTTATCCGCGGTTATTCCGATCGCGATTTCCGCCCTGACCTTGTTTTTCGTTTTTCTTTTCGCTCGAGAGTCGGAATCTGGTGATTCAAAATCCCAGATCTTCGTCTCGAAGCCCTCTTTACGTTAGATCAACTTGAACAAAGTTTTGGCTACTGTAAAATTTGACTTTAGGCCAACTAGTAATTCGGAGCTCGTTTCTTTTGCAGTTTGAGTTTTGTTGCTTCTTTCGAGTTGATTCTTTTTGCAAACCAGAGTTCTTAAGTTGAACTTCTGGTTAGATCTCTTATTTGAGTTTTACCCATGCATTAGTTAAGTACTTATTGTATGCTTGTTTGTTTGATTGCGATAGAGTACCCGGAGTGCGCCGCTTGCTACTTTGAGTCTCTAGGTTTTGCGGATCATCAGCAAGGCAAGTAACACTTTGATCATGCTTTCCAATTACCCGGTTTTCATTGCATTAGTCCAAAACCTCACACATTGCATGAGTAGGATCAATTAACTTGTGGGATTGGGAAGTAGATTGAGGTAGTACCTATTACCTGCATTACATTCAAACCCTTGGGAGTTACTTCTACGTTTGCTGCTAGGAAATGCTATGCTTGTAGACGTGGATTGGGTGAGTGAAATCCATGACAGATGTGAGATTGTTTAATTAATGGTTCAACTTAAGGTGGCAACATTAATACACATCTGGGTGGATTGAGGCACCTGGGTATTCCAGGATTGCCTGTTTTTCTTTTGGACCGCCACCCAGGCTCAAAGGGATCATGAGATTATTCATACTAGAAACTTCCGTGTGCAGCCACAATGCTATTATGGGCTCTAGCATAGTATGAGTAAGTCGTGCGAACTCTTACAGTGGTGGACTAGCAGATGTAGGGGATGTAGGTTGGTATGGTCCGCCCGATCGTAAGGTGCTAGCGCTTCTGAAAGACTATGTCTCGGTCATCCGTTTCTCAAACACCATGCAGTGCGAGAAACCAAACGGAGGCGACCGAGTCTTGTGGGAAAAGTGCACAAACCTCTGTAGAGGGTACAAACTGATCATGATTAGCCGTGTCCCCGGTTATGGACATCTTGAGTATCTAGTACTTGGATTTTCATGTGCATCTCAACATGTTACTTTAATTTAATATTGTTGGGTTTAATTATTACTTTAATTGGGGTTGAGAAGATGTCTATCTTCTCAACGATGTTTCAACTACCATGATAGTTAATTAGAATGCATTCCTTTGAAGTAGGGAAAATTTGGCTTTACGCAAAAACTTAACCATAGAGCTTTCCACCAGCCATATTGCATATAGTATAGCTTTACTTGCATTGCATTCTCTTGTGTTACCTTGCCAGCATATTCCATGTGCTGACCCGTTTTCGGGCTGCAACATTTCATGTTGCAGACTTTTCAGACGACGAGTAAGATGCCCTTTTAGGTCGTGGTTCTATACTCAGTGATGCCGCTGGAGTTGATGGACTCACTTATCTTCCAAGCCTTCCGCTGATATCATGTTAGATGGCATTTAGCCATATTATTTGTAATAAATTCATCGTTGGACTATCGATGTAATAAGTGTGTGATTGCTACTCTGTTATAAATCCTTCAAGTACTGTGCGTGTCAGCATTATTGATCCAGGGATGACACTGATGCACAGAGATCAGACTGTTTGAGGTCTGGTAGCTACAAGATGGTATCAGAGCACACGCTGACTATAAGATACGACCACTAAGACAAGCCCTAGAGTACAATTCACTCTTCTGTTTCTGACTCCTCATCTTTTCTACTCTTTAGGATGGTGGAAGCAAAGCACAAGTTCATGCAACCGGATGACGATACACCCTTTGGACGACACCTGAAGGAAGTCACGAGATATCTCAACATTGGATTACCAAGTTTCACTGGAACCTACAATGCCACTCTACCTGAGGAGGAGCGTTGGTTGATTCAAGCTCAAGTTCCAGGAAGGACGTTTGCACCCGTCACCTCACTCATAACATTTTCCTTTAATGCGCCTACATGGAGCCTAGGAAGGAGTATGGCAGCCCACATTGCTATGGGAAGGATTGGAGAAGTCTACCAGCAGGAGCTAAAGGACACTATCTACCAGATTTGTGGACGCCGAGATGAGAGTTGGGATATGATCAGCACTCGGAAGGGTATATCCATTGCAGCATTCATCCAGGAGTTGAACCACCACATTCGTCGCCAGGAGCACCAGATGTGTGCTGGGATGATAGATTTGAAGAAGGCCCTAAATAGGAATTTGGAGCTAGAGGAAGAACTCAAGTCTACACGCGACGGATATGAGGAGGAGATGAAGATACTTGTGGAGAAGAATGATGATTTGACCCGGAAGTTAGGGATACTCATGGGAGAAGAAGACGAGGAAGAAGAACCCAAGGAGATTCCACCGGAAGACTATATCATCATAGATGACACGGATTCGGAAGCTGAGGATAGCAAGGATGAAGACTATGAAGATGAAGCTGGAGCAGATATTATGGAATCCTCTGCCGATCAATATTTTTAGATGACCACCCTGTGACTAGTAGTTTACCTCCATATATTAGAATTAGAACACCTTTGTAACGATCGTTAGATTTGTAAGACCTTGTTTGAAATTGATTGGTGTGATATGATTGTGTGTTGTCTCATGTGCATATGGGTAGTGATTTTCCCTTAGACCTCTTTTATATTCTAATCTCTCCCCTCTACACCCATTAGATGCCTCCAAGACGTGAATTCGAGTTTCCCCCTGAGCTCACCCAGTTGATCCAACAGCAGAACACCCTGATGCAACTTCTTGTCCAGAACACTCAGAATAACCAAAACAACAACAACAACAACCCTCCACCACCACCACCTGTGGAAAACCTGACACGTTTCTTAAGGTTGCAACCACCCGTGTTTGCTAGCAGCATCGAACCAATTGTGGCTGATGACTGGCTACGCAAGATTGGAAGGGATTTGACCACCGCCAATTGCTTGGATGCTGAGAAGGTGCGATTTGCCGCACACCAGTTGTCTGGACCCGCCGCAGCATGGTGGGAGAATTACACAACCACTTACCCCGTAGCCAATGTGACTTGGGATCAGTTTCAGCAAGCTTTTCCTACCGCCCATGTCTCAACTGGAGCCATGAGTATGAAGAAGCAGGAGTTCCGCAACTTGCGCCAAGGGAAACATACTGTGGCCCACTACGTGGATGAGTTTAGTACCCTATCTCGTTATGCCCCAGATGATGTGGCTACAGATGCCAAGAAGCAGGAGAGATTCATGGAAGGGCTGAATGATGAGATGAGTGTATAGTTGATGGTGGCAACTTTCAATAATTACCAGGAGTAGGTTGACCATGCCCTGATGATTGAAAGGAAGCATCAACAGATTGAGAGTCCCAAGAGGAAGTATGGGCAAGGAAACTATAACTCTGGAGCTCAGCAGAAGCCCCACTTTACCCCTAAAGCGGTAGGCCAGTTTCAGGACACCCATGTAGGAGGTAGCTCGCACAACCACAATGGCACCAAAAATGGCAATGGAAATGGGAATGGAGCCAATGGAAACCAGAACCGCCCTACACCATCCACACCCACCAAGAGGGATTTTAGCCATGTCGCTTGTTACAAGTGTAGGAAGACTGGACATTATGCTAATGAATGCCCAGAAGTTAAGAATGGGAACGACAATGGGAGCGCCGGGAAGAAGCCCAACCCATTCAACAAAGGACAAGTGAACCACGTGACTGTGGAGGAAGTAGAGGAGCAACCAGATGCAGTTATAGGTAAGTTCTTAGTTAAGTCCTTTACTGCACTCGTTCTTTTCGATACTAGAGCATCGCATTCATATATTTCAAGGGGATTCGTGGATAAGTATAAGCTGCCGACCCAAGCCCTTAGATCGCCCATGTTAGTAACCTCACCCGGAGCAGAGTATATGGCTAAGTCATGGTGTGATCAGTTGCCCTTAAGGATTGGTAATTACATATTCCCTTCTGACCTAATAGTATTGGAATCTCAAGGACTGGATGTGATATTAGGCATGGATTGGTTATCTAAGTATGAAGGGAATATAGAATGTGCCAGTAAGACCATTTTGCTTACTACGCCAGAAGGAAGAAGGATCAAGTATGTATCCCGGCATGAGTCAAAGAGGAGTAGATTAAATTCCTTGTCAGGAATTGTTCAGGAGGAAGTGCCAGTAGTGAAGGATTATCCGGATGTGTTTCCAGAGGAGTTACCTGGCATGCCACCGGATAGAGATATAGAGTTTTTGATTGAACTTTTGCCAGGCACCAGGCCAATTTCTAAGAGACCTTATAGGATGCCCACAAAGGATTTGGAGGAAATTAAGAAGCAGATTAAGGAGTTACTGGATAAAGGATTCATACGCCCAAGTTCTTCGCCTTGGGGTTCGCCAGTACTTCTAGTGGAGAAGAAGGACGGATCGTTAAGAATGGTTGTTGATTACCGAGGATTGAATGAAGTAACGATCAAGAACAAGTACCCATTGCCGATGATCAATGATCTGTTCGATAGATTGCAAGGAGCTAAGGTATTTTGTAAGATCGATCTGTGATCAGGGTACCATCAATTGAAGATTCGAGAGCAAGATATCCCTAAGACGGCCTTTACCACTAGGTATGGGTTGTACGAGTATACCGCCATGTCGTTTGGTCTGACAAACGCACCGGCATACTTTATGAACCTGATGAACAAAGTGTTTATGGAGTATTTGGATAAGTTCGTCGTAGTGTTCATAGATGATATTTTGATCTTCTCGAAGGATGAAGAGGAGCATGAAGAGCATTTGCGTTTGGTATTGGAGAAGCTCAGAGAACATCAGTTATATGCCAAGTTTAGCAAATGTGAGTTTTGTTTGAAGGAAGTCGGATTCCTCGGACATGTTATATCTGGAGAAGGAATAGCAGTAGATCCCGCCAAGGTGGACACTGTGACCAATTGGGAAGCACCGACGACCGTTGAAGAGATCCGGAGTTTTCTTGGACTCGCAGGATACTACCGGAGATTTATCGAGAATTTCTCGAAGATTGCAAAGCCAATGACGGAGTTGTTGAAGAAGGACACCAAGTTCAGTTGGACAGAAGAATGTGAGACTAGTTTCCAGGAGTTGAAGAAAAGGTTGGTATCATCCCCTGTGTTGATTTTGCCAGATCAACATAAGGATTATGAGGTGTACTGCGACGCTTCACGTCGAGGACTTGGAGCTGTTCTTATGCAAGAAGGAAGAGTTGTTTCGTATGCTTCACGACAACTAAAACCTCATGAGATGAACTATGCCACCCACGATTTGGAGTTAGCAGCCGTAGAACATGCATTGAAGATGTGGAGACATTTTCTCATTGGAAACCATTGTGAAGTATATACGGATCATAAGAGTTTGAAGTATATATTCACCCAGAAGGAGCTAAATCTTAGGCAAAGGAGATGGCTGGAACTCATTAAGGATTATGACATGAGATTGCATTATCACCCCGGAAAGGCTAACGTAGTAGCTGATGCGCTAAGCCGTAAGAGCCATGTCAATACCATAATGATGGAGGAGTTTCCAAAGGAGTTAGCCGAGGACCTACGAGAACTACGTTTGGAGATAGTTTCGAGAGGCTATGTAGCAACACTAGAAATCCAGTCTACCCTGATGGATAAAATCAGAGAAGCTCAGAAAGCTGACAAAGAGATTGCCTCCATAAAGGAGAGTATGAGCGAGGGAAAAGCTAAAGGTTTTCGTGAGGATGAACACGACACCCTATGGTTTGAGGACCGCGTTTATGTGCATAATAACCCGGAGATCAGGAAGTTGATTTTATAGGAGGCCCATGATTCACCATACTCGATTGATCCAGGAAATACTAAGATGTATTTGGATTTGAAGGATATTTTTTGGTGGACCGGTATGAAGAAGGATATTGCGGAGTATGTAGCAGTTTGTGATGTATGCCAGAGAGTGAAGGCAGAACATCAGAAGCCAGCATGATTGTTACAACCTATGCCAATACCCGAATGGAAGTGGGAGAAGCTTGGCATGGATTTTATCACCGGATTGCCCAGTACCAAAGCAGGATATGATTCAATCTGGGTAGTAGTAGACCGATTGACGAAGGTAGCCCACTTTATTCCTGTGAAAACCACATATACCAGTGCAAAGTTGGCTAAGATATACATGACCAGAATTGTATGTCTGCATGGAGTTCCGAGGAGTATCGTATCAGATAGAGGAACCCAGTTTACCTCAAAGTTCTGGAATCAGTTACATGAAACTTTGGGAACCAGGCTAGAGTTTAGCACAACGTTTCATCCGCAGACAGATGGACAGACGGAGAGAGTAAACCAGATTTTGGAGGATATGCTAAGAGCCTGTGCATTAGATTATGGATCTAGTTGGGATGACAACTTGCCCTACGCGGAGTTCTCATACAACAACAGTTACCAGGCCAGTTTGAAGATGGCACCGTTCGAGGCATTGTATGGAAGGAGATGCCGAACACCGTTGTCGTGGGACGAAGTTGGAGACCGACAGTTGTTTGGACCAGACTTAATCAAAGAGTCTGAGGAGAAGGTGAAGTTGATCCGAGATAGACTGAAGGTAGCTCAGTCCAGGCAGAAGAGTTATGCAGACTCGAAGCGCAAGGAGATAACCTATGGGATCGGAGATAGAGCGTACTTGAGAGTATCGCCTCTGCGAGGAGTTAAGCGTTTTGGAGTTAAAGGGAAGTTAGCCCCGAGATTTGTGGGACCCTACCGTGTTTTGGAACGCATGGGAGAGGTTGCCTATAAGTTGGAGTTGCCCGAAGGATTGTCAGGAGTGCACGACGTGTTTCACGTATCGCAGCTTAAGAAGTGCCATGCGGAGATGGCCGATATACCGCTTAGAGACACAGTACCCCTGGAAGCAATTCAGTTGGACAGTGATCTGACCTACGAGGAGAAGCCTGTTAAGATTCTCGAATTTTCGAGTAGAGTTACTCACAGTAAGGTTATCAAGATTTGCAAAGTTCAGTGGAGTGACCACACCAAGGAACAAGCCACCTGGGAACGAGAAGATGATCTACACAAGGACCACCCACACCTGTTCTCTAGCCAAGTCGAATCTCGAGGGCGAGATTCATTCTAAGGGGGGTAGGTTTGTAACATCCCAAATTTTCAATTAGGAATGTTATACATAGATCATAATTGCATTTCATGTTTTTGCCTTTTTGTTCGTGGAGTTCCTCGAAATTCTACGCAACTCAAGGACCTACGGAGAGAGTTGGGAATTTTACCGTTTTCGTATTTGAGTTCGCTCGAATACCGGTACGAGGACAATGTGATTCTAATAATTTTTCTCTCCTAAAAATATTTCTAAATACAAAATATGAGCGGAGATAATATGACTTCTCCAAAATAACAGAAATATTGGAGGAAAAATATTAAAATCACTTTTGGTATTTTTCTGGATTTATTTTCGGATTTATTTGCATAGGAAAAATACGTGTTTTTCAAAATTGCATTTAGGTCTGGGAAAAATGTTCACTTTGTCCTAAATATTATTAGAGGACGGTGAAAATTTATTTCGGGAATTTTGGAGTCCGTTTGGTATTTCTTTCGTTAGTTTTTCTGCGCCGGGACTCTTTTAGAAAAAAAAAATAGGAGACCGACTTAGACTCGTGAAGGACCAGGAGACTGGGCTTTATAAGCCGCAGCCGCCGGCCCAACAAGCCTCGCCTCGCCCGCGTCGCCCGAACCCTAGCCGCCCGTCGCGCCAGCCGCCGCCGCCGCCTGCCCGCCGCCCCGCCGCCGCGCCCCGCCTTTCCGCCGCCGCGCTGCTGCCCCGCCGTCGCGCCGTTGCCGCCCCACCGCCGCCCGACCCGCCGGAGTCCGCCGGAGTTCCGCCGGAGTTCGTGGTAGTTTTCGTTTTTTTGGTTAATAGATCGGTTTTGTTTAGGAAAAACCTAGATCTCTTTTTTTGAATAGATCGGTTCGGTTTTTTTTATTTTCCGCCGGTTTAGTTAAATAGCGGACGTTCGTCCGTACATTCGTTTTAACGAACGGTTTTTGTTAGTTAACCGCAGACAGCGAACGTTCGTTCGTTAGCCTGTTCGTCGTTTTTCTTTTTTGGGGTATTTATCCGCGGTTATTCCGATCGCGATTTCTGCCCTGATCTTGTTTTTCGTTTTTCTTTTCGCTCGAGAGTCAGAATCAGGTGATTCAAAATCCCAGATCTTCGTCTCGAAGCCCTCTTTACGTTAGATCAACTTGAACAAAGTTTTGACTACTATAAAATTTGACTTTAGGCCAACTAGTAATTTGGAGCTCGTTTCTTTTGCAGTTTGAGTTTCGTTGCTTCTTTCGAGTTGATTCTTTTTGCAAACCGGAGTTCTTAAGTTGAACTTCTGGTTAGATCTCTTATTTGAGTTTTACCCGTGCATTAGTTAAGTACTTATTGTATGCTTGTTTGTTTGATTGCGATAGAGTACCGGAGTGCGCCGCTTGCTACTTTGAGTCTCTAGGTTTTGTGGATCATCAGCAAGGCAAGTAACACTTTGATCATGCTTTCCAATTACCCAGTTTTCATTGCATTAGTCCAAAACCTCACACATTGCATGAGTAGGATCAATTAACTTGTGGGATTGGGAAGTAGATTGAGGTAGTACCTATTACCTGCATTACATTCAAACCCGTGGGAGTTACTTCTACGTTTGCTGCTAGGACATGCTATGCTCATAGACGTGGATTGGGTGAGTGAAATCCATGACAGATGTGAGATTGTTTAATTAATGGTTCAACTTAAGGTGGCAACATTAATACACATCTGGGTGGATTGAGGCACCTGGGTATTCCAGGATTGCTTGTTTTTCTTTTGGACCGCCACCCAGGCTCAAAGGGATCATGAGATTATTCATACTAGAAACTTCCGTGTGCAGCCACAATGCTATTATGGGCTCTAGCATAGTATGAGTAAGTCGTGCGAACTCTTATAGTGGTGGACTAGCAGATGTAGGGGATGTAGGTTGGTACGGTCCGCCCAATTGTAAGGTGCTAGCGCTTCTGAAAGACTATGTCTCGGTCATCCGTTTCTCAAACACCATGCAGTGCGAGAAACCAAACGGAGGCGATCGAGTCTGGTGGGAAAAGTGCACAATCCTCTGCAGAGGGTACAAACTGATCATGATTAGCCGTGTCCCCGGTTATGGACGTCTTGAGTATCTAGTACTTGAATTTTCATGTGCATCTCAACATGTTATTTTAATTTAATATTGCTGGGTTTAATGATTACTTTAATTGGGGTTGAGAAGATGTCTATCTTCTCAACGATGTTTCAACTACCATGATAGTTAATTAGAATGCATTCCTTTGAAGTAGGGAAAAATTGGCTTTACGCAAAAACTTAACCATAGAGCTTTCCACCAGCCATATTGCATATAGTATAGCTTTACTTGCATTGCATTCTCTTGTGTTACCTTGCCAGCATATTCCATGTGGTGACCTGTTTTCGGGCTGCAATGTTTCATGTTGCAGACTTTTCAGACGACGAGTAAGATGCCCTTTTAGGTCGTGGTTCTATACTAAGTGATGCTGCTGGAGTTGATGGACTCACTTATCTTCCAAGCCTTCCGCTGTTATCGTGTTAGATGGCCTTTAGCCATATTATTTGTAATAAATTCATCGTTGGACTATCGATGTAATAAGTGTGTGATTGCTACTATGTTATAAATCCTTCAAGTACTGTGCGTGTGAGCATTACTGATCCAGGGATGACATTGATGCATAGAGATCAGACTGTTTGAGGTCCGGTCGCTACAAGATGGTTCTGCTACAAGATGGTTCTGCTACAAACATGTGAATACGCTGTTCCAGACAACATGATCACATAGCAGTCTTACAATAAAACACTACCGGTTCGGGTGGGGAACCATCATTGAAGATAGCGAAGTCATGTGCATGACCTAGGATTAGCACAACTGACTTCTTTTTCTTCAACAAATTAATCAGTGGCTTGGTGTGCTAGGGGTACATATGGAATGAAGATGATCAGTCTATCAGACCATAGAATACTTCGCACGTATGCATGACTGAATTGGGATGATTCTAGAGGAGCTAAAAACAAGCTTTCTCAAATTCGTGGTAGAAGCTTTCCTCAATTACACGTGAATTAGGGGAGATCACTTCTCTCATCCAAACATATACCTCATGAACGAAACACGAAGGCCATGCTTGAAAAGTTTCAAATACTAACTTAAATGTTCGACATGAATCGTGGTCAAGATAAATGATGTTGATGGGCTCAACAACGGGTCATCGAGATATCCATGAAGATGCAATTCCACAATTTATATGAACAAGGTGGTAGCATTGGTCAGACCAAGAGATATAATGAGGTATGCTCGAGGGACATCCACGAGTAAGACAACATTACGAACATCATTGGTTCTGATTTGATTTGATGATAGCCCACACTCAAATCAAAGTTTTGGCAAGACAATTGGTCCAACAACTGGTCACGAGGATCAATCGATGAAGATGTCATCTCTCCTCAACACACATATAAGATATCCCTTAAGATGAACTAAATCGGGCAAGCTTCCATCTTCCAACTCTCCAAGTTGTTGTTTAGCTTGACCAACCAGCTCAAGGGTATGCAACACAGATTCTTGGAGAAGGGGTGGTTTATATGAAACCAACTTGATCACGAGCTCAACGCATTGGTCAGGGGACAACCTGGTGATACTTCCGGAAAGATAACCGGAAAATCATGAACCACCGATAGGTTACTAAGCTCGAGAACAATCTTGCTTTTCAGGGCAAGACGATATGATCAAATGAGCGAGGACTTAACAAAATCCTAACTCATCAATCAAGGAGTACATCAGGAAAGTGGACTAGGTAGCACGATCAACCTTAGGGTGATGATTCAATAATCAACTCGCTAAGGATGAGGTTATTGTCCATTTAACTACCAAGCAACAGAGTTGCTAGGAGTAATGATTTCACACACCACGATTCACCTGTCGGCATTCCGGTTACAATAACACGGAAACCGAGGAATGAACAATGATGGTGAGAAGTATCACTGTATCAAGAGTTCATAGGAGGTGGTGCAATTCCCATGACGTTCTTGACATAAGGATGGTAATACTCCAGGATAGAACAAATTAGAAGCTGGATTGACATCTTGATCTACGGAATACAACTACTTTGACCCAATCCTGGATATGGATAAGGTACTGGAGTTTGTCTTCCCTAGTCATTCCGAAATAGAATGGCTCGACGGACCACAAGAGTAGTAGGCATCGATGAACGAATGCACGCATACTCTTGACTATCAATTGGTAGACGGGGGTCATAGTACAACTGAAGAGGGACAACTCAGAGGAACATATAACTTTCTGAGTTGTGGATGCAAACATTAGCATGTCGAACTAGTTCAACATATTTCTTCCTGATAACCCATGCAGAAGGTAGAATTGGCAGAGTCACAATATCAATGGAGTACTACTCAAGAGCACTCTGGTTGTGATCTTTTGGTTCGGGAGAACTTCTGCCAAGGATGGTTCATGGTATTTGGAAGAATGATATACCACGGACCTCGAGGACTATCACAAGGTTACTAATATCCTAAAGGGACGAGCAAATACCACCAACATTAAGTAGGTAGAATGAATCTTGGGTTCAAGAACCCAGAAATAGAATACCTACTAACTAAATGGCATCACGGGATGCTTTCGAGAATGATGGCCAGAATCATCACACCGGGAATATAAGCACTGCTAGATTACTGGGTGATTCTCTAAGATACTTAGGGTCATAATAATAACTCCAACATATTTGTCGAGGTAACAGAGTACCTCAACACACTGGTTAGTGTGGTTAATCTGGCCCAAAGGAGCATCGGGAACAGGAAGAAGGGATTTGCAAATGCATCAGACCATTTAGAAACCTGGGATGACTCGGACAGCATAACGGCTTTAAATGCTCGAAAATACTTTTAAGACTCAAGGAAAAAGGTAGCATAACCACTTAGCATCATAATGTCAAGGTTCTAAGACCAACAGTTGAACACACCGAAGTAGTAGGAACTGAACTGAGGGTTGAATCCACTGTTAACATGATCGTGAAAAAAATAGAATGAGAAGCCTAGTTCTTAATCCCCGTAGAAAGAAGAAGGTGACTCAGATCAGAAGGTCATAGGGTAAAGGAGTAAAAAGAGCCTTACGTTCCCTTCCACAATTAATTCCCTTATATAACTAAAGAATTTCTAGACACGACTTCGACCAGTTTGGCTTGCTAATCCTACAGGCAGTCAGGCTCTGATACCAAAGCTGTCAGGACCCCGATCCTAAGTCACACAGGTCTAGCCTGTAACACATCATATCACTTTGCGGTCTCACGCACGGTACCCCCACGGGTGCCACCTTACCTGGCCCGGGACCGTTTGCGCATTTTGGCTCACGTATATGATAGTGTCGCTAGCATCCATATGACAGAGAACCCGGGCCAACATGACCAGTTATAAACCAAAAGTGGCACTAAATTACAGAGACATGCATACATGACCCTGCAACGAACGTGTCGGTCATGAACGTATGAACCCAAGTCGTAGCAAGCTACAAGGACTTAAAGGAACAACGCGTGACATTTCCCCTAAGGGACATACACAGAAACGAAGAAGGACACATGCCAGCCAGCCTAAGTGTTCCGGAGCAGTAGCAAGCTACCAAGGCTCAGTGGAAGCACTAGGAGACATTTCCCTGTAAGATAGGCTACCAAGGGTAAACAACTAGGTGTCGGATCCCACACATAGCAATACACATTACACGTACGCATAACATGCAAGTATGTGTTGTACACCATGGCATCACAACATAACTCAACAACTCATATAGATAAAGGCCCAGAAGAGCCATCATAGCATTTATTACAAATAGAGGTCAAATGACCCAACATAAAGAGCATACAGGCAACGGAAGCATAACATGTCTGAGTACAGACAACTACAAATGAAAAAGGCTGAGAAGCCTAACTATCTACAAGACCCTCCCAAGGGTACAAGATTATAGCTGAGGTAACAGGCTAAACGTCGAAGTCCACGCGGAACCACTAGTGAGACTGAAGTCTCTCTGCAAAAACATAAATTAAGCAAATGTGAGTACAAAGGTACTCAGCAAGACTTACATCAGAACTAGCTACATATGCAACATTATCAACAAAGGGGGTGGTGGAGTTTGACCGCAGCAAGCCAGCTTTGACTCGATGGCTATCCTAAACTACGACTGCAAGTAACTCTTTTGAGGTGGCGCACAGGAGTCCACATATTCACCAAACAATACACCACTATGGACCCGCTCCCGTCTCCCTACGAGAAGGCCATCCATAGCACTCACGCTTATCTTGCGCGTTTTAGAGTATCCACTTCCACTTGTCTATGAACTGTACAGGTAACCCAGAAGTCCATTACCGCGGACACGGCTATTCGAATAGATCATATATAACCCTGCAGGGGTGTACTTCTTCACACGTGTTTCCACCACTTAGCGTCTGCACACGACATGTGCTCAGCAGACTTCAAGCGAAAGCCGACGTGGGTGTAGACCACGACCTGACTAACCACACAAGTCTTTAGTCCAGGTTTATCGCCTATTTGGGTTCCATCCGTGGGGAGATCCGACCTGGGTGTCTCTCATGGCCCCAAACGATGTGTACAGGGTTCCCGAGTCACCAAACGGGCAACCGGTACACCGGGCCACGTGCCTATCGCATCACAGCCCACCCCTCCGGCCAGCGCTGTGCACGGCCTCCAGCATACTACAAACACCAGAAACTAATTGCAACTCCTGGACAGGGGACAAGGGCAATTAATAAGTCGAGCGGGGTCATATTTCAGGGCCCAACGTGTGGTAGTAGCTGTTCATGGATCAACCAACACAGAACTCAGTTCCTGAGGACGGTTTCAATGATACAACCCACCATGTACTCCTACATGGCCTCTCATCACTACCTTTACCTAATCGTGTTCACACACTTAGCTCTCAACAGTAGGACATGATGACCACATTCCAATTCATCCCCGATGAATCAGACCTGACACAACTCTAAGCAATAGCAGGCGTAACCAGAAGGCATGAATGAGTAGGCACAACATGGCTCAAGCAACTCCTACTCGTGCTAGTGGGTTTCAACTATTTACTATGGCAATCACAGGTCATGCAGAGGAAAGGGGTTCAACTACCGCAGCAGGTAACAGTTGAAACGTTGTTGTCCTAATGCAGTAAAAGAGAGCAAGAGCGAGAGAGTGGGATTGTATTGGAATGCTTAAAGGGGTTTTGCTTGCCTGGCACTTCTGAAGATAGCACTGTGTCTTCATCAGTGTCATCGATCACATCGCCGGAACAACGTCTACTGAGAGGGAACAAACACCGACAACAGAGAAAGAACACAATCAATGCAATGTGACAATATGATGCATGCTCATGACATGGCAATATGCTATTGGTTGAGCTAATGCAACTAGCAACCATATTAAATGAAGTTGGTTTGAATCAAAGATTCAAATTCAAACTCCATATGTGATTATTTAATTGTCATTTAATTTATTTGACCTGATCTGCAGGTTTAACTTGTTCAAACATGCATGAAAATGCCATAAACAGATTCCTTGAATTTTTCTGATCATTTTTCATATGTAACTTATTTTCATTGGAGTTATAGATTATTTTCTGTGATTTTAAGAAGTTTAGGCTATTTTCTGAAATAAATAAATCATTTAAGATTTATTTTAAATTCCAGAAAACATTACTGCGTCAGCTTGGTGTCATTCTTACGTCAGCAGGTCAACAGGGGCTGGTCCAGTCAAACCTGACCTGTGGGTCCCACAGGTCAGTGTGACAGTGCTTGCCCGAGTCACACACAGGTGGGCCCAGTCAACAGCCACGTCAGCAAAGTCGATGCTGACATGTGGGTCCCAGTGGGTTAAGAACTAAACTAAACATAAAATTAAATTAAAATAAACAGGCACGGGCCCACATGTTAGTGTCTAATTAAGTTAATGACATCAATTAAAACTTAACTAAAAACCTAAACTAATTAAGTCAGACGCCGGCCCCACATGTCATTGACACAGGGGGGGGGGGTCTCGTCATGGTCAAAGGTGGTCAAACCCACCGGCGACTGACCGCCGGCGAGAGCCAGGACGGTGGCGCGGCTCGGAAACGTTGTTCCGGTGACCAAAACGACTACGGGGAGCATCTACGCGGAGCTGGAGAAGTCGCGCATCCAACGAAGCAAGTGGGAGCGGTTGGGGTGGCCGGAATCTCCAGCGGCGAGCACATCCGCGGCGGCCGGAGTTCGGGCAGGTGCGGGCGCAGTGCTAGGGAGCACGGGAGGAAGAACTGGGAGGCGTGTTAGGCTCCTGGGAGTGCACTGAGTGCAGTGGTGAGCTCAGGAGTGTGCTAGCACGGCCGCAGCCACGGCGGCGACATGGCCGTCGGCGAGGAGCGCTCGGCTCCGGTGGTTGATGCGGCTAGGGGACAAGATAGGCGACGACGCGTGGTGGAAACGAAACCGGGGCTCACCGCGGTTCTTCTGGTACTGCTGGCGAGGCAGGGGAGGCACGTGGTCTGGCAAAACGACGACGGGTATCACCGGCACCCGAGGGTGGAAACGACGGCGTTGGCGAGGCTCCAGGGCGTCCGGCGGGGCGTGGCTCGGTGAGAGGGTCGAGGACGACATCGCGGAGCTCGTGGGCAGCTCCAGGGGGTGAGGGAGAGGCGGTGGCCGTGGCCACGACGAGCGGCGGCCACGGGCATTCGTGTGGGAGCGTGCGGGAGAGACAGAGGAGGGGAGAGAGCACGGGGTGAGTGAGAGAGGGACCAGGGAGTCTCTGGACGTCTCCAGGCGCGAGGAAGAGGCAGGAGGTGGCAAGCAGGAGCTGGCCAGGGGCGAGCGCGCGCGCGACAGCGAGCTGCTCCTACTGGCAGGAGGAAGACGACGCGGTGAGGAGGTGTGCTGGGCCGCTACAGTGCTGGGCCGCACAAGTAAGCCAGGTAAGGCCCAGGTGAGTCTCTCTCTCTCCTCTTTTCTAAAACTGTTTCTGTTTTCTATTTTTTGATATTTGTTTTGGCTTTCGAAAAATGCCAGAGCATTTCAGAAAATCATAAAACTAGTCATGGATACTGTTTAGAATAAATCCAACAGTAAACATTTTAGTTTATGATTATTTGAGCATTTAAAATATTTTATAGTTTTTAAATGCCCAAATGCAAATAGAGTATGATTTAATTCAGAGCCCAAATATGTCATGGAAAAATGTGCATCACCTCTGGTTACTGTTTATAGTATTTCCCATAAATGATGAACATTTTTAAAAGCTATTTGGATTTACTGAAAAATATTTTAGGTGAACCTAGTGAATTCCTTTGATGCTAGGGTTTAGGCAAACCCCATTTCAGGTTTAAGAGAAAAATTAAACATGATGCATCACAAGACTAACTAGACCAAAGCAGACCAGAACTAGGGATGTGACACTTCTGCTGCTCTCATAGTGGCTGGAGTTATTGGGACTAGAGCCCTCACTCAATTGTGCTTGCTCCTCTGACTTGTTCTGACTGTCACTGCCTTCTGATATTTCTGAAACTGCAAGCTGACCCTATGAATAGATATAGATGAGATAGAGTGGATGAGCATCACAAAGCACAACTGGTTTTGGAAAATTTGATTTGAAAAACTTAATTTTAGTTTTCTGCTGAATCCATTTCGATGCTACTGAGTTTAACAGTTCGGTGATACCGAAGCAAAGATAGAGCCAAAACATACTTGTTTCGTTAAGACGAAGGTAGTTTTCGGTGGCTCCGAGTTGCTAGGGTTTCACTGAGCTGCTAGTTTCGGTCTCACTGAGTGATACAATTCGGTTGGACCGATGTGTATCAGTGCAATGGCTTACGCCATGTCGGTGACACCAAGACTTGCAAATTGGTCAGACCGAGATGGGTTCGGCGGAGAACTAACCCTAAGTTTTTCGAAATCCATCTACCCTAAAGACTAGTTTTGCTGGATAGGAAGTTTGAAAATGAGGCAAGATCAATGGCAAGTTGTGTTGTGCATGAATCAGATTTGGAGAACACAAAACAAGTGAGTCATACCCTAAATTGGTGACGATCTCCTACGACGAAGAGGGGCGGAGATGAATGCCCTCGGCGGCGACAGATTACAACGACAGGAGGCGGTTGGAGACAACGGTGAAGATCCTTGGACCACGGCGGCGGTAGAGCTGGGGTGCGAGAATAGAACTGTTGGAGGTATTTCCAAAAATTCTGTCTGCGAGTTATATACCTAGATCTGTTGGTGGGACCGGGAAAACTGTTTCGGTGGCACCGAGATGCATTTAGCACTGGGCTGTTGCAACTCGGTTGGACCGAGACGGTTTATTCGATTTCACCGAGATACAAAAACTGATCAACCTAAATGATTTCGGTGGGACCGACTGAGATTTGTTGGTCTGACCAAAATGCATTTTGGAGGTTTTGGAAGTTAAGCCCTCATCAGATCAGTGATACCGTGTGCTCCTCACTCGGTGGGTCCGATAGAGACTTGTTCAAACTTTGTGATGTATAGCATGAATAGAGTTTGAGACGAGAAAAGCATAGATAGCTAGAGGGAGTGCTTAGGCATTCTTGTCCATCCATTTGGCAAAAGAAAACGAGCCAAACAATCAAAGCAACAAATGGATGTCCTCGAATGATTAAAATATGCAACCAACATGCTCACACAATAAAACGGCAAATAGAATATGTGTCAAACATGCACACTCAATTCTAGCATCTATCAAACAATTTGGCGATGACTAGGTCATCTATATATGAGTATATTAACTTAGGAGTCAAATGAGAACATTTGACCATAGGTCATACTCATCGTTTAAGCACAAGTGGGGCTGCTACTTTTACATAAAGCATTGTTGTGTTCACATCATTAGAATTGCTTTAGCTCAGTTCTTAGAGTAAAGCTTCCCCTAGATGTGATATCCCCCCTAAGAGGGATGAACTAACCTTGGGTTTTGTCAATGATGACTTCATGTAGATGTTGAAGATGTGGATGCTCGATGTTGATGTAGATCATTTGGAGCAATCCATTGGAGTGAGTTGCACTTTCAATACCTACACAGGTTAGTCCCACAAGGAACAAATAAAGATATCCATGGACATAGAGTGAATTGCACACAAGATTATGTCCATGAAAGTATTAGGTTACCTTGTCCCTTGTCTTACCAACAAGAGGGTTTGTGACTCCTTGAACTAGTGCAAGATGTGGAAGTTGTTTGCACTTGTCCTTGCCAAGATGATATGAGTGAAGTATGTTGGCGGAGTCACCCTCAAGAACTCTCTAGTTCTTCTTCTTTGGGATCCACATCAACTTGGTGGGAATCCTTGGAGTTGTAGTCGTACATGATGAAGTAGAGCTTGATGTAGTCTTGGGAACCAACTTGACCAAGGCCTTAGGAGCTTCTTCAAATGCATCAATCTCTTCTTGAAGCTTTTCCTTGCCCTTTAGCTTGTGGTATTGTGGTGGAAGATCATCTTGTGCTTGTGTCCCCTTGAAGGAAGTAGTATCATACTTCTCTTATTGAGGAACAAAATTGGTCTTGGGGTATTGATCTTCTTCCCACTTAACTCCATTGGCATTGAACTTTCGTTCAAAACCAACACCTTGATTCTTCCGGTGTCTTCCTTGCTTGCGCACAATTACCTCGAATTGCTTACTCTCGGCAAGACTCTTGTAAACACCTTTCTCTATAATTGCCTTCAATAAGCTATTTTCTTTCTCAAGTGTAACTTGGCTAAGAGAGTCGTTAGTGGAATCAAGAGAACTACTAGAAGCAACATCATTGGATTTAGCATGTTTGTTGTTACTACTAGAGGAAGAATCTTTCTTGTTCTTGTTGCTAGATTTTATTTGTGGCATGTAAGTAGACAAGAGTAAACACTTGGCAATGTAAGAAGAACTTTTCTTACGAAAATCATCATTGATTGCTTTTAAGAACTCATGCTCTTGCTTTAGATTGAGCTTTTCAAAGCGTAGCTTCTCATGAGTCCTCAAAAGTTCTCGATGATCCTCTAAGGTAGTTTCATGAGCTAACTTGAGAGTGTTTAATTCTTTAGTTATACGCTCAATCTTCTCCTTATCATTGTCATTTGTTTTATCTTGATTAGCATGATTAATAGCAATTTCATCATAATTTTCATCACTATTGCTACTAACAAGTAAATCATCATCTCCTAGCAAGTCATCTTCATCACTATTGAAATCAAGATCCTCGGGGTGTGATACCTTAGGGCCTTTAGCCATTAAGCATCTTCCAATTCCTTCATTTGGTGAGTCAAATATGTCGTAGGAGTTGGATGACACAAGAGCAATTTCGGCAACACCTTCATCTTGAGTGTCTTCTGAGTTGGAGTGGTAGCTTCTCTCAGAGTAGTTATCAGAGTCAGAACCGGATACCCATTCACCAACATGAGCTTGATGTATTCCTCTTGTATAACTCCTTGATGATTTGTCCTTCCTTTCCGAATCTTTGCTTCTCCGAGAAGGTCTTCGTTCATAACGATCATCTCTACTCCTTCTCTCTCTTGGTGGTGATTCTTCTCTTCTACTTCTCCTTTTAGGTGAGTCTTCTCTTCTTTTGTGGGGAGACGTACACTCATTGGAGTAGTATCCAGGTCTTCCACAATTGTAGCAATTACGCTCATGACTAGAAGATCTTTTCTCATTGTAGGACCTTGACTTGGAACTTCTCTCTTTGCTTATATCCTTGTAGAATTTGTTGAAGTTCTTCACCATTAAGCTCAATTCTTCATTGAAGACTTGTTTCTCACTTGATGATGTAGGAGCATCACATGAGGCTTTGTAAGCACTACTAGACTTGTTGTGAAGCTCTTCCTTATCCTTGAGTGACATGTCATGAGCAACAATTCTTCCAATGACTCCCGTTGGCTTGAGATCTTTGTAATTGGGCATCATTTGGATCAATGTGCACACGGTGTCATATTTTCCATCCAAGGCTCTTAGGATCTTGTTGATGATGAATTTGTCGGTCATCTCTTCGCTTCCTAAGCCGGCAATCTCATTTGTGATGAGAGCAAGCCTAGAGTACATTTCAGCGACACCTTCACCATCCTTCATCTTGAACTTGTCAAGTTGACTTTGAAGCACATCCAACTTGGATTCCTTGACGGAGTCGGTACCTTCGTGCATATCAATCAAAGTATCCCAAATTTCCTTTGCATTCTCAAGCCGGCTGATTTTGTTGAATTCTTCGAGGCATAATCCGTTGAAGAGGATATCGCAAGCTTGAGCTTGTATTGCAACATCTTCAATTCTTCGGTGGATGCTTCATGATTTGGTTCCTTCCCATCAAAGAATTCACCTTGCAAACCAATACACACAATAGCCCAAATGGCGGGGTTATGTCCAAGAATATGCATTTTCATCTTACGCTTCCAACTAGCAAAATTTGTACCATCAAAGTAAGTACCTCTACAATGGTAACTTCCCTCGCTAGACGCCATACTCTCCTAGGTTGTGAAACCAAGGCTATGATCACCAAAGCTATGTAAATAAAGGCAAATGGAGACCAAAGCTCTGATACCACTTGTAGGATCGAAAGTATGTCTAGAGGGGGGGGGGTGATTAGACTACTTGACCAAATAAAAATCTAGCCTTTTCCCAATTTTAATTCTTGGCAGATTTTAGCAACTTAGCATAAGTCAAGCAACCAACCTACACATGCAATTCTAGAGTGTAGCAGCGGAAAGTAAATCATTGCATATGAAGGTAAAGGGAGGGGTTTGGAGAGTGCAAACGCAAGTGTAGTCACGGATGTTTTTGTCGTGGTTCTGATAGGTGGTGCTATCGTACATCCACGTTTTTGGAGACTTCAACCCACGAAGGGTAACGGCTGCGTGAGTCCACAGAGGGCTCCACCCACTAAGGGTCCACGAAGAAGCAACCTTGTCTATCCCACCATGGCCTCGCCCACAAAGGACTTACCTCACTAGGGTAGATCTTCACGAAGTAAGCGATCTCCTTGCCCTTACAAACTACTTGGTTCAACTCCACAATCTTGTCGGAGGCTCCCACGTGACACCTAACCAATCTAGGAGACACCACTCTCCAAAAGGTAACAAACGGTGTGTTGATAACGAACTCCTTTCTCAAATGCTTCAAATGATATTCTCCCCAACATTCAAACAACTCCTCACAGATTTGGATATGGTGGAAGAAGAGATTGAGTGCAAAGCAACCCGGGGAAGGCTAGAGAACAATATTTATGTGGTAGGAATGGAATATCTTGATCTCAACGCTTGAGTAGGTGGTTATCTCTCAGAAAATGAGTAATGGAAGTGTAGGCTTGTTCTGATGGCTCTCTTCACGAATGAAGAGGGGTGGAGGGTTATATATAGCCTCCACACAAAATCTAACCGTTACACACATTTTGGCCAACTCGGTGGGACCGATTCAGTGAACCCGATCTGATCGAAAGGTTCAAATATGTGAACGTTAGGAATCTCAGTGGGACCGACTGGGACATCTCAGTGGGACCAAAATCTAGGGTTAGTTCATTAGATAGTTGGCAAGGTAAACTCGGTGTGACCGATTAATGAACTCGTTAGGACCGAAATAAATTAACCTGGAACAGAGAGTTTACAGAACCATCTCGGTGAGACCGAATGCTATATCAGTGAGACCGAAATGTTAGGGTTTATGGCTCTGGCTAAGTCAAATGAAACTCAGTGGGACTAGATATGAAAATCGGTGAGTCCAAGTTTGGCATTTTGGGTTTGACTTGTTTGGAGTGGAGAGGTTGTGTGAGGGTTTTGGAGCATATCATCAAGCATTGTGAGCAACCAATACATTAAGCAACACTTCATCCACTTTTAATGGTATTGGCTTTCCTAAGGACTCAATGTGATCTTGGATCACTAAAAGTGAAAAGGTAGAGTCTTGAGCTTTTGCCAAACTTGCTTCCTTAGCTTTTTTGAGGGGTCCACATCTCCACAATAGCCATGCCATTCATTGAACTTTCCTGAAATATTTAGCTTGAGGAAACATTAGTTCAATGAGCTATATGTTGTTATAAATTACCAAAACCACCCGGGGATTACTTGCACTTTCAATAATCATTGCCTTAGATATCATCATAACTTTGCGCTTTTCTATCAATTGCTCGACACTAATTTGTTTACCCACCATATGCTTTATTCAAGAGAGAAGTCTCTAGTGAAACCTATGGCCCCGGGGTCTATTTTACATCTATTATTTTCAGATCTATAAAACCAAAAACCCAAAAATAACTTGCTACAATTATTTTGTGTTTACTTTTTTTTTTGCTTTTTTACTTTAGTTTTAAATCTATCTCTATGAGATCTCACTCTTGTTCATGACGTTGAAGGGATCGACAACCCCTTTTCTGCGTTGTGTGCAAGTGTTTGTTAGTTTGTGTAGGTGCATATATTGGAGACTTGCTTGTACCTCCTACTGGATTGATACCTTAGTTCTCAAACTGAGGAAAATACTTATCTCTACTTTGCTGCATCACCCTTTCCTCTTCAAGGGAAAAGTCAAGGTAAGCTCAAGAAGTAGCAATGACCAACAAGAGGAAACCATGCAACATCTCATGGTAGACTACTCTTTCTCTCGACAGGTTTGGCACGACATCCTCGGTTGGGCTCGATCACCTACCGACCTACCACATAGCCACGACTTTCCAGGCGTGGTGGGCTACATCCTGCTCCCAAGCACCCGCTCCTACTCGCAAGGGACTGGCTTCCCACATCGTCCTCACCGCTTGGTGGCTTTGGAAGCACCAGAATTCTTGGATCTTCGACGGCGATCAGCCTTCGATCTCCCGTCTCTCCAACATCATATAAGACAAGGCGCGCTTTTGGGCAAAGGCCGACACAATCGGGATAAAAAACAACATCTCAGAGATTTTTCTTGGTCCTGTTCGGGGATGAGCACCCCCTTGTTTTATGCCCCAACGCTCGCTACCATGTGTCTTTTGTGTGCATGGCCCCATGAGCGCTTGTACATGTTGTAACTCTCCTTTCTATAAATGAAATAATACACAAACTTTGCGTATTCAGAAAAAAGAACTATGTATGTGCTCGCGTTGCCACATGAGCCAATTTGTTTTATACATAATAGAAGGAGCAAAAGGAGATTGATTTTTGGTTATGAATCATAGAACTTCGGACATCATAAAGTGAAATTTAATTATCTAAAATTATGATATCTTCACATTCAAAGTTTAGAAGTCCAACCATTATGTATCCCTTCTATGCGTGAATAGCAAAAAACTACCATTTTTCGCGTTAGGGTTCCAAAAAAAACTACCGGTAATTTCTTTGTGACTGATAACTACCACAAACGGCATCAGCTGTTTAAAAAAAACAAATGACCTTGTGTTTTTACAATTGATCGCGATTATGCCAGGTCAGGCCTGCTCCTGAACGAACCATCTGTTTGACCATTAACTGACATGTGGGGCCCACATGTGAGTGTCTCTTCCTAGTAATCTTATTTTAAAAAGCAACCATGTCCCTATAAATATTAAAAAAAGCAATTGAGTCACTTCTCGCAAATTTTAACAAGCATTCGAGTCCCTCGCGTGACCATGCTCCAGATCAAGAGGAGCTCGTTGTTCAGGAGCCATGGTGCCGGCCGCCGTGGAGCTCCCTGTCGTGGTCCTCACGCCCGCTCAAGGTGGGTGGAGCAGCTCGACACGCTTGGCTCCCAGGGTCGTCGTTGGCATCCTCCTCCCCCACGGTCCCATCGCCGATAACCTCCTCCCCCACGGCCCCGACGCACTCCACTAACTTTTCGTCAGCGTCGCAAGCAGAGGGCCACACACAAACAAAGGGGAAGGGGAAGGGGCGATGGCAAGCAGCGGCTGTGGGCAGCAGCAGACGGTGGCGGCAGCAAGCAGCGGCCGCGGGCAGCAGCAGACGGCAGCGGCGGCGGCAAGCAGCGGTAGCGGGCACCACCAGAGGGCGGCAAGCAACAACATCAGCAGAGGGCACCGACGGCAAGCACCAGCAGAGGGCAGTAGCAATAGCGGAGCCGGGCATCCGCGTGGCATAGGGTGGCGGCATGGGCCAACAGTGTGGCCGGCGGCCATGGCCGCGTGACGGTATGCTTCCGGAGCAAGGAGAGTGGTGGAGAAGAAGGGATGCATAGAGGGGAAGAAGAAATTGAGAAGAGACACTGCCATGTGGGTCCCACATGCCAGTTAACAGCCAAACAAATGGTTGATACGTCTCCAACATATCTATAATTTTTGAATGTTCCATGCTGCTATATTATCATTCTTGGATGTTTTACCATCATTTTATAGTCATTTTATATAATTTTTTGGTACTAACCTATTGACATAGTGCCAAGTGCCATTTGTTGTTTTCTGCATGTTTTTTACATCGTAGGAAATCAATATCAAATGGAGTCCAAACGCAGTGAAATTTTTTGGAGATTTTTTTTGGACCAGAAGAAACCCAATGGGCCAAGGCAGCACCTGGGGGGTGCTTCGAGGGGAGCACAACCCACCAGGGCGCGCCCTGGTGGGTTGTGCCCACCTCGGGTGCCCCCAAACCGCCTCTTTGCTCTATAAATACCCAATATTTCAGAAACCCTAGGGGAGCAGACGAAATTTTGATCCAGCCGTCGCAGAGTCCAGAACCACCAGATCCAATCTAGATACCATCACGGAGGGGTTCACCACTTCCATTGGTGCCTCTCCGATGATGCGTGAGTAGTTCCTTGTAGACCTTCGGATCCGTAGACAGTAGCTATATGGCTTCATCTCTCTCTTTTGATTAACAATACAATGGTCTCTTGGAGATCCATATGATGTAACTCTTTTGCTGTGTGTTTGTTGGGATCCGATGAACTTTGAGTTTATGATCAGATCTATCTTTTTATATCCATGAAAGTTATTTGAGTCTTATTTTGATCTCTTATATGCATGATTGCTTATAGCCTCGTATTTCTTCTCTGATATTGGGTTTTGTTTGTCCAACTTGATCTATTTATCTTGCCATGGGAAGAGGTGCTTTGTAGTGGGTTCGATCTTACGGTTCTTGATCCGAGTGACAGAAGGGGAACCGACACGTATGTATCGTTGCTACTAAGGATAAAATGATGGGGTCTATTTCTACATAAATAGATCTTGTCTACATCATGTCATTGTTCTTATTGCATTACTCCGTTTCTCCATGAACTTAATACACTAGATGCATGTTGGATAGCGTTTGATGTGTGGAGTAATAGTAGTAGATGCAGGCAAGAGTCGGTCTACTAATCTTGGACAAGATGCCTATATAATGATCATTGCCTGGATATCGTCATGACTATTTGAAGTTATATCAATTGCCCAATAGTAATTTTTTTACCACTGTTTGCTATTTTATCGAGAGAAGCCACTAGTGAAATCTACGGGCCTCGGGTCTCTTTCTCATATTATTTGCCTTTGCGATCTAGTTTCCTTTTCTTTTATTTTCATATCTATTAAACCAAAACCCCAAAAATACCTTGCTGCAATTTATCATATTTATCAACCAATCTACCAATATTTATATCTCTCTCACGTCTGTTACCCGAAAAGGATTGACAATCCCTTTTACACGTCGGGTTGCGAGTATTTGTTATTTGTGTGCAGGTGTTATTTACGTTGTGTTGCTTGGTTCTCCTACTGGTTTGATAGCCTTGGTGTCATTACTAAGGGAAATACCTACCGCTGCCATACTGCATCATCCTTTCCTCTTTGGGAAAAACCGACGTAACTTTAGCAGCCGTCAACGGTTCATTTAGGAGCAGGCCCGACCCATCATAATCACGACTTTGTTTTTTTGAAACAACCAACGCCAAAAGTGGTAGCTATCAGCCATATTTTTGGTAGTTTTGAAACCCTAACGCGAGAAGTGGTAGTTTTATGCTATTCACTCCTTCTTTATAAAACCACCAAAGATGGCATTCGATGTGTCACTGCAGATGTTAAAAGATATACATTCCTAGCGACACTTCCTTTTTTCCAAATTATGAAGAAGAAACAACGTATGATGGATTAGTTGGCACACATTACATGTTATCTCCTTTCAAAGTTTTAACAGTATAAGACAAATAACAATGTGGAACTTCCGAAGAAGCATGGCAAAAAAAGTTAAATGTTAGAGTTCAGAAATAGAAGCAGATTAAAAAGTTTTGAGACATTACACTCTTGATGATCCAGTACCTGCAAAGAACAAAGAAGCTTCCTAGTGAAAAAAAGACTAATGAAAGCACCACACGCACAATTATAGAAATGGTTAATTCAAAGTGTGATCTGGTAGGACTAGGGTTCCTATCAGGTCTAGCTCGTAGGTTGTGGGGGTGGAAGGGGGATTGGCGAGGAGGAAGGCGAGGTCACGGGCGCTGGGCGTCGTCGTCACATGAGAGAGAGAGAGAGAGAGAGAGAGAGAGAGAGAGAGTAGGGCGCAATGGCTCTGGTTAGGTCTCCCGGCTCCCTTCAGGAACTGAGCAAATATGATTGCCTCTGCTTAATCTCAAAATGGGTCCTTACATGAGTTTATATAATCCTCCTAATGATATAATTGGGCTAAGCCCCTAACACGATAAGATAAGTTGGGTTGGGCCCCTAAATGCCTGCGCCATGAGGCCTTCTCCGGCTATAGTGTATGCCGGTCATAACATCTCTCCCCGCCTGCGCAAACAACTCATCCTCAAGCTGAAAGTCGGGGAAGTGCTGGTGGAACTCATCAATTTGCTTCCAAGTGGTGTCCTCCTCCAGAAGTCCCTGCCACTGAATCAGCAAGCGACATGCACCCCGGCTCAGCTGGGCCTTCAAAACCTTCACTGGACCGGGAAGTAGACGTCCGATGACCCACAAGTATAGGGGATCAATTGTAGCTCTTTTCGATAAGTAAGAGTGTCGAACCCAACAAGGAGCAGAAGGAAATGACAAGTGGTTTTCAACAAGGTAATGTCTGCAAGTGCTGAAATTGTAAGTAACATAGTAGTTTGATAGCAAGATATTTTTGTGACGAGCAAGTAATGGTAGTAGTAGCAAAAGTGCAGCAAGGTAGCCCAATATTTTTGAGGCAAAGGACAAGCCAAATGGTCTCTTATAATAAGCAAAGCGTTCTTGAGGGTACACGGGAATTTCATCTAGTCACTTTCACCATGTTGGTTCGATTTGTGTTCTCTACTTTGATAATTTGATATGTGGGTGGATCGGTGCTTAGGTGTTGTTCTTACTTGAACAAAACTCCTACTTATGATTAACTCTCCCGCAAGCATCCGCAACTACGGGAAAAGTATTAAGAATAAATTCTAGCCATAGCATTAAACTTTTGGATCCAATCGGTCCCTTACGAAATAGCGCATAAACTGGGGTTTAAGCTTCTGTCACTCTCGCAACCCATCATCTAATTACTACTCCACAATGCATTCCCTTAGGCCCAAAATGGTGAAGTATCATGTAGTCAACGTTCACATGACACCACTAAGGGAATCACAACAAACATACTGTCAAAATATCAAACACACATCAAGTTCACATGATTACTTGCAACATGATTTCTCCCGTGACCTCAAGAACAAAAGTAACTACTCACAAATGATAATCATGCTCAAGATCAGAGGGGTATTAAATAGCATAATGGATCTGAACATATAATCTTCCACTAAATAAATCATATAGTAATCAACTACAAGATGTAATCAACACTACTAGTCACCAACAAGCACCAATCGATAGTTCCGGTAGCAAGATTGAACACAAGTGATGAACTAGGGTTTGAGATGGGATGGTGATGTTGAAGATGTTGATGGAGATAGCCCTCCCCAAGATGGAAGAGTTGTTGGTGATGATGATGACGATGATTTCCCCCTCAGAATCGCTCCACCAGAGGGCAAAAGTGCTCCTGCCCAAGTTCCGCCTCGAGACGGCGGCGCTCCATCTCGAAACTCCTCTCCTTATTTTTTCTAAGTCAAAGTGACTTATATACCAGAAGGGGGGCACCAGAGGTGGGCCTGAGCACAACCCACCAGGGCGCACTTGGGCTCCCTGGCGCGCCCAGGTGGGATGTGCCCACCTGGTGGACCCCCTCTGGTATTTATTTGCTCCAATAATCCTAAAATATTCCATAAAAATTCTCCGTGAAGTTTTAGCTTGTTTGGAGTTGTGCAGAATAGGTGGCCTGACATAGCTTTTTCAGGTCTAGATTTCCAACTGCCAGAACTGTCCCTCTTGGTGCATACCTTGCAAATTATGAGAGAAAAGGCATTAGAATTACTCCAAAAATTATTATTATGCATAAAAACATCATAAATACAGTACGAAAACATGATGCAAAATGGACGTATCAACTCCCCCAAGCTTAGACCTCACTTGTCCTCAAGCGAAAACAAAAATCAAAAAACATGTCCACATGCTTTGAGAGAGAGTGGTGTCGATAAAAACAAAATACGGACATAGAAGCATCATGTAGATTATTATAACAACAACAAATTTAAACATAAGACTTTTATCATAGACTTCTCATGAATAAGTAACCGTTCATCACACAATCGAAGTATAAAGCATAAACTCTATTAGAAACTAACAGACTATGTTCTCAGCCAATTTTGCAACTACAATTCATCATCTCTTCAGGAAGGGTCATGTATCAGAGCCTTTAGGAAAGTCCACATACTCAACCATCATATAGTCTTGTATGATTGCTAACACTCACCGCATACACATGACCAAAACATTTCAATCGTACACATAGAAAGATAGGGGCTTATAGTTTTGCCTCCCAACGTATTCATCTCAAGGGTGATGTCAACAATAATAACTCATGCCACCCATATTCAACTGGACATATGTGACTAGATATTTCCTCACCACATGATGCTTGCCAAAGGAGAAAATAAAAAGGAATAGGGAGAAAACTTTGACTCTTTGCATAAAAGTAAATACATAAAAGTAAAAGATAGGCCCTTCGCAGAGGGAAGCATAGGTTGCCATGCACTTATTTGTGTGTATACTCAACCCCTTAGTGCAAAAGAACGTCACGTTGCATTACCCCTTGTGATAGCGATCTTTACTATGCAGTCTGTCGCTTTTATTCTTCACCATCACAAGTTTGTACAACGCTCAATTTTCACTTACACTAAATGATCTCACACTTTTAGAAGCGATTTTTATTGCCTTTTTGCACCGATGAAAAATTACTTGAGGGATCTTACTCAATCCATAGGTAGGTATGGTGGATTCTTGAAAAAGATTTGGTTTTAAGGGTTTTTGGATGCACAAGTAGTATCTCTACTTAGTGCGTAATTTTTGGCTAGAAAAGATACTGAGGAAGCAACACATGTTAAAGGATCTATGACAATATGACTTCTATGTGAATATGAACAAACATAAATCATTAAGTTGTCTTCCTTGTCCAACGTCAACAATTTTGGCATATAATATTTTGATGGGGGCTCACAATCACAAAAGATTTCTAGGATAGTATATTTATATGTGAATCTTCTCTTCCCTTATTAATTCTTTCATGAGTTGCATCATTGACCAATGTTATGTTTGTCAATCTCTAATAAAAATTTCTACTTATACTTTTCCTTATTTGGTGCCATCACCTACCATAAGATTATCATATGATCTTCTTAATTAATTTCTTTTATTTTATTGCAACATGAAAGAAAGAAAGCAAAAACTCAAACTAATCTTTGTTATATATCACGCACACGATTACAAGGATAGATCACTAAGCAAAGTCTCAAAAAAAAGGATCAATCTAAACTTGTATTCATTCTAAAGCAAAAGATCGAACTAAAATAAGTAAAGGTAAAAGGATAGTGGGGATGATACGATACCGGGGCACCTCCCCCAAGCTTGGCGGAAGCCAAGGGGAGTGCCCATACCCGATACTGAATTTTCTTTTGGTGATGAAGAAGATGGTGGTGGTGATGATGTAGATGCGATCTTGTCCTCGGGTTTCCATGGCAGAGGTCCACCATCGCAAGAGGAAGAATGTGTCTCACGGGTCTTGCAACCGACAGCCAAACTCATAACTTTAAACCTCGCCTCATATTCAAAGAGTTGGTTTTGAAGATCATTGATCTCGCTTTGGAGGAAGTTGATTGGCTCGTTGAGGGTGAAGACGATGTTCTTCATGGGCTTGCCATCCACATTGAGATCATGGGAAAGGTCTGTGATCATGAGGTGACTGGCATTGAGTCCACGCTCCACCATCCCCTTGCACCGGAAGACTTCCTGCTCCATAGCCTCAAGCCTGGCCTCCACGGTTCATGTACCCTTGGGTCCGGGGATGTGCAGCACCCCCTCATGCATCTGGATGGCATGAGGGTGTTGCACCACCTCCCGCAGATATGGGTTGATGACGTTCTTGAAGAACTTGTCCTTGGAGGAGCTTTAAGTGGCCATGGTAGATGTGATCTGACAGAAAACAACAAGAAAAGAGAACAGAGGATTTCTCCGTGATATGGTGGTCAATAGGTTCGGGGGGTATACAAAGTTTTTTTTATCTTGAGAAACAAGCAAACCGAAGAAAAACGGAGTCCGGAAGGTGCCCCAGGTGGGCACAACCCACCTGGGCGTGCCTGGCTCTAGGCGTGCCCTGGTGTCTTGTGCCCACCAGGGTACGCTTCCTGGAAGTTTCCTATTTTCCTAATTTTCTAATTATTCCAAAACTAACAAAAAATATTTTTGCAGATTTTTCCGGAGTCCGTTTACTTACCGTATCACATACCTCCTTATTTTCACGACTCTGGAGTGTTCCAGAAGGACTCTTTTATGTTTTCTTCCGGTGTCAAAGTTTGGATAATATTGATTTCAACATTAATGGGCATACCTGAGATATAATGTTTTATTCGTTGCCCATTAACAACCTTCGGGTTAGTACATTCGGCATTATTTATTTTGATAGCTCGTGATCGATAAACCTCCTCGATGACATAGGGGCCTTCCCGTTTAGAGAGGAGTTTTCCTGCAAAGAATCTTATATGAGAGTTGTACAAAAGAACATATTCTACAACTCTGAACTCACGCTTTTGGATTCTTTTTATCATGCCATCTTTTAACTTTTTCTTTAAATACCTTGGCATTTTCATAAGCTTGGGTTCTCTTCATCTAATGAGCTAATATTAAATAACCTCTTTTCACCGGCAAGTTTGAAATCATAGTTGAGTTCCTTGATTGCCCAATATGCCTTATGTTCTAAGTCAAGAGCCATATGACAAACTTTTCCATAAACTATTTTATAAGGAGACATACCCATGGGATTTTTATAAGCTGTTCTGTAAGCCCAAAGTGCATCATCTAATTTCTTAGACCAATTCTTCCTGGACCGATTAACAATATTTTGCAAAATTAATTTTATTTCTCTATTGCTAAGCTCAACTTGACCACTAGACTGAGGATGATAAGGTGATGCAATTCTATGGTTAACATCATACTTGGCAAGCATTTTACGGAAAGCACCATCGGTCATTAAATATCTAGGAACTCCAAACCTTGGGAAAATAACTTCCTTAAGCATTTTAATATAGGTGTTCAGCACTACTGGTTGGAATAGCTTCTACCCATTTAGTAACATAATCAACAACCACCAAAATATGTGTATACCCATTAGAGGAAGGAAAAGGTCACATGTAATCAAATCCCCAAACATCAAATGGTTCAACAACAAGTGAATAATTCATAGGCATTTCTTGATGCTTACCGATATTACCTATTCTTTGACATTCGTCACAAGATAAGACGAACTTACGGGCATCCTTGAAGAGAGTAGGCCAATAAAATCCAGATTGCAATACCTTGTGAGCAGTTCTATCTCCAACATGATGCCCTCCATATGCTCCAGAGTTACATTTCTGAAGGATTTGTCCCTGTTCATGCTCAGTGACACAACATCTAATAATACCATCTACTCCTTCTTTATAAAGATGTGGGTCATCCCAAAAGTAGTGTCTTAAATCATAAAAGAATTTTTTTATTGGTATGTAAAGCTAGGTGGTAAATATTTAACAACAATGTAATTACAATAGTCAACATACCAAGGAGTATTATGAGCAACATTTCTTGCAGCTAACTGCTCATCAGAAAAACTATCATCAATAGGTAGTGGGTTATCAAGCACATTTTCAAGCCTAGACAAGTTATCAGCTACGTGGTTCTCAACTCCTTTTCTACCAGTGATATGCAAATCAAATTCTTGTAGCAAGAGAACCCATCGAATAAGTCTAGGTTTAGCATCTTTATTTTCCATAAGATATTTAATAGCAGCATGCTCAGTGTGAACAATTACTTTTGAATCAACAATGTAACATCTAAATCTGTCACAAGCAAACACCACTACTAGGAATTATTTTTCAGCAGTAGCATAATTCTTTTGAGCACTGTCTAGAGTTTTACTAGCCTAATGAATAACATTCAGTTTCTTATCAACTCTTTGTCCTAGAATAACACCAACAACATAATCACTAGCATCACACATAATTTCAAAAGGCAAGTTCCAATAAGGTGGTTGAACAATAGGTGCAGAATTAAGGCTTTCTTGAGTGTTTCAAAGGCTTCTAGACAATCATCGTCAAAAACAAAAGGAACATCCTTTTGCAAAAGGTTTGTAAGAGGCCTAGAAATTTTAGAAAAGTCTTTGGTAAGTCTCCTATAGAAACCAGCATGACCTAGGAAACTACGAATACCTTTGATATCCTTAGGACATGGCATTTTCTCAATTGCATCAACCTTAGCTTTGTCCACTCCAATACCCTTTTCAGAAATCTTATGACCCAAGACAATACCTTCATTAACCATAAAGTGGCACTTCTCCCAATTCAAGACAAGATTTGTCTGTTCACATCTCTGCAAAACTCAATCAAGATTGCTTAAACAATCATCAGAAGACTTCCCATAAATAGAGAAGTCATCCATGAAAACTTCTACAATCTTTTCACAAAAGTCAGAGAATATAGCTTTCATACATCTTTAAAAGGTAGAAGGTGCATTGCATAAACCAAAATGCATACGTCTATAAGCATAAGTTCCAAAGGGACAAGCAAAAGTGGGCTTTTCTTGATCAGGTTGAGAAACATGTATTTGCGAAAAACCAGAGTATCCATTAAGGAAGCAAAAGTGTGTGTGCTTAGATAATCTTTCTAGCATTTGATCAATAAAAGGCAGAGGGTAATGATCTTTTCTAGTTGCTTTATTTAATTTTCTAAAATCAATTACCATTCTATAGCCTTTAACAACTCTTTGTGGAATAAGTTCATTCTTATCATTAGGAACAACAGTAATACCTCCCTTCTTAGGAACACAATGAACATGACTTACCCATCTACTATCAGCTATATGATATATCATACCTGATTCCAGAAGTTTTAATATTTCCGTTCTTACCACTTCTTTCATCTTCGAATTTAACTGGCATTGATGATCAACAACGAGTTTAGCATCAGGTTCCATATTGATCTTGTGCTAACATAGAGTGGGACTAATGCCCTTTAAATCATCAAGAGTATATCCAATAGCAGCTCGGTGCTTCCTTAGAACTTTTAATAATCTTTCTTCTTGATGTTCTGAAAGGTTAGCACTAATAATAACAAGATATATCTTCTTTTCATCAAGATAAACATATTTCAAAGTGTGTGGCAATTGTTTTAATTCAAACACAGGATCACCTTTAGGTGGAGGAGGACCTCCCAGAGTTTCAACAGGCAAATTGTGTTTAAGCAGAGGACGTTGTTCAAAGAAAATATCATCTATATCATTTCTTTCATGCATATGCAAATCATTTTCATGGTCTAGCAAATATTGTTCTAGAGGATCAGTAGGAGGCACAACAATAGAAGCAAGACCAATTATTTCATCCTTACTAGGCAATTCTTTTTATGAAGCTTTCTACTAAACTTGGGGATATTAAATTCATGAGACTCATCACCAAAACTAACACCGACAGTTTGTTTCTCACAATCTATTCTAGCATTAACGATGTTCAAGAAAGGTCTAGCAAAGATAATGGGACATAAGTCATCTTGTGGGGAACCAAGAACAAGAAAATCAGTAGGGTATTTTATTTCCCACACAAGACTTCAACATCTCTAACAATCCCAATTGGTGATATAGTATCTCTATTAGCAAGTTTAGTAGTAACATCTATGTCTTCTATCTCTGCGGATGCTATGTCATTCATAATTTATTGGTATAAGGAGTAGGGAATAGCACTCACACTAGCACCTATGTCACATAAACCATGATAACAGTGATCCCCTATTTCAACTGAGACAGCGGGCATGCCAACAACAAGTCTGTGTTTATCCTTTTTATCAGGTTTGGCAGTTCTAGCAGCTTCTTCATAGAAGTAAATAACATGCCCATCTACATTTTCTTCCAAGAGACCCTTAACCACAACAATACTAGGTTCTACTTTAATTTGTTCATCTGGTTTAGGTGTTCTAATATAACTTTTGTTAACCACAGTTAAACCTTTAGCATGTTCCTTTATCCTAATAGGGAAAGGTGGGTTTTCAATATAAGCAGTAGGAACAACTGGATTAACATTATAAATTATAGTTTCCTCCTTAGCTAGTACCGGTTCTATAATTTCTTCTTTAATTTGTAGGTTATATTTAAACCACTTCTCTTTAGGGAGATCGACATGAGTAGCAAATGATTCACAAAAGGAGGCTACTATCTCAGAGTCAAGTCCATATTTAGTGCCAAACTTTTGAAAAGCATTGGTATTCATAAAAGCTTTAACACAATCATACTTAAGCTTAATACGTGACTCTTTACCTTCGTCGAGTTGCCAATCTTCAAGGTTGCGTTTAATTCTTTCCCAAAGACCCCACCGGAATTTAATAGTCGTCTTCATAAAAGAACCAACACAAGAAGTATCAAGCATGGACCGATCATTATGAGAAAGCCGAGCATAAAAATTATGGATAATAATTTCTCTTGAGAGCTCATGATTGGGGTATGAATATAACATTGACTTAAGCCTCCCCAAGCTAGAGCGATACTTTCTCCTTCACGAGGCCAAAAATTATATATGTAATTCCGATCGCGGTGAACTAGATGCATAGGATTTTTTTGGTGAAACTCCAATTTCAATCGATTCTAGTTCCGAGCTCCATTATCATCGCATAGCCTATACCATGCTAATGCTTTTCCCTTCAAAGATAAAGGAAAAACCTTCTTCATAACTTCATCTCCGGGTAACCTGCAAGCTTAAACAATCAACAAATTTGTTCCACATATATCAAGTGCATTTCAGGATGTTCGGTTTCGTCTCCACATATATCAATCCTTATGCTGGAGACGGAACCGAACCCGAAGGAATTTCATATTCAATATTTTCAGTAGGTGCACTAGGTTGAGGGGTAGCCAATTGTGGTTTCGGTCGAGGTGAAGATACCCCGAACAAACCCCTCAAAGGATTGTTCTCCATAGTAACAAGTGACAATAAATTTCAGCACACTATATGAATGTTTCCTTACCAAAGGCGCTTCACTCCCCGGAAATGGCGCCAGAAAATATCCTTGATGACCCACAAGTATAGGGAATCAATTGTAGCTCTTTTCGATAAGTAAGAGTGTCGAACCCAACGAGGAGCAGAAGGAAATGATAAGTGGTTTTCAGCAAGGTAATGTTTGCAAGTGCTGAAATTGTAAGTAACAGAGTAGTTTGATAGCAAGATATTTTTGTAACGAGCAAGTAATGGTAGTAGTAAAAAAAGCGCAGTAAGGTAGCCCAATCCTTTTGAGGCAAAGGATAGGCCAAAACGGTCTCTTACGTTCTTGAGGGTACACGGGAATTTCATCTAGTCACTTTCACCATGTTGGTTCGATTCGTGTTCGCTACTTTGATAATTTGATATGTGGGTGGATCGGTGCTTAGGTGTTGTTCTTACTTGAACAAACCTCCTACCTATGATTAACCCTCCCGCAAGCATCCGCAACTACGGGAAAAGTATTAAAAATAATTCTAACCATAGCATTAAACTTTTGGATCCAATCGGCCCCTTACGGAATAGTGCATAAACTTGGTTTAAGCTTCTGTCACTCTCGCAACCCATCATCTAATTACTACTCCACAATGCATTCCCTTAGTCCCAAATATGGTGAAGTGTCATGTAGTAGACGTTCACATGACACCACTAAGGGAATCACAACATACATACTATCAAAATATCGAACACACATCAAGTTCACATGATTGCTTGCAACATGATTTCTCCCGTGACCTCAAGAACAAAAGTAACTACTCACAAATTATAACCATGGTCAAGATCAGAGGGGTATTAAATAGCATAATGGATCTGAACATATAATCTTCCACCAAATAAATCATATAGTAATGAACTACAAGGTGTAATCAACACTACTAGTCACCCACAAGCACCAATCTATAGTTCCGATAACAAGATTGAACACAAGAGATGAACTAGGGTTTGAGATGAGATGGTGTTATTGAAGATGTTGATGGAGATAGCCCTCCCCAAGATGGGAGAGTTGTTGGTGACAATGATGGGGATGATTTCCCCCTCCGGGAGGGAAGTTCCCCCGACGGAATTGCTCCGTCGGAAGGCAAAAGTGCTCCTGCCCAAGTTCCGCCTCGAGACAGCGGTGCTCCGTCCCGAAAGTTCTCTCCTTATTTTTTTCTAGGTCAAAATGACTTATATACCAGAAGGGGGCGCCAGAGGTGGGCCTGGGTGAGCACCACCCACCATGGCGCGCTTGGGCTGCCTGGCGTGCCCAGGTGGGTTGTGCCGACTTGGTGGCCCCCCTCTGGTACTTATTTGCTCCAATAATCCTCAAATATTCCATAAAAATTCTTCGTGAAGTTTCAGCTTGTTTGGATTTGTGCAGAATAGGTGGCCTAGCGTAGCTTTTTCTGATCCAGATTTCCAACTGCCGGAATTCTCCCTCTTGGTGCATACCTTGCAAATTATGAGAGAAATGGCATTAGAATTACTCCAAAAAGCATTATTATGCATAAAAAACTTCATAAATAACAATAAGAAAACATGATGCAAAATGGACGTATCAACGGCCCTCGGAGGTCGGTGTCGCGGTGGGATAACGCGTCCGCCACGGTGTTGAGGTGACCCGGCGGTACTCAACGGTGAAGTCAAACCCGAAGAGCTTACTGATCCACCGATGTTGTGGCACGGTGGAGAGGCGCTGGTCAAACAAAAATTTGAGGCTGTAATGGTCCGTGCGGATACGGAACGACCGCCCCCATAAATATGGCCTCCAGTGGCGCACCGCCTGCACCAAGCCGATGAGCTCCCGCTTGTAGGCCGCGAGCTTGTGGTGGCGTGCGACAAAGGGCCTGCTAAAGAACGCGAGCGGCCCATCGTCCTGATGTAGGATGGCGCCAAACCCCACGCTCAAGGCGTCACAATCCACCATGAAGAGCTTGCCGAAGTCAGGCATCTGGAGGACCGGCCCCGTCGTGAGCGCCTGATTGAGGGTCGCAAACGCTTCGGTCGCCTCAGTATCCCACGAGAAGGTGTCGTGGCAGAGCAGGCGCATGAGGGGAGCCGCGATGAGGCCAAACTCCTGGATGAACTTCTGGTAGTATCCCGCGAGGCCGAGGAAACCGCGTAGGTCCCACGGTGAGTGTGGCGTGGGCCATGCCGCAACAGCCGCCACCTTGTCGGCATCCATAGCAACACCCTCCGCCGAGATGACATGGCCAAGGTTGGCGACCGATGTTGTGTCGAACGAGCACTCCGAGCACTTGAGGTGTAGATGGTGCGCTCGAAGCTCGTTGAAGACGATGGCCACGTGTTGTAGATGCTCCGCCCAGGATGAACTGTAGATAAGAATGTCATCAAAGAAAACAAGCACAAACCAGCGCAAGTCAGGGCGGAGGACATCATTCATCAAAGCCTGAAATGTCGCCAGCGCATTGAAGAGGCCAAAGGGCATCACCAAGAACTCGAAGTGGCCGTGATGAGTGCAGAAGGCCGTCTTCACGACATCATCCGGGTGCATGCACACCTGGTGATATCCCGATCGGAGGTCGAGCTTGGTGAAGAATCATGCCCCGTGTAGCTCGTCCAGGAGCTCGTTCACGACCGGAATGGGAAACTTGCCCTTGAGCGTCATGGTGTTAGGAGCACGATAGTCGATGCAGAACCGCCATGTGTTGTCCGCCTTGCGAACAAGGAGAAACGGCACCGAGAACAGCGAGGTCGAGATCCGGATGATGCCCAGAGCAAGCATGACCGCGCACTGCCGCTCTAGCTCGTCCTTGTGCAGCTGAGGGTAGTAGTACAGACGGACCACCACGGGAGTTGTTCCAGGGGGCAGGTAGATGCGGTTGTCGTAGACCCGGGGTGGCGGGTGACCCTGGGGCTCGTCGAAGAGGTCGCTGTGCTGCTGCAAGAGGAGAGCCAACAGGGGCTGCTCGGGCTCGGCGGCGGCCACCATCAGTTATGGGTGGGGCGCCGCTGAGGAGGGGCCACCCACGCCCTCCCACCGGATGCGGCGACCCAGGCGCCAGAATACCATCGTCATGGCTTCAAAATCCCAGAGGATGGGACCCAGAGTCCGCAAAAAGTCGACGCCAAGGATGAAGTCAAAGCACCCCTGAAAAGATCGATATGCTTGACTTGCAAAGGCATGTTCAAAGAATTTCTTGATCCGCCACCTTGTTAGTTGGTCCAGCCACTTCCAACGGTGCGGTGGATAATTTAAGCCCATCAAGAAATTCTTTGAACATGCCTTTGACCTCAGTCGTCATAGAGGTTTTCAATGTGTCCATCGTCGCATTAAATTCCTCTTGAGAGACCAAGGATCCCCCTTCGGCCGTAGACAAAGACGGGTTGCCACCGGAGTGCTCCTCCGTCTCGACTATGGTGTCGCCCATACTCTTTAGACGGTAAAGCCCTTAATAAAGAGATGGGGCTCTGATACCAATTGAAAGGATCAATATGGTTGACTATAGGGGGGTGACTAGGCAACTAACAATTTTTAGCTTTCTTTACAAATTAAACTTAGCATCAAGATAGGTTGTCCAGATATGCAACTAGGTGGGCAACCTATATGATGCAACAATAACAAGGACAAAAACAAGCAAGCGATACAACACAACAAAAACTTGCACAAGTAAAGGTAAGAGATAACCACAAGTGGAGCCGGTGGAGACGCGGATGTGTTACCGAAGTTCCTTCCCATTGAGAGGAAGTACGTCTCCGTTAGAGTGGTGTGGAGGCACAATGCTCCCCAAGATGCCACTAAGGCCATCGTATTCTCCTCACGCCCTCACACAATGCGAGGTGTCGTGATTCCACTAGTGGTGCCCTTGAAGGCGGCGACCGGACCTTTACAAACAAGGTTGGGGCTATCTCCGCAACTTAATTGGAGGCTCCCAATGACACCACGAAGCTTCACCACAATGGACTATGGCTTCGAGGTGACCTCAATCGTCTAGGGTGCTCAAACGCCCAAGAGTAACAAGATCCGCATGGGATTAGTGGGGGGAATCAAATTTATCTTGGTGAAAGTGTACATCGAGGCCTTCTCAACCAATCCCTAGGAAATCAACAAGTTTGATTGGCTAGGGAGAGAGTTCAGGCGAAAATAGAGCTTAGGGAAGGAAGAGGTAATCAACTTGGGGAAGAAGACCTCCCTTATATAGTATGTGGAAAGATCCAACCATTATCCACCAACTCAGCCTCCGACGTGCGGTACTACCGCACCGAACTTGCGGTACTACCGCAAGGCGGTGCGGTACTACTGCTCGCGCGGCATGAGCCAGATGTGGCCCTGTTGCTTATAGCAATGAACGGTACTACTACTGGAGCAGCACTACCGTGCGCCCTTGCGGTACTACTGCAAGGCAGGGCACAATCTAGGCTGGGAAAGGCATGGACTAATAAAATTACATTCGTGGCTACTTCCATTGAGTTTCGATCGATGCAAAAACCCGCCACGATACTACCGCTCACAGAGAGCGGTACTACCACCTCGTAGGGCGCGGAAGTAAAAAAATTACTTTCGCTCCTACTTCCGCGCCAGCCACAGTCCTGGGCCAGAGGCCACGGTACTACAGCGTGTGAGGCGCGGTACTACCGCAATGTGCGGTACTACTGCAGCCACAGGCGGTACTACCGTGGGACTCTGCGGTACTACCGCTCCCTTGAGCGGTACTACCGCAAGCCACAGAACAGTAGTATTTGGAAGCCTCTGTCTTTGCAGTGACAAGGAATACAATCGGTGCTCCAAAGAAGCGAAGGAAAGGTGGTGCAAAGGAACAGATGTGTACGTGTTGATTCCACCCTAACCTTTCCAAAGCGGACCCCCTCTTAATAGTATGACTTTCCTATGACTCAATTCCACCGAAAAGAAACATAAAGAAACGCCGTCTTCGATAGGCTCCGAGGGGCAAAGAACCGTCTTGTGCCTTGGCATGAGATATCCGAAATGCTCAATGCACACGATTAGTCCGCAAATGCATTGTCATCAATCACCAAAACTACTTAGGGAGAAATATTCCCTTACAATCTCCCCCTTTTTGGTGGATTGATGACAATACGGGATTTGTACAAATGAACGAATAAGAACATAAGCAAACCGAACATGTATATAAAATATAGGCATGCTCCCCCTAGATGTGTGCCTTCTTAGGTAGATGCTTTGGACTGCATGGTACACGTACTAGGATCAATACTCCCCCTATATTTTATAAACAACACAATCCTTGCAACTAAGTAAATGACACTAAGCATGGATGCAAGGAAAAGAATGTGAGAATAAAGTAGGGGGCACATGAAAGCATATGCTCACAAGCTAGTAAACAAACTAGACATTAAGATAAGATAAGATAAACTAGAGTGCATATGTCTCACACCATATGATAGTCTTCAGGACTCACACACACACAACGCAAACCAACACACCAAAGCAACGAGAGAGAGTTCAATGAAAGCAAAGCGACATAAGACAGAACTCGCAAATCCTACACTCTCTCCCCCTTTGGCATCGAAACACCAAAAAACATAGAGAGGACCCCTACGACACAGGTGTTGTCTCCCTCTGCAAAAATCAGCCATCAATTTCATCATCAGTCTAGGCAGTGGGAATGGACTCCTCCTCTGACTCAGCCCACTTTTAGCCTTGCTTGGCCATCAACTCAACCTCTGGAGTGATGATGTTCTCGGAGCCGCTCGACACATTCTCGCCGAACATCCTCAAGATCTTCTTGTCACGCCGATGACTCTCCTTCTGAGCCACATTGGATGTGTACTGCCCCTTGGCCTATATGCAGAACAACTTGTTTATCTTGGCCTTCAGCTACTTAGCCCACGAGGGCTCACACGAGGGAGGCGCGTACCCCGCAGAGCTGTCCTCAGCCGCCTCCTCCTCAAACTCGTCCTCATCCACATCCATCCTAGCAGCCTCTGCCTCTGCCTCTGCTCGGGTAGTGGTATTAGCCCACTTGTTCTTGTGGCACAGCTTGATGGGCTCATGGCGGATCCACTCAGGAGCAACAAAGACCTCACCGGGGATGAGCTTCTCCCAAGTCTTCGAGATCAAAAGATGGAGGTAAGGACCATAGATAGTAACTTTGCGATTAAAAACCGCAAACCAAAGCTCAACCCACATGATGTGAGAGACATCAAGTGGGCTAGGCGCTCGATGACGCATCGCCTCACACAGAAGCATCATATCCACGAGATAAGCATGCACCTTGTCCTTGTCCCCAATGTGCGGAAAGAGAGTGTTGCGAAAGATTCGATGCATGACGTCAAGGAAGGGGTTAAGCACCCAAGTCGACTTTCCACTGCGTAACTTCTTCTCCACAAGGTATGGTTGAAGCTTGTTCTTGTTGGTGGACTTTGGGTTGGCATGAGGGCGAACACCAATGGGCACGTTGAGCCCCTCATCACGAACATGCAGCATATCCATGAAATCCTTCCATGTAGCTGACAACTTCATCCCATTGGTCATCCAATTCATAGTCCTCTCCTCATCGGAGAAGTGAGCGGAGGCAAAGAACTGAGCTATGATCTCCGGCTCAAAGTCCATCTGGAACGAGACAAAGTATTCAATGCAAAACTGCTCCAACAGATCCAACGGCTCACCAAAGTATGACCGGTCCTTCCTCATATGATCCAAGTCAATCCACTTCACCGGAACATAGATAGTCTGCTTGGCCTTGATCACATCGAGGTAGATGAGATTTTGCTGCTTGGTCCAGAACAACTCATTGCCTTTGACAATCTCACGAGGCTTCACATAGGGGTTGAGCCTCCTTCGAGTGACAAACTCGGCTAGAGGCAACTCATCCGTGCCCATAGTGGGCTCCTTGATCTTGCCAGCTATTTTCTGACATGACGTTGGGGGGCATTGGACCCTTCTGGAGCATCTTGGTTGCAGAGCCGCTTGGAATAGGTGGCATGGCTGGGATTGGAGCGCCTAACATTGGAACCGGAGCCACCACCTATGATACACAACACAAACACGAGAGAAACCAAGAAGGATTATTGCAAGGACTAGGCCAAAACCAAAGAAACAAGTGGAAATGAGATTTGGAGGGTGAAACACTATAATTTGGATCATCACGGTAGTACCACGCGGGGGTGCTGTAGTACCGCACGGGGGGCGGATGTAAATTTTTACAGCCACTCTATCCGCGGTAGTACCGTGTTATGGTAGTACCGTGCCCGGAGCGGAAGTAAAATTTTACTTCCGCGCCCCGGGCGGTAGTACCGCTCCAGCCGAGCGGTAGTACTGCACGGATTCAAACTGCACGCGAATCCCATCTACGGATCCGAAGACATCCGCAAAAATAGATCGGTACTATCGGTGATCAAAACTACACTGTTGCATCATACCAAATAGCATTTCTACTGCACTAGTACTCTCCTACAATCTTCTCTTGCATAGATTTAGCCAAAAATCACATGAACTACACATGCATATCCCCAAGACGTAGAAGCAAAAACGAGGCAAAAAGGAGAGGGACTAGGGGAGTTGCCGGGGTCTATGGCAAGAGGGCGAGGTGGGGAACGATCCCACCGGTCAGGATGCGAGGAGAGCGGCCGGAGACGGAGATCCGGCGAGGTCCTCCGGTGCCGTTCTTGAGCAGGAGAGAGAGAGAGAGAGGAGATGGGGAATAAGAGATGAATGGGTATGGGGGATTTGGAACTCCCCCTGCCCGCTCTTAACCCCCACCCGCTCGCGACGACGCGGTAGTACCGCTGGTCATCACGATAGTACCGCCTGAGCGGAAGTACCGCAAGCAGGGTGGTAGTACCGCTCTTCCAGCGACAGTAAATATTTACTGCTGTGATGGAAGCGGTAGTACCATGCTCAACTCCTGCGGTAGTACCGTGGCTTGCCACGGTAGTACGGTACCCCAAGAAAAGTGCATGTTTCACAGAAACTTGAAGACCGAGGCCTTTGTAATACAATCTTCAAGTAAATGAACACGCAAAAGAGCACATACTTGAGACAACTCAAACACAAACGTGAATCACGAGAAAGCAAAAGACAACAAGGAACGGAAAATACAACTCAATCTCTCCAAAGAGAGGGCGGTGGCCGGAGCCACCTATGTTTGAGTCAATTGGTATGGCACCGCGAAGAATTATCCTTGGGCCCATGACCAAAACTCGTATTTGAAGCACAAGTACCATCGAGAATGGCTAATGTGAAAGAGTTGATCAATTTATGCATAATGGGGGGAGGGAAACTTCATTGAGAGAACAACACTCCCCCTATGTTCATGCCTACATCTAGACAAGACAACATGATGAGTTGAGCACAACAACTGCCGGCCGCCACTGTCGGCGTCCTGGGAACGGGGGTACCCAGACTTGCTTGCCTGCGGCCCGTGACGTGGCTCCATCAGTGGCCTGGTACGACCCAACTTCAGCAGCCGCAACTCAAGACCCTCGCGAGGGTCCAAGTCTCGCGAGGCGGGCGGCAGCAAGACCTCCCCGGGGCAGTCTCTCTAGGCTGGCTCCCAAGGACCAGAGATATCTATGCAAGGAGCACCTCGCGAGGTTTACGTGACATGAGTCATGACGACCAAGGCCAGGCGGGCGCCAGCGGGCATAGTGTACCAGTTTCCTCTTTGGTGCTAAGAGGGCAAGCGCAGACGCGGAGTCCTGGGGGATCAGGCAAAGGTTTCCATATTGGTGCAACAAGACCAAGGACCGTCAGGGCTGCAGAACGAAGGTCATCGTGGAGCCCAGCGCGGCGTCACCACCAGAGCCTTTGGAAGGCGAAGACCACTTTTGTCAGGATAACTTATACTAGTTGTCCCCTTCAAATTTGGCCGTTGTGGAATCCATTCCCGCCAATATTTGGGAAGAGGACCAATGCCACTATAAATAGGACCTAGCCACCACCATAGAGGGGATCGGATCCATTCCACCCTACTCATACCACAAGCACATTCGAGCGAAAGAACACCTCTCCTCCGGAGGCTGTTCATCCCTTGTACTAGTTCTTCCTCAGCCATACAAGGCAATCCACCACACACACTGGAGTAGGGTATTACACCACAGGGTGGCCCGAACCACTATAATTCATTTCGTCCCTTGTTCTTTGAGTTTGTCGAGCTAGGCCGTGGAAGCGTAGGGTGAGCGCGCTGGGGAGAGAGTGTTCTTTGTGCGCACCTCAGAGTTCGAACCTCTCAAGGGTTTGCGGAACCCGAAATCCGACATTTGGTGCGCCAGGTAGGGGTGTGTCGAAGCCTCTCCTCCGTCGGTCGGCGCATCGCTGCTCCATCGCTTCCATGGCTGACGCTCGCCGCGCTCGTGATGAGCGACGGGCTGCCCTCGCCGCCCGCGTCGCTCATACAGCTCTCGCTGGTGGACCTACTAGCCATTCTGCATCGCCCGCCGCCAATGCAGCCACCGGCCCGGCATGGCACAAGCAGCAGGCCTTGTCGCTGCATCCCTCGGTGCGGCGGGAAGGACGCACCGCAACCCCATCGCTGACCCCCGCTGGCTCATCGTCCCACGGCCGTGATGGACTCGCGGACGCGCACACTGCATTGCTCATGGCGCACGAGCTCCTGCACTACCGCCCGTCGATGACCTCTACGAGGACTGGCTCGACCGCATTGCCGAGCTCGTCAGCGCCGTTGGGGGCTCTCTTGCCCCGTTTCTCTCGCTACCTCGCCTGCCACCCCTTGCGGGCAACGTGGCCCATGAAGTGCCTCCACCACAAACGCACCAAGGCGTCGTCCACGATCCAAGGCACGCGGCCCTGCGGCATGACCCATCGTGTGGGGCGCCCGTGCATGAAGAAGGAAGCTGCCAAGAGATCCAGTGGCCTCATGGAGGAACGCCATCGCTCCCTCCACCACCGTGTCGAGACCGTGCCCCCCCC